>CAUYUJ010017332.1:80721-93221 GCA_963575745.1 Prorocentrum cordatum
TACTCAATAAATTGACGGATTGCTCACTGCTTACTGCTCACTATGGAAACTCAACGAATAAAACGATTGGAACTTTCTGTTTCCCGTCTTTCTACTCATGCTGAGATTCGTATGTATATCCGCCCTCACGATATTGCCACCAAGGTTCTACCCCTGGTCCAACAACTCTCGTTATGCTATGCATCATCCTACCGCTTCTCCTCCTGCCTGTCATCCTCCTCCTCTCCTGCGTCCCCCTTTCCTTCCTGGTCGCGGGATCCTCGCCCCCAACTCCCCCCTCCTCACCCTCCTGCCGCTGCTTGTCCTCACGCGCCCTCCTTCTCCTCATGTTCCTCGCGACCTGCCACTCATCCTCTGGACATCCTCTTCATCCTCCTTCTGCACATGAAGCTCCCCCCTTCTCCATCTCATCCTCGCGCACTCTCCACGCCTCCCTCTTCGCCTCTTCTTCAGGCCTCCCCTCTCCACGCCTCCTTCTCCTCCTCCTCCTCCTGATCCTCCTCCTCCTCCTCCTCCTCCTCTCTTCTTCCACTTCTCCCTCAACCATCCCTTACTGATCCTTCGCCTCCACCTCCTCTTACTCCTCCTGAACGTCCTCCCTCTCCTCCTTCCCTCTCCTCCTCCCTCTCCTCCTCCTCCTCCTCTTCCTCCTCCTCCTCCTCCTCCTCCTCCTCCTCCTCCTCTTCCTCCTCCTCCTCCTCCTCTCCCTCCGCCGCTCCCGCCACATCAGGCCTCTCCTCCGCCTCCTCCTGCTGATCGACCTCATCCTGTCCCTCCGCCGCCTCATACGGCTGTTCCTTTCCATCCGCCTCCTGCCTCGAAGCAGCAGACTTCGAAAACTTTCTCCCCGTCGACGCGGTTCGATTGCGCGACCCACAAAACAAATCCCTGCTCGCTCTCGCTCATCATACCCAAACCGCCTCGCCCTCCCCCGAGCAGCCAGCACCGGGGGAGCTGTGCTCCTTCTGCTCACGGTGGGAACCAAGCCGATGGCCCCGCCCTCAGGGGGATACGTCCTCCATGTGACGAGCGAGCAGCGCACACCCATACACACAGGGGGGACGGAGGGGGCTAGGGGTGCGTGTTGTCTGATGGGGGTCCCCGCTCGAACGGGAGTCGCCCCTGGGGTCCGACAACCCACAACCATACCCGCAGCCAGTCCTCCTCCCTCCGACCCCCTAGTGGGTGTGGGTGTGTCATGTTTGCTCGCCGCCATGAGCGCACATGAGGACCCCAGCTCTCCCCACTGCAGCTGTTCTCCCCGAAGCTGCGCTGGAGCGCACCACCTGCTCTGGCGCGGACCCTGCCGGCCCGCGCGGCCCGGCAAAGAGCGCCATCCTGACTACCTACCAGACCATCCCAACCTAACCCGAAGACCCAAGTGTCGGGGTGGGAGGGGGCACGGGTTCCACACGTGCTTTTTCGATGTTCCCCGATCCCCCTCCCCACACTAGAACTCGAGGGTAAATCTGGGCCTTCGGGTTGGGTTGGGCTGACTTTGGTGGGTGGTGGCATCCCCCACCCGCCCCCGCCCTTTGCAGCGCTGCTCGCCCTCGTTGCGCGGCACGAACTTGTCGAACTCCGCCGGGTCTGAGGGCGTGTTGCAGATCCTGGCCGGCCCAGCCCCCGCCCGCGGGGCGGGACCCCAGACGTCCGATGTCTGCCTCGCCTGGCCTGGAGACCGTCAACAACAATGGCTCGGGAAGAAGTAGCGGCCCTGGCCAAAAGGTCAGGACTTCCGGGGACACCGTATGACACAAATCCGGGCCTCGGCTCTGCGCGCAGACCTCCGACGTCTGGAGCTGCTCCACGCGGGGCCTCCAGAAGGCCCGACCCCTTCCCCGGAGCCGCACTCTCATCCCGAGCCGTCTTGTGGTGGTGGTGGTCGTCGTCGTCGGCGTCGTCGTCGTCGTCGTCGTCGTCGTCGTCGTCGTCGTCGTTGCCGCCCTCTTGGGGCCCGGCGAGGGCCCCTGGAGGGCTCAGACGGCCCCGAGCACGCCTGGGGCGAGAGCATCGGCGCGCCGCGCGGGGCCGCGAGGGAGTGCTGGGCCGCTGGGGCCCGCAGGGCGCGGGTGTCGAGGTCGGGGAGGGGGCCCGCTCGCCTTCCGGGGGCAGAGGGGCGGGGCCGTCCGGTCGGCTCACCGATCGGAAGAAGTGCGTATAGCGTTGTAGGAGGAGGAGGAGGAGGAGGAGGAGGAGGAGGAGGAGGAGGAGGAGGAGGAGGAGGAGGAGGAGGAGGAGGAGGAGAGGAGGCGTGGGAGGGGAGAAGATGTGGAGCGCGGCGCTACGGCGGCAAAGCGAGGACACAGCAACACAGGAGTGCTGGGAGAAGCACCCAGGCTGTTCTACATCTGCAGCCTCTGGGGGCCTCGCAGGCCCCTGGGGCAGTCAGAAGGCTACCCAGGATACAACAACAAATCGGCCCCAAGGAGCTGCTCTGGACTCCTGGGGACTCCGTATTGGAAAAGATATGCTGGTTCCGAATACCCCAAACTCGAAGTTCCAAAGTATCAAAATGTACGTATTTAGTGTGCCCCATTGGTGTACATTACTGGTGCATGTGATTGATGTTGGTTACTAGAGCCTGGTCTTGATGTTAGTTCGAAGCGGCTACTCTTACTCAATGTTCTCGGTGTTTGATGCGGATTTCTGATGTCGGTGTGAATGCTTGATGTATGCCCTGCGCGTATGCGCTCAATGGCAATGATTACAGTATGCGAGTTAAGTCTGCCATTGGTGTACGCCATTGGAGAGTGGGTCGGACGCCGGGCAAGAGGTGGAGATATTCGAAGCGTCAAGACTCTGTGTAAGATACTGCTGTGCACTCTGTGAACAAGCTCTGCACGGGCCTGGGGTAGGTTTGTGCGCAGCCGCCTATGCATAGGCCTGTCGCGGAGCGCTAGTCCCAAGAGAAGCTCCCCTGAGGCCCACCACAGGCCTCTGCACAACCTGTGCACAGGCCTTTGGTAGACCTGGGCACGGCCTATGCAGAGGCCTGTCGCGGGGCGCCAGCCACCAGAGAGGCTCCTCAGAGGCCCGCCACAGGCCTGCGTGCAGCCTGTGCACAGGCCTGTGGTAGGCCTGTGCGCAACCTGCGCATTAAGCCTGTCGCGGAGCGCCATGCCCGGGAGAAGCCCGCGACAGGCCTGTGCACAGCCTGTGCGCAGGCTGGTGGTAGGCCTGTGCGCAACCTGTGCATAGGCCTGTCGCGGGGCGCCGGCCCCCTGAGACGCCCTCCCAGAGGCCCACGACAGATCTGAGCACAGCCTCTGCACAGGTCTGTGGTAGGCCTGTGCGCAGCCTATGCAAAGGCCTATATGGCGCAGGAGCCCATTGGCCATGAGAAAGCCTAGCGATAGGCCGATCGTAGGCCTGCGCGTAGCCTGCGCATAGTACCACGCATAGGCCTACGCATGAGCTGTGCAAAGGCCTGTGGCGCAGGAGCCCACAGGCTCTGAAACAGTCTATCAAGAGGCCTATCGTAGGCCGATCGGTTGGCTATGCATAGGCCTGTCATAAGCCTATCGACAGGCTGCGCATAGGCCTACAGTAGCCCTGTGCAAAGGCTGTAGCAAGCCCTACGGCGTAAACCTTTGCACAACCTTTGCGTAGGCCTACCATAGGCCTGTGGATGGCCTGCCCACAGGCCTGTGGCAGGCCTATGGTAGGCCTATGGATAGCCTGTGCATAGGCCAATGGAAACCTAACATAGGCTGCACATAAGCTATCATCGAGATTGCTGATTGAGCTAATGTTGGTGCATGTTCTCAAGGAGTGCGGCCGGTGTAAACTATTAGATTGATGCCTGCGCATGGTCGCAACCTGCTCTCTCTACGTGCGTGTCAGAACTGTCTGCGGACGCCGCGACGCCGTGACGCCTGGACGGCCTGTCGCGTCCCTGGTGAAGCTGTCTGCTCGTGACGCCTCCCGTGCGGATGCTCGTCCGCTGTCGTGCATCGACCTCTCGGAGACCTCTGGGGCCCGGCGGCCGCAGTAGGCAGGGCGGGACGCCCGGGGACCACACGGAGATCTCCGGAAGCCTGGCGGCCACGGTGTGCAGGGCTGGTGAGGCTGGCGGGTGTGGAGCATCGCGCGTTCTTACGGCTACCGGTGGCCAGAAGCTGGAACATCACACGGTGCTATGGCCACCTGCAGCCATAGGAACGTGTCGTTCGTTTTGTGGCCACCGATCGCCACAGGAACGTGTGGTGTTCCAGCTGAACTTCGGAGTCCTTGGTGTCCAGAGCGGCGCCCCCAGCATTCAGGGGGCGAGCAGCACGGCGGGCAGCAAGAGCGCAGTGGCCTGCGCCACGCGCCAAGGCCGTGGGCACTGATGGCGCCGTACGAGATGCGAGCAGCGACCATCATCGGGCAGGGGACACAAGTCGGGGGCGCGCAAACATGGATTAGCGATCCATGCGGTCGCCAAATCCATGGATCGGGGGAGGTGCCCTCCCCAAAACGCGGCCGGTGCCGCCTCGCTCGGCGGCGGAGATCCGCGGTTTCCCATGGAAACGGGCCCCGTCGCTAATCTACGCCCCCTTGATCCATGTTTGCGATCGCCTTAACAAGGGCACGCACGCGTTGCTTCAACAGGTGCCACCCCGCCATGCACCTACCGTGGGAACTACCACAGGCGCGCTTCATAGAGGCACTGTCTTGGAAATGCGAGAACCGTGAGGGAACCCAGCGTTAAAATATCCGCTGGCCCCCTTGTGGGGCCACCAGGCTGTAGGAGCGAGGTTCGCAGTTTCCTGTGCCAGTTGTAGCTTGTAGTTTCTAGTGTTACAGTTCTGCTTCTTGCTGGTTACTGTAACTAGTTGACTTATTGCTGGTTACTGTAACTAGTTGATTGACCGCGCGAGAGGGGGGGAGGCCCAAACCATATTTTTAGCACCCCCTGGGCGCGTTGTCTGAATTGCTGGGGGGGCTCGAAATCGACACCCCTCACGCAGATCCGCGGGGTCAGGGTCCAAAAACACATGGGATTTGCCACATTTCTGAAATTCGGTGCCACCCCTCACGCAGATCCGCGGGGTCAGGGTCCAAAAACACATGGGATTTGCCACATTTCTGAAATTCGGTACCACCCCTCACGCAGATCCGCGGGGTCAGGGTCCAAAAACACACTGGATTTGCCACATTTCTGAAATTCGGTGCCACCCCTCACGCAGATCCGCGGGGTCAGGGTCCAAAAACACAGGGATTTGCCACATTTCTGAAATTCGGTGCCACCCCTCACGCAGATCCGCGGGGTCAGGGTCCAAAAACACAGGGATTTGCCACATTTCTGAAATTCGGTGCCACCCCTCACGCAGATCCGCGGGGTCAGGGTCCAAAAACACAGGGATTTGCACATTTCTGAAATTCGGTGCCACCCCTCACGCAGATCCGCGGGGTCAGGGTCCAAAAACATAGGGGATTTGCCACATTTCTGAAATTCGGTGCCACCCCTCACGCAGATCCGCGGGGTCAGGGTCCAAAAACACATGGGATTTGCCACATTTCTGAAATTCGGTGCCACCCCTCACGCAGATCCGCGGGGTCAGGGTCCAAAAACACAGGGGATTTGCCACATTTCTGAAATTCGGTGCCACCCTTCACGCACATCCATCGCAAGGCGTGGTAACCCAAACTGCGAGAACTCCCTCGGCCCTTTAATCGCAAGGTGTGGTAACCAAGCCCGTAAACCATACACGTCTTACCAATCGCCAGGTGTGGTAACCCCTCTTGTGATCAGTTGGTTTTGCTGATTGCGAATCGGCTTCGCATGAAGTTTCGATACTGCTTCACGACAGCGCCAAGGCCTCATGACTTAGCTCTTCCATGGCCCATTCTCCGAGAGAGGGGGCCGGCGGCAGGGGGCGAAGCCCTTACGGATTATGGTCTTACCTTTGCCCCCCGCCCCACCCCCCTCCCTCTAAGGATGAACATGGAGACGCTCAGAAGCATGAGCGGGAGCAGGGCTAGCAAGAGAGCAGTAGAGGCAGGAGCAGAAGTAGCAGCAGCAACAGCACTGGGGGAGGAGGACGAGAAAGCGGACAAACAGGAAGCCCAGGCGAAAGACGCGGCAGCGAGGAAAACGCGAGGGCTCTGAGCCAACGTTGCCCCCCTGCCCGCTCCGCCCGTCCAGAACGCGCTCTTGTTCAGGATGAGGAACCCCTCTTGCTCGACGAGGACCCTCGGCGCACGACCAGGGCGCGCGCGGCAGCGGCGGCACGCGAGGGGCCGTCGAGCTTTTTGAACGGGCGGGGCTCGGTCCAGCATCGACACGTGGCCGGACCTCGGGCAGCTGCCGAGGTGCCACAGCTCGCTGCTGCCCGCGAGGAAGTTTTCGCGCGGAGCCCAGAACTGAAGGGCCCCCAGGACACACAAATAAATGCACACAAATAAAGCTATTCCCCATATTGGCCCATATTGTCTGGGTTTCTGTCTCTCCCCCCACTTCCCATACTTTCCCATATTTTCTGGGGGATCGACGATTGATTGTGTCTGTGTTTTTTTCCCTCCTGAAGAACACCCTGCGACCGCCCAGCACAGGACCACAACGCGGGCGCTGGAGTCGAGGAGGCCATCCGGGGCGCGAGCCGTCGGCGACGTGCGCACGCGGGCCGGAGAAGGTCCGACGGCCGTCGGCCCGCGAGGGATGCCGAGCCCTGTGATTCGTGCTGCGGCACCCGCAGGAAGGGGCGAGGAGGGAAGGTGGCGAAGGAGCGGGGGGGGGGAAGGGAGGGATCAACGGAGGCCGAGCTTGGCGAGGAAAGGGGGGGGATGATGGAATAGGCCAGAGGAGGGACGCGAGGACGGAGGGACGCGAGAAAAGAAGGGCGAGGAGGGAGGAGGAAGCAGAGAGGTGGGGGGGAGGGGGAGAAGATGCAGCAACTGACACGAAGAGGTTAAGGCGATGAAGAGAGATGAGGGAAGAGGAGGGGCATATGGTGATGATGAGCTCCAAGACGATGAGGAGGACGTGGCCTAGGGGCAGCAGGAGACAGGTCGTCCCTCTCAGACGGAGGAGAACTCAAGAGGAGGAGGAGGAGGAGGAGGAGGAGGAGGAGGAGGAGGAGGAATCAAGAGGACGAGGAGGAGGAAACAGGACGAAGACGAGGAACATTCTTGCTATCGCTCCTCGCTTCTCCTGCTCCTCGTCCCCTCAGGCCCGGCCGACACGAACTGGGACTCCGCCAGAACGCTTGGCCACCACCTCCCGGAGAGCGCCCCTGCCTCCTCCTGTGCTTCTGCAGGCCTCACCATCTCCCGAGCCCGTGCGTGCACCTACGGCGGACCTACGGGGAGAGGAAGTAGGCGATGGAAGAGTACAATCAACCCGCGAAAGAGGGACGCACGACAAAGATGCGGACGATGGGGAGGAAGGGCCGATTACTTCGAAGAACTCTTTTAAACAATACTCAGTCCAAGGATGACACCTACTGGGCCCCCCCCCTGGGCCCATCCTAGGATGCGTGCCGCCGGCGCCCAGGGGGTGAGAGCGCGAGGACAGCCTCACTTTGTCAGACATCGCCTCCTTCCTCGGAGGAGGTGCTTGAAGGAGTCGTTTGGAGGACGGGAGCACACACAGTCAACCGGCATGATGACGACCTCGAGGAAGATGCGTGGGCTTTGGAAAGTCCAAGTCGGCACTCTGCGAGCGGGGCGCGGCCAACGAAGCCGGCGGGCCGAAGGGGGAGGAAGCAAGGGGACCCGTGGAAACTCGCCCGTCCTTACTGTGCAGGCTGACTGTAGCAGGGAGAAGTGCCCATGAAGTGAGTCGCCCGTCCACTGATCATGCAGTCCAAAACCCTAATAAGGACGCGCGGTGAGGACGCAAGACCCTTGGGAGCCGAAGTTGGGATTTTGTTGGGGCGGCGGACGACGAAAGCCTCAAGGACGCAAGAGCAAGGAAGAGCAAGGACGCAAGGGCACCCGGGGCAAAATCGCGCGTCCTTATTTGGGTTTTGTTTTACTGTACCTGCCCGCGCTTCCTGCCGCGCCGTGGCGACGGGCGGCGAGACCGAGCACGGGCGGCGCGACCGCGAGAAGCGCCGCCCGCGGGGAAAAAAAGGCCGACGAGAGAGAGGATACGCAGGAAGGAAGGGGGCGTGGCCTCCTCCTCCTCCTCCTCCTCCTCCTCCTCCTCCTCCTCCTCCTCCTCCTCCCCCTCCTCCTCCACTTCCTCCTCTTCCTGGTCCTCCTCCTCCCCCTCGTCGCTCCTCCTCGCTACTCCTGCCCCTTCTCCTCGCTCCTCCTCGCTCCTCCCCGCTCCTCCTCACTCCTTCTCCCCTTTCTCGTTCCTCCTCGCTCCTCGCTCCTCGCTCCCCGCTCCTCCTCCCCCCCCCTCTTCTTCCTCCTCCTCCACCTCAAGGACCAACCAGCCCTCAGGGCGTAGCTGGTTCAGCGAATGTTGCGTTCTCTCCCCATCCCACCCCTGCTCGGGGGAAGGGCTCACCCTTCGCCCCCCCTCCCCCCCCCTGGGCCTGGGACGGGGGGTGGCCGGGTGGTTAGAACGTGCAATATGGCAGAAGATAGCTCCGAGAGGGCCCTCGGCAGCCCGAGACGGCCTCCAAGATGGCCCAGGACAGCCGAAGATGGCGCAATATAGCCGCCGACATACCTCCAGGAGGCCCCAAGACAGCCTCGAGACGGTTCCAAGTGTCGCGGGAGCCTTCCCAGGCACCCCCTAGAAGGCCCAAATCCTGGAACACACTTGGAACACATCCTTTTCGCCTTCTTCCTGTCTCGCTTCCGATAAGCCTCTGAGGCCTCAGGATGGCCTCAAGTTGGCCCAAATGAGCTCCAAAAGGGGCCCAAGGCGCCCCAAGAGCGCCTGAAAGACGCCCAAAAGCGCCCCAAGAGGGCCCCAAGGGGCCATTTTTGATCTGGAGGGACATACATTGACGACCCCACTGTTTTGGAGACATGGGGGCCCAGACGGCCCCGCGAAACCTAAAGGGCCCCTAATAATGCCGCAATAAAGACCCCAGGTGGGCCCCCAAAAGACCCAAATAGGGCCAACAAAAGATCCAACATTGAGCCACCGAGGGGTGGGGATCTACATTTAGGACCCCCTCTTTTTGAGTCATCGAGCCCAAGACGCGACGCCTCTCAGGCAATAGTCAACTAGTGACACGTCCAAGGCCGCAAGCAACCAGTGACACACGAGGGCAGAATGTAACTGGTGAGCCGGGGGGCGCGATAAAAACAACCGCGCAGAATTGAGCCGCCGAGCCAGATCTTGGCCAATGCCACTTTCCCCACTCACGAGGTTTTGGTGGCACCGCGGGCAGTCTCGGCACTCGCCGGGCACCCAAGTTTCTGACCGCGCTGCCCAAATTGCGCCGTTCGGGAGGCGATCGAAGCGGAAATGCCATGGCGCGCCCATGCGGCGGTTGCCGAATCTGTCGCCGCACCAGGGCGAAAGCGCAGCCCGCCCCCCCCCCAAGCGATGCAAAGCTGAGCAACGAAGCGACGCGACGACGTCACCGATGAGGTCCGTTGCCGTCGTCTCTCGTCGGTCTCCTCGACTTTGCATCCGGGGGGTGGCGGAACGTGTGAGGGGCGTGTCTTTTCAAAACGAGGACCCAACCCTACAGGATGATTTGGCACAAGAAGCTGCAAGACCAGAAGAGCCGCTCCAACACTTCCAACACTTGATGGGGAACTTCACGAGTACAGAGGGAAGACGCAAGGGAGGCAGGAGGAGGCAGGAGGAAGATGCCCCAAAACGATGTGGTGACACACCGTGCGGTGACCTCGACATCCCAGATTACTTCACCGCAGGGCCCGTGAACCACACGGTTTCGAGACCCTGAAGGCCCTGGTCGCCCAAGACGTCCTCGGCCTACGACCTCAGTCCCAAGACCGTGCTGTGACCACAAATCCCCAAATGACTTACCACACGGTGCGGTCACAACTCCGATTCGGGCCCCCCGAAAGAGGAGGAGGATGAGGAGGATGAGGAGGAGAACAAGAAAAAGAAGAAAGGGAGAAAGAGGAGGAGGAAGAGGAGGTGGAGGAAGACGACGACGACGACGCCGACGCTGGGCTGGCGGCGTCGGTGGGTCGTGCCAGGCCCAGACCCCCTGCCTGCCCATCTTGGCGTCAGGGGTGTTCTCCTCGCGCCGCCCCGTCTCCGTGTCGTCGTCGACTCTTACTGTTTCAATGTCGTCGTCGACACTTAGTTGTTTAAATGTCGTCGTCGTCGGCTTCGCCAACGCCGTCGTCGTCGTCCTCCTAATACTCCTGGGTTGTCCTTTTTCGCCTCCTCGTCCTCGTTCTTCTCTTGGTCTTCCTCCCTCTTCCTCTTCGACGTCGTCCTTCCTGTCCATCGGGCGAGCGCCGTCATCGTCATCGTCGTCCTCCTCCTCCTCGTCTTCTTCCTCCCCCTCCTCGCTCTCCTCCACCTCCTCCTCCTCCCCTCCTCCTCCTCCACCTCCTCCTCCTCCTCCTCCACCTCCTCCTCGCTTCCCCTCCTCCTCCTCCTCCACCCACCTTTTCCTTCTCCTCCTCCTCCTCCTCCTCCTCCTCCTCCTCCTCCTCCTCCTCCTCTTCGCTCTCCTTCGTCATCAGGGTCGTGCGCCGTGCCCCTCCACTCCAGAGGCGGAGTGTCCGGCCCAGAGGTCTGCGCTCGGAAGCGGCGGCAGCCGCTGCGCCCGTCCGGGGCGGCCTACGCTCCGTGCAGGACTCCCGAAGCGCGCTTGCGGACGCCAGGGCAGGGGATCCGAAGGCGACCGCCCACGGAGGCACCACGGCGCTGCCCCATCGGCCCTCAGCAGGCGTCGGGGCAGAGCCCCGGGCTCTCCAGGCCGAGTCCCACGGGCGGAGGAGGAGGAGGAGGAGGAGGAGGAGGAGGAGGAGGAGGAGGAGGAGGAGGAGGAGGAGGAGGAGAGGAGGAGGAGGAGGAGGAGGAGGGAGGAGGAGGAGGAGGGAGGAGGAGAGGAGGAGGAGGAGGAGGAGGAGGAGAGCAGGCGGAGCAGCAGCAGGGAGGGCGGTGGAGCGGCAGGACGAGCGAGCGCCAAACCACGGCCAGGCCGTGGCTTGGCGGCGCGCCGAGAGGGGTAGGGGGGAGGGGGGAGGGCTTCTTAGAAGGAGGCTGCTTCTTAGAAGGCGCCTGCATCATGTCTACAGGCAAGGCCCGCACCCTCTAAGAAGCAAGGGGTGCTTCTAAGAAGCACTCCCCCCTCCCCCATACCCCCCTCTGCGCGCGGCCGAGTGGTAGGAGGCGGAGGGGCGCGGGAACCTCCAGGCTGCGCAACCGGGGCGGATAGATGGCAGGCTGTCCTCCCGAAGATCCCTGAACGGCCAACGCGAAGCGAGGGACCATTCATATCCATCGCCTGGGGAGCCGTTGTCCTTCAGCCCCAGGGGGCGAGGTGTATTTTCTAGTGATGATTCAGATCGGGATAATGGACCTTCTGGAAGCACCCTGTAGGAGCACACCCTCTCCCTCTCTAGAGCCGCTGTCGCTGCCCTCTAGAGGCGCCCTATCGAGGCGCTCTCTAAAGACCCCTCTAGGCGCCCCTAGAATCCCTCTAGAGCCTTGAACCCTTGAGACTCGTCTACAGGCCCTTTACAACCATTTGAGTCTCCACAGCACCCCTGCTGAAGAGTGTCACCGTTGAAAGCACCCATATTATGCCTCTCGCGGTTCCGGTCTTTCCAGAGCCCCCGATGATGTACGACTTGCGCGTCAACCCCACTCCTGACCACAGCCCTTCCCAAGGTCTTCCGACGGCCTCATGAGCCTTTCCGCTGACAATCACAGGGTTGGGATATGAAGTTCAGGGTTCTTGGGGGGGACAACATTTTCCTCTCAGCAACTCGTATGTACGACGATCATGTAGTATGTTATATAGCGATATCATGTTCGCTTAGGCGGGACCTCCCAGCAGAGATCGGAAGAACACGAAATCTGAGCAGTAGTAGGAGTAAGGGTAGGAGTAAGAGTGAGAATAGTAGTAGTAGTAGTAGTAGTAGTAGTAGTAGTAGGAGTAGTAGTAGTAATAGTAGTAGTAGTAGTAGTAGTAATCGTCGTCGTCGTAGTAGTAGTAGTAGTAGTAGTCGTAGTAGTAGTAGTAGTAGTAGTAGTAGTAGTAGTAGTAGTAGTACTAGTCGTCCCACCAGCAGCAGGAGTAGTAGTAGTAGTAGTAGTAGTAGTAGTAGTCGTAGTAGTAGTAGTAATAGTAGCAGTAGTAGTAGTAGTAGTAGTAGTAGTAATAGTAGTAGTAATCGTAGTAGTAGTAGTAGTAGTAGTAGTAGTAGTAGTAGTAGTAGTAATAGAAGTAGTAGTAGTAGTCGTAGTAGTAGTAGTAGTAGTAGTAGTAGTAGTAGTAGTAGTTAGTGTTGTAAGTAGTAGTAGTAGTAGTAGTAGTAGTAGTAGTAGTAGTAGTAGTAATCGTAGTAGTAGTAGTAGTAGTAGTAGTAGTAGTAGTAGTAGTAGTAGTAGTAGTAGTAGTAGTAGTAGTAGTAGTAGTAGTAGTAGTAGTAGTGGTAGTAGTAGTAGT
>CAUYUJ010017332.1:95721-105721 GCA_963575745.1 Prorocentrum cordatum
CTTCGGTGGAGCTCCCTGTCGAGCCAAGAAACGTGAAGGGAGTGTACCGAAATGGGTGTGCGTGACGCATGCGGGCGGTGGCACTGGGGCCGTCGGTGGAGCTGTGGGGCCACGAAACGTGCGAGGGGTGTGCCGAAATGGGCGTGCGTGACGCGTGCGGGCGGTGGCACTGGGGCCTTCGGTGGAGCTCCCTGTGGGGCCACGAAACGTGCGAGGGGTGTGCCGAAATGGGTGTGCGTGACGCATGCGGGCGGTGGCACTGGGGCCTTCGGTGGAGCTCCCTATGAGCCCACGAAATGTGTGAGGGGTGTGCCCAAGTGAGAGGGGTGACGGGAGGGAGGAGTAGGCAGGGGGAGGAGGAGAGGAGTGACGCGGGGCCCTGTCTCTTCAAAACGAGGACCCAACACCACAGGAAGCTCGGGAAACACATCCCTGGAGTACTGATTTACCGTTTTGGAAGATTCCTCATGTAGAGGGACGGGCCCGACTTGACGCTAACGCCTTCGCCCTCGGAGGATTTGCCCCCGCATGCTCGCACTGCGGCGCCGTGCTCTTCGAGCGGGAAGGGGCCAGCGCCTGCTGCAACGTTGGCGCCCACGCCGTCAATTTCTCCAACATCTTCCAGGGCCCCACGGGCTCATTGCTCTCTGTATCGCCAACACTGGCCCAGCACAGGGAATCCACCGCCACGCAGGACGAAGGCGGCACCCGCATCCGCGTCGTCGCCATCCACTCTTTTGTCGCCATTGCCCCGGAAAGTCAGCATCTGTTCTGCGTCGTCCAGCACCTCGTCAAATCCTCGGGGAAAGAGGCGAGCTCCAAGTGGCCGCTACTGGACGCCCAGCGCTTGCCATCTCCCACGCGCAACTGCCCCAACAAACTTCATCATCCCGCGTCCATCCTGCCATCGCTCTCCCCCTCTCGCCTCTGCCTCTCCCGCTTTCCCGGTTCCCCCACCCCTCGCAGCCGTCGATCGCTTCTTTCTTCGGTCCGTCTTCCACGTCACCAGGGACAGACGTCCGAGGCTCCAGATCTGAGGTTCGAGGGTCCAAGGCTTGGATCGGAGTCGGAGTCTTCGGCATCGAATCTTCCGACTCGAAAATCGAAGCTCAGGGCTTTCGAATGCTTCTGGCGCCCTCGGATGGACCCGGCCCCCCATTCCGACGACCGGTCAGAGCATCCAAAGGCCTCCAGGGATCTCCAGGACGCCTTGGATACTGCGGAAGGCCGGCCTTCCCATACGCCCGCCCTCCTGCCCGGTCCGCGCGCCACGAACTCCTTCGACGCCGGGGCAAACTACTGCGTCAGAGCCCCACCGGCCCCCTCGGGCGAGCGTGGTCTAACGGGCTCTGTCTTCCCTCTTCCGGGACCCCCCTGCCCAAGATGGCTCAGGATAGCTCCAAGAGGTCCTCTGCTGCTCCAGGATGGTCTCCAAAATGGCTCACTATGGCCGACGTTGGTTCAAGATAGCTTCCGACATGCCTCCACAAGGCCCGACGAGGGCCACAAATGGTTCCAAGTGCTCTCGGAGCTCCCTCAGGACCCCCCCCCAAGGTGCCAAACTCCTTCAACAACCTACGGAACATCACTGATGTTTGGTTTCTCGTAGTTTCGCTTTCGATGCGCTTTTGAGGCTTCAAGGTGGCCCTAAGGTGGCCCAAGAGGGGCCCAAGAGGCCCCCCAGATGGCCCCAAGAGCGCCCAAGAGCAGTCCAAGAGGGCTCCAAGTGGCGAGTTTAAAGGCCCCAGGGGGGGGAGGCAAATCGGAGACCTCCCTATTTGACCGATGGCCTCCAAAAAGTAGTCCCAAGAGGCCCTCCAGGGCTTCCAAGGGACCCCCAAAAAGGCTCCAAGAGGGCCCCAAGACCCCCAAAACGAGCCCCAATGCGAATCCCAAGATCTCCCCAAAAAGCTCCAAGAGGGCTCCAAGGTGATTTTTGAGGCTCTGTCCTCGTTCTCGTTGTCCTCCTCCTGCTCCTCCTTCTCCTCCTCCTCGTACTCGTCCTCGCCCTTGCTCTCATCGCCTTCCTTTGCCTTGCCCTCCTCCTCCTCCTCCTCCTCCTCCTCCTCCTCCTCCTCCTGCCCCAGGCGGGGGCCTGGCACCTGTTTCCATGGTGCCAGCGCCACACTTGCCTCGGGGCACACTGTCATGAGCAGTTGGTACAATGGGCCTGGCGTAGGAAGGCGGTCGTCTTCGTTGGCGGACAGGGATGAGTACGGCTCCCCTGCATCCGCGCAATGGGTCTGAACCTTGGCCCATCTGCAGCGGCGTCAGCTGCAAAGGCGGAGTCTGGATCGCGTATTCCCGCGGAGTGGCGGGGCCATGTGGTCCGTGAGTCCCATGGGGCCTTCGGGTCTACTCCCTGGCGGCGTTCTCTCAGGTGGTGCCAGTGGCCCTGGGCAGACCCCGCTTACGCGTGCCCGTCGGCTGGCACCCATGCTGGCCCTGCTGCTCTTATTTGAGCAAACGGCTTAAAACCGTTGGCAGGTGAACTTGGCCAGTGCAGCCCCCCGTCGGCCAAAGCCGTTGGCAAGGATCGGCAGGCGACGGGTGAACAATGGGCTTGCAGGGTCCCGTCGGCGGGGCAGCGAGTCGCTAGGCGGCATGCCCCTACCCCGTGCCAGCGTCCATTCGCCCTAGGGGCGAAGCGGGGCTTGTCGCTGTGTTCGGCGGCATGACTACCGTAGATCTCCATGCTCCATGCTCCTCCTCCTCCTCCTCCTCCTCCTCCTCCTCCTCCTCTCGCTATCCTTAGCAGGCAGGGTTTCTCCGACTGAAAACCTGCACACCAGAGGATTTATCAATCGTATTTTTCCTGCGTGTGCTCGTTGCCGACGTTCATTTTCCGACATGCTCAGCACACGGTCTGCCCTCTAGGGGACCGCTCCGGTTACCGGAACTGGCAAGCAGACCTCCACTTCCTCCTCCTCCTCCTCCTTCTCCTCCTCCTCCCTCCCTCGCCCCAACGCGGGCCCCAGGGATGGCCCGAAAAGGCCCTGCCCGGCCCCCCCTTGCTCCCAGAAATCTCACTGTTCACCCTGGTTGCTCGCTTTGTTTCACTACATCGTCCCCTGCCCCATCAACACTGGGCAGGATTCTTGAATGGGCTGCTGGTGATATGCAAAAAAAAGAGAGAGAGAGAGAGAGAGAAGAGTTTAAACGGCGCGGCGTAGCAAGCGGGCGAACACGTGAAGATATAGGCATGTTACATGTCTCTGCATGCATATATCGTCTCATGAATACAAAGGGGGTCCGAGGGCCCAACTATACCTGTCTAACAATATGCGTTTAAAAAACATATACGTATCGATGTATATACATAGGTATGTAAACATACATATATATATATATGTATCGGAGGTGAGGGGGTGAGATCGAAGTGGAACGGAGAGCCCCCCTACCGGGAAATCGGTTTCGGTTTCGTGTTCGTGCGTGCCGTGCGTGCGGGCGGGGCGAAGCTGCGTGGGCGGACGAGAAGAAAGTCTCCTCCAGCTGAGGCGCAGCCAGACCAAATGATTCCTCTCGGGGGGCCGGTGCCGTGCGGTGTCCCGCCGGCGTCCCGCCTCCGGCTGAGGCGCGGCCGGACCAAATGATTCCTTTCCGGGGGCCGCGCGGTGTCCCGCCGGTGTCCCGCCAGTGTCCCGTCGGTGTCCGGATGATGATGATGATGATGATGATGATGATGATGATGATGATGATGATGATGATGATGATGATGATGATGTCGATAATGTCGATGATGATGATGATGATGATGATGATGATGATGGTGATGGTGGTGATGATGATGGTGTCTCGATGATGATGCTGACGATGTGGATGATGATGATGATGATTGTGGTGATGTTGGTGATGATGATGGTGTCCTGATGATGACGATGATGATTATGTTGATGATGATAATGTTGCTGAGGATGATGATGGTGTCCTTGTGATGATGATGATCCTGATGATGCTGGTGATGATGAGATGGTGATGAGATGATGATGATGAAGATGATGATGGTGTCCCGATGATGGTGATGATGATATTGATGATGATGCTGTTGATGATGATGATGGTTATGATGATGGTGTCCCGATGGTGATGATAATTTTGATGCTGATGATGATGACAATGATGGTGCCCCGATGATGATGAGGATGATGAGGTGATGATGATGGTTTTGATGATGGTGGCCCGATGATGGTGAAGATGCTGATGCTGATGTTGATGATGATGATGAAGATGATGATGGTGTCCCGATGATGATGACGGTGGTGGTGATGATGAGGGTGACGATGCTGGTGGTGTCGAGATGGTGATGATGATGTTGATGATGATGATGAAGTTGCTGATGATGATGGTTATGTCCAGATGATGATGTTGTTGATGATGTTGTTCGTGATGATGATGAGATGATGGTGATGATGGTGGTGTACCGATGATGATGATGATGATGATGGTGTCCCGATGAAAATGTTGATGATGATGGTGACGATGATGGTGTTCCGATGATGATGATGATGATGATGATGATGATGATGATGCTGATGTTGTTGATGCAGGTGCTGAGGTAATGATGATGAAGGTATCCCGATGATAATGATGATGATGATGATGATGATGATGGTGATGATGATGACGTTGATGACGATGATGTTGATGATGCTGATGACGTTGATTGCGAGACCGATTGTGATATCGATAGTGAGATCGATAGTGAGCCCAGATGTAAGATCGACTGTGAGATCGATAGTGAGATCGGTCGTGAGATCGATTGTGATATCGATAGTCAGATCGATGGTGAGATCGATCGAATGAAATAGATCGAGCGAGATCGATTGTGAGATCGATCGAGTGAGGTCGATCGAGCGAGACCGATAGTGAGATCGATAGTGAGATCGATCGTGAGACCGATAGTGAGATCGATGGTGAGATCGATCGTGAGACCGATCGAGTGAGACGTTGGTTCCTCCCCTCCCCGAACCTCCTTATCACCCGAAGGGTGGTCGTATAGGTAGATATACGCTCCCACCGCATCCCGAGGTCCACGAGGATCAGTCTCCCAGGCGGAGGATATGGACAAATACCCACCTCGGAGCCAATCTCTCCTCCCACCACCAGACGGAGAATTTCTTCCAGACAAGTGCCGTCCACTCGTGAGCATGTGCAAAAGGTGCTCAGTACGGCACACGTCACGCTGGTGGCCGCCACATCTCGCTGCGTGAGTCTGTAGGTTGACTCACGTGCCGTTCCAGACTTGCCCGACGACCTCTTGACTCGCACTGCGGTATTTGCCGCGGTGCGTCGTTATCCTGTGGTCGCGCTATCCCCTCCTCCTCGTCCTCCTCCTCCTCCTCTTCCTTCTCTTCCCTCACCTTGTAAGCGGCGCGCACAGAGGGGTGGCGCGAAGGGGGGTCGTTCTAAGAAGGCGTGTGGCTTTGTAGAAGGCAGAAGGGCGGGTCGTCCCATGGCGCCCAACTGGCGCGCATATTCGCGCGCACAACTGACATAATGCATACCCGGCAATCGGAAGAAGTATATGGAAGCATGAAGTCGGAAGGCAGACAAAGTAGGCTGGGTTCGGGCCCGCCCGAATGATAACAAACAACAGCAGCTCAAAGATACCGAGTCTTGAAGAAGGAAGGCGAATGAAGTAGATTGGGATCGGGGATTCCAGAAAGACCTACATTCGATGACCGGCGTGTATCCCTGACGTGGGGCTATTGGGCACTATTAGTCGCTGCGTGAACACAACTGAGCGCTTTGGGGAGATGTTCACCGATGCAAGTGTGCAGAAGCATACATCGATACACACATATATATTATATATACATATATGTAAGTTAAAAGACTGTAGATAATGCAAAACGGTTAGTACTGTTAATGATATAGTGAAGTATGTGTTGTGTATGGGTTTACAACAATTGAGTAACGTACATGTGAACATATGGCAACGTGTTGTGTTATATATAGTAGTTGCAACATTAAATAAGCGGAAAGGTCAGTGATACTCTAACTAAGAAGATGCGTCAACGAAATCGTAGTATCTACTCACACCCTAGTCGCGTCCGCACGAGTCCCTACGAAAGTTTGAACACGTTGCGGGATGCGCACCCCTTGAATCACGAACGTCTAATGGACCTCAACCCTCCATCCTTTTGGCTACAAGAAACTCAAGAGCTCAAGAAGGTGTCCAACCATAGCCCTGATTTGAAGAGGAGTTTACCATCAATCCACGGAAGCGGTGCGTAATTTCAGAGATCTGGTCGTAAGTTTCGTGCACGTCTCAAGTGAGAGCACAATTTTGGAAAGGACCGCACCCGTCCGTTTAAGCGGTGCGATGTTCCTTTGCATTGTGTTCGAGGTGGTCCCGGTTGAAGACCCCATTTTGAAAAGCCTCGTCCATCCAGTAACTGTTGCACTGTTTGAAGGTTCGGGTCATCGCTAGTTTCTGTTAGACAATTGCCACAGCTGTGAGCGGTGCTGCGGCGACCTCGTGACTGCTGGAAGCGTCCAAAAAGAACGTGCGCGGCGCTAAAACGAGAGCCGCATCTTGAAACCCGACGGCCCTCCATCCTTTCACCTGTGTCAGATTTCCAAGCTTCAGCAGAACCCGAAGAGCTCTCGAGCGGAACTCCTGGACTGGCCTGCGAGCGCAGCTGGTGGTGCGGCAGGGGGTGGGACTGCACGTTACTCCAAGAGGCGGGATGGAGGCGGACAGGGGGAGGAAGAGGAGGCAGAGGAGGGCGACGGCGTCGCCGAAGCCCACGCCGACGACGAGGGCCGCGGGCGAGGTGGAGGTCCTGAGCTTTGCCCTTGCCCTTGCCCTTGCCCTTGCCCTTGCCCTTCCTCCTCGCGAGGCGGCCGCGAGAGCGCGACGGCGCGGCGTGTCCCGCCGCGGCCGAAGGCGCGGGGCGGGCGCCGCGTGCGGCGAGGCGGCGGCGCGAGGCAGCAGGAGAGGGGGGAGGGGGGAGGGCAGAAGTGCGGGCGCACTGGCGAGGCGAGGCAGGACAAGCACGCGCATCAGAGGAGGAGGAGGCGGAGGAGGAGGAGGAGGAGGATCGAGCGGATCGAGCGGGTCGAATCGGTCCGCGATGACCCGCGGCATCGCGCCGAGGACCGCCCGGCCGCATCGGGCCGTCCCCGCGCCGTGCCAGGCAACCTGGAAGCAGATGTCCGTCGCCCCCAAAACTTCTCGCACGAGCTGATCTTTGCTTTGTAGCTGAAAGTGGTCCACCGGAGCCCAGCGGCAACAGATCCTGCTGCCACTGCCGATTTCGAGCTCCAGCTTCGCCCCCCGCTTCTCACAAGAGGCTTGCCTCTGAACTCCCGATGAATTGCAACCCTGCCTTGCACTGCTGCTCCCCGGCCCGGCCATTCCACGCACGAGCCGATCCCAGCATTGTAGTTGGAGGAAAAGGAGGAGGAGGAGGAGGAGGAGGAGGAGGAGGAGGAGGAGGAGGACCAGCAGCAGGAGCAGGAGGGTGACCACGAGGTGGAGCCCCTCGCGGCCTGGCGTCCTGCACCCCGCCCCCCAGGCTCACCAGCACCCTGAGGCGGCAGGAGGTCTTCAACCGCTCGACGGAGCTGGGGAGCTGGGGCTGAACGCGAGACGCCAGCGAAGCTCGTCCCCAATCGGGCTACCGTCGGGAACTCTCTCTTGGCGTGTCGCGGCGGCGGCCCGCTATTTCTCACGAGTGGATGGCGTGTCGCTCCGTTCTGCGGGACGGGAGGCAGAGGAATGCTCGGGACGTGAACGCCTGGGGACTGGGCTGTGCATATCGTGTCGCTCCGAAGCGTGGTTGGCCAGAACCGGCAGCGCGACACGAGAAGCCAGGCATGGTGGTGTGCAAATCCCTTCTGCGGGCAGAGAAACGGCAGATATACGGCCGATACGAGGCAGGAGAAGGACGTGGAGGAAATGATGGTGATGGTGCTGATGTGGAGGCCATGGGAAGGGGGGGGGAAGGCGAAGGAGGGGGAGAAGGATCGAGCACGATCATGGACACCAGTAGGACGCTACAGGTCGCAGTTCCAGATCACACGATGTAGCATAGCATAGCCATGAAATCGCCGACTCCTCCTAGACGCGGCGAGTCCCCCAAAGGTCCGCCCGACACTCTAAATCCCGTCTGACATGCGATGAGCCTACGGCGGATTCCACGGACTCATGGATGGAGAAGCGGAGGGGCGACGAGGGACATTGAAGAGGAGGATCTATATATATATATATATATATATATAAAGAGAGAGAGAGAGAGAGAGATGCGGCGGTGAGGAGGTGTCACGCGCGAGGGAAAAAAGCGCAACGGACGTGGCTTTGTGCTGCTCCGTAGCCGCTCGCACCTCTGCGAGACGAGGAAAGCTGACAAGGGTTGTGGATGCCATGACAATGGACACTCTAACAATCCTATCATGGAATCAATGTGTAAGACATGTTCTAAACATGTTCAAAACATGTTTTTACATATGTTAAACATGTTTGAAACATGCTTTAGACATCTGGAAATGATTTGGCAGCACGCTTCCTCTCCATCAATCGACTTCCACAAGCCAAGGGTGTGGGAGGAGGAGGACGAGGAGAAAGCCGAAGAGGGCATACAATCAACCCGCATCAGCAGGATGCGCGGTGAGGATGCAGGGGCCTTGGAGGGCGGTCAGGCCAGCGTTTTCGGAACGAGGCTGGCCAGCGAAAGCTACCAAGCATGGGCCGAAGGGACAAGGATGCGGGGGCAGCCTTGGGTCATGATGTTCCGGCTTGCTCTAGCCTTGACCACGAGAAAGAACTTCGGGCACCAAAGGAATGCCGAACCTCGAGGGCTTTCACGTGTCGGGCCCAGGGAGACACGCGCCCGACACTGTGTCGACACTCTTTCGACACTCTTGCGACACTTTTCCGGGTGCTCGAAATTATTTCTGGGATGTTGTCCTTGCGTAGGATGGGAACAACAGAAGCCTTGGGAAGTCCCTCATCCTTACGATGCGGGTTGCATGGAAGGGGAAGGCATGATCAGTCAGCACCGAATCGGGCAATCGCACCGGATCGACATGTGCATTGGATCGGGCCGCATCGGCACGGAGACGGAATCGAATCGAATCGGCGGCGCCAGAATGCACCACGACGCCACACAAGCAGCGGGCCGCCTCAGCTCGCCCGAACACCGGAGTCGAGTCGGATCGGGCCGCCCGGGAGCCGCCAGCGAATCCCATCGATCGGATCGACGTGAGCCCTGCAGGGACGCGCGCCGATACTGTTCGGGCGCGTGCGGGGAGCGCCCTCTGTGGAAGCCCGGCGCAGGTGAATCTGTGTGTTAGGTCTACAGTCATCGGCCTGACCTAAGGGACGATAAATAAGGAACGAAGCCCCTTTTTATCCCAAGGAATAACGCATAAGGAACGATAAATAAAAGATAACGCATAAGGAACTGTAAATGACGCATGTAAAACCTAAGGAACGACCGAGCCCCTTTTGAAAAGTAAGTGTTCCTCATTCAAGCCGCTCACTGTATCGCTGGCCGGGCGTCGTCGCAGGGCCGCGCGGGCTCAGCCCCATGGCGTTGTCCGCCGGGGGGGGGAGAAGGCAAGGCTGCGAGGCTGGAACTTACGCGCATATCCGCCGCTGGGGGGGCTGGTATCCCTCCCCAGAGCCCCGGGGGTAGCAGTGGATAAGTACCCCTTGCTCGGCAGACGTGGGTAGAGGCCTGAAGAACGGAGCCTCTGAAAGTAGATTGGGCTTCCGCCTGCACCCTCCTTCGCGTGTTGCTGGAAGTGCCCCTGGCCCAGTGTGCCCCCAGGATTTCCAGGGTGGTCTCCACGGCCTCCAGAGCACCCCTCATGAAGCTCAGAGGGCTCCCGGGGCTCCAGACTTGAATGACAAGTTGGGGGCACCTTGGGCCAGGTGCGCCTCGCCCCCGATCCTTGCGGAGCGTCGCGACCCTGGAGAGCCCCAGGCCCCATCTCTCTGCGTCCTTCTTCGAGCAAGATAGATCTTTGTAAGGGTCCCGGGGGGGCCCGC
>CAUYUJ010017332.1:110721-130721 GCA_963575745.1 Prorocentrum cordatum
GGCCACAGCCTTGGCCAACCTGCTGCGACTCTCGGCGCTGCGAGCGGCGGGCTTGGCGGCTCCGATGGTCAGGATCCTCAATGTGGTGGACGACGCGTCGGGCCACGTGGTAGGCTCGCGCCGCGTGGTGGGCACGCAGTTGGCGTCAGCATATCGGGCCTTCAACGCCAAGACTGCTGAGGTTAACCTCCCCGTCAGCAAGAAGAACACGTAGGCTCTGGCCACCTCCACGGGGCGCAAGATCGAGCTTGTGCAGCAGGAGGGCTGGCACCTCAGCTACACCGACCTCGTCGACGCCCATCGGGATCTGGGGGAGGCGACGCTACGGCTGGCTCCTGCAGGAGAGTGGCAGTCTCCTCAGCCAGGGAGAGCATGGCCAAGGCGCACGGGCCGCAAGCTCACGAAGCTCTTCAAACCTGGCGCTGCTCGGGCCAGGGTCCTCAGGGCAGGGCCGACTGCCAAGGCCACCTGGGGCTCGGCCCATCACGGGCGTTCCACACAGGCGCATCCAGCAGCTGAGGATCGGCGCAGGCAAGTCCCGAGGCCGACTGCCAGAGGGAGCATCGCTGGGGCGTGCCAGCCTGTCGCAGTGAGAAGGATGGCATCGCGACCCATTGGCCATCACCACGAAGCAGGCCGTCATGTCCTACAACACTCCTCGACATCAAACGCGAGCTTCAGATGTTGGTCGACGCGCGAAACGCGGCCCACGGGGTCAGGTTTCTGTGTTTGCAGTCGCCAAGTTCGGCGCGAATACGTACAATTGGGTGTCCTGGGGCGCCGCCACATCGCGGGGAAAGCTTGCGTTTGATTTCGGGGGGGATGTACGTTGAGGTGCTATATGGGCCAGCCCCCTCACAAAGGCCTCAAGACGGCCCGGGCGCAGCACCACCGGAGGTTGGTGAAGGACCCCTATCTCGGCTCTAAAACCTCGCGCTTCGCCGCGTCGACTGGGGCTTCGTCGGCGGCGACCCTCACGCAATTCACGGCGCCCGCGGCAGCACGTGCGACGCGCGTCGGCGCTACCCCACCTCCGTCGGCAAGCTCGTGATGCTGTAGCGCAGGAGGGCCGTCGGAGAAGAGGAGGCGCGCCGCCAGGGCCCCAGCACGTGGGCCTGGGACACGGGTCCGCTGTGTGTGGGGCCAGACTTGCAGCTGTTGCACCACCAGTCGGACGTACCTCCCCCCCTCTCCTCCTCCTCCTCCTCCTCCTCCTCCTCCTCCTCCTCCTCCTCCTCCTCCTCCTCCTCCTCAGCAGAGGGCTTCACGGGTCCTCATCCAGAACGTCTACTGGTGCCAAGCCCGTGATGGAGCCAGGATCCCTCCATCCCGACGAACTGCCACCTTTGTGGCAGGGCCAGCGGCTCGCTGTACCACGGGCACTGGCCCGCTGGTCTTCGTCGACGGCTCGGGCTTCGACCAGAAGCCCCCCACGCTACGCACAGCAGGCTGGCTAGTCATCGTGTACGACTCCGACAGGCCGCTCGTGGCAGCAGCTTGGGGTGCAGTGCCACCCGAAGCAACACCTGAGCTCCGCGAGATGGAGAAGACTGCGCTGTGAAGATGCGGACGGACAAGATCGAGGGCGGCGACTATCAGCTGCACATCGACTGCCCGGCCACGATCCGCTGCGCCCTCACCTGGCATTTGGCCGCTGGACCCAGGCACAGAGGGCTCAACTCTGGGCGGACGTGGTCGACAAGTTGGAGGGAGCGCGCAGCTCATCAAGATCAAGGCCCACCCTCGGGCAGGTGGAAGTGGCCGACGGGTGCATCACGCAGATGCAGCTCGACGGCAATCGAAAGGCCGATGAGCAGGTCGAGACTGGGGCCATTTTGGCCAGGTCCAACACACGAACATCCAGACGCTGAAGGGCTGCTTCCATACCGCCAAGCTGGCAGCACATGTTGCGGGCCTACAGGAGACAATGCAGAGCGAGCGGAAGGTACGGGACAGCATGGGCGTGGAAGCGTTGAAGGTGATCGACCTTAGCGAGTTCCCGCCAGAGTTTGACGACCTCTGCGATGACCAGGCGAACGACTTGGACGAGCCCAGCGCGATGCACGCGCCCATCGAGCGGTCCAGTCAGCAGCAGCCCAACAGTGACGACGGCGACCGCGGCGGAGGCAGAGACCCCGCGCCTGGAGGCAGACGAGGCGGCCTCTCCCGTAATTCCTGGGCCACTGCGAGCGGCTACGGCCAGCTGGGCAGAGGCTGGCCAGGCTTGGCGGCGCGCACAAAGGGGGTAGGGGGGAGGGCTTCCTAGAAGGAGGCTGCTTCTTAGAAGGCGCTGGCCTGACATCTCTAGACGAGGCCCGCACCGCCGAAGAAGCGGGGGTATCTCTAAGAAGCCTTCCCCCCTCCCCCTGCCCCCCCTTTCTGCGCATGGCCGACAAGCGACCCCCACGAGGCGGCTCGAGTCCAGAGACCCGCCGCCGCCGCCGCCCAGAGCAGCTCGGGCGCCGCAGCGCCGTCCCGGCTGCCGCGGGCCTGCCCCCGTGGCGCGCGACCGGCCACCAGGCTTTGGCCGCGCCCGTCGCCCCGTCGGAGGCGCGGCGCGCTGGTGCGCCAGCGGCAGGCTCGCTCCCCTCGTGCCCGTGCTGCGCAGGCCGTGCGTCAGAACAGAGGGGGCGCGGCCCGGTGGGGTGCTGCCCCGACGGGCCAACAGCCTCCGCCCCCACGGACCGCAGCGCTGTCCTCTCGGTGGAGCGCCATCCCAGGGGGGGGGAAGGGTTGAGTAGGACAGGGGGGTCAAATCTGCAGAACACCCCAAACGGACGTCAGGGGGCGGAGCCAACATGTTCGGTCAAGATGGAATGGTTGCACCACACCTGGCGTCTAGCCAAACCGTATAACGCATAATGGTTGCAGGTTGCACATCTTCGTCGGCTTGACCAGCGAGGCATTTGACCACCTTCACGCCCCCGTTTTGGTGGTCCTTCAGAAGAAGGCGCTCTCAGACCCTCGGCTCTACTCAAAGGAAGGGCGTCCTCGGTGACCTAGCACCCCCATTCGGCCCCCCGAAACGGGCGGGCCCCGCGGCCCCTCTGGCGAAAAGCCTCGGGAGGCCCGCCCTCGCGAAAGTGCTCGCCTCCTGCGGGCTCGCGCTGGCCCAGGCCCAGTCGCTGGGGCCCGAGGTTTTGGAGGCTGGAACTCGGCGAGAGGAATTCGTATCGGCATGACACCCCTGTGGCAGGGTCCCGCCTTCTCCTCCACCTCCTCCTCCTTCTCCTCCTCCTCCTCCTCCTCCCCCTCCTCCTTCTCTTCCTCCTCATCCTCCTCCTCCTCCTCCTCCTCCTCCTCCTCCTCCTTCTCCTTTTCCTCCTCCAACTGCTGCTCCTCCTCCTCCTCCTCCTCCCCTTTTCCCTCCTCCCCTCCTCCCTCTTGATCCCTCCCTCCCTCGATTGATCGCTCCTCTCCTCCTCCTCCTCCTCCTCCTCCTCCTCCTCCTCCTCTCCTCCTCCTCCTCCTCCTCCTCCTCATCCTCATCCTCATCCATCATCATCATCATCATCATCATCATCATCATCATCATCATCATCATCATCATCATCATCATCATCATCATCATCAACATCATCATCATCATCATCATCCATTTCCTCCTCCTTCTCCTCCTCCGCCTCCTCCTCCTCCTCCGCCACCTCATCCACCTCCTCCTCTCCTCTTTCTCCTGCTCCTGCTGCTCCTCCTCTCCTCCTCCTCCTCCCCTCCTCCTCCTCCTCCCCCTCCTCCTCCTATATACTCCTCCTCCTCCTCCTGCTCCTTCGTCCCCTCCTCCTCGTCCTCCTCCTCCTCATCATCATCAGCATCAGCATCAGTATCATCATCGCATCATCATCATCAGCATCATCATCAGCATCAGCATCATCATCAGTATCATCATCATCATCATCATCATCATCATCATCATCATCAGCATCATCATCATCATCAGCATCAGCATCATCATCACATCATCATCATCATCTTCATCATCATCATCATCATCATCATCATCATCATCATCATCAGCATCAGCATCATCATCAGTCTCATCATCATCAATCATCATCATCAGCAGCAGCATCATCAATCATCATCAGCATCAGCATCAGCATCATCATCATCATCAACATCATCATCACAGCAGCACCATCAGCATCATCACCATCACCATCACCATCACCATCACCATCATCATCATCATCATCATCATCATCATCATCATCATCATCATCATCATCATCATCATCATCATCATCGTCATCATCATCAGCCTCCTCCTCCTTCTCCGCCTCCTCATCCTCCTCCTCCCCCCAGGCGGGAAGCGGGAGAAGAGGGACGCCCACGCCGCAGAGAGAGAGAGGGAGAGAGAGAGAGAGAGAGAGAAACAAAAAAGAGAGAGAGAGAGAGAGATAGAGCCCTGCCGGCCCCGTGGCCCCCGAGCGCGGGCGGCCAAGGGGGGGGAGGGCTCCTGCAGCTCCTTGACCTGGGTTCGGGCGGGAAGGATGAGGAGGCAGAGAAGGAAGAGGAGGAGGAGGAGGAGGAGGAGGAGGAAGAGGAGGAGGAGGAGGAGACGGGATGAGGAGGAGAAGGGGGAGGACAGGAAAGAGAGAGGAGGAGACACGAGGAGGAGGGAGGGAGGGAGGGAGGGAGGGAGGGAGAAGAGGGGCTCTGATTGACCCTTGGGCCTGAGGAGGGAACGATCGGTTGGCCAAGGTTCAACTTCCTTTCGATTTCATACGAACAAATCCACGGTGGACCAACCACGCCACAGATGTTCACCGCCCTTGGTGATGTCAGGCCACGTTCTTTTCTCTGTGTCTCTCTTCCTCCTCCTCCTCCTCCTCCCCTCCTCCTCCTCCTCCTCCTCATCCTCCTCGTCCTCCTCCTCCTCCTCCTCCTGCTCCTCTTCCTCCTCTTCTTTCTTGTGCATGTGTCGTCGGTGCAGCCTCGTGCTTCAGTCGGTGTCTCAAGAAAGAGGAGAATGGAGAGGAGGGACCCCGAGAGACTCGGACGCAACGGGCCGTTCCGTGGGCCCCTCACACGCAGGCAGAGAGGCTCTGGCGCCATCGCGCAGAGCCTCGTGGCCGATGGGAGCGCTCTGACTTCGAAAATAGACTCGGAGACAGACAGAAGCAATTGAAGCTCTACCAGCATCTGCAATACTTCAAGCAAGGAACCGTCGAGACGATGTATCGTATCGGGTCCCTATAGTCCTGCTCCTTCTCTTCTTCCTTCTCTTCCTCTTCATTTCTTCGTCTTCTTCCACCTCCTCCTCCTACTTCCCCCCTCCTTTCGAACCGTCGAGAGAAGGCCTCAAGGCGCCCTCTCAGAAGCTCCAGAACCCGGTACATTCCCTGCGAGCGCAGCGCACCTGGACTGCCCCCGCTGCCTGGACAGTTGCCGCCTTCAGAGAAGAGCTCCAGGGCCTCGGAAGCGGGGGGACACAACAAAAACGATACCGCTACTTCGCGGACCTCTCGAGGACTCCGGAGGGGGGAAAGGGCAAAGGGAACGTGAATTGCAGAGGCGATAGGGGGAGGCGATGGTGGAAGGGGGGTGGAAGGGGAGAACGACATGGGGGGTGTGGGCGGGGAGGCGTAGTCGGAGTTGTGAGGGTAAGGGGGGGCAGGATGCGGCGATGTTCCGCGCAGGCCTGCTCAGACGAATGTGATACCTCGTGCCGGACTGCAGTGAGGCTCCGTCGCGGGAGGGAAAGGGACGAGGACGGGACAAGAAGGTACCGAGACCGCCACCCGCTGCTCCCCTGGACCTCTGGCGGGGTGCGTCTGGACGCGGGGCTCCGGCGAGACGCCGGCAGGACGAGGAACTGCGGCATCGGCACAGCCAGCCGCTCCCTCTCCGCGGCGAGGGCGCCCTGCAGAGGACGCGACGGGCTGCAGCCCCCGCCCTCCCCGGCGGACGGGCTCCGCGCCTCGCGCCTCGCGCCGCGCAGCCCTCCGCGCCGCCCGCCCGGCCAAAAGGGCGGCCCTCCGAGGCGCGGGGGCCGCGGCGCAACGAGGCCGCCGTCGGCGCGCCCTGCTGTCGGGGGCTCTCGCCCAGCGCGCCGCGGCGGCGGCCTCGGGCGGCACGCCGCGCCCCGCTCCGGCGGCGGCGGCTGGTGGCGCGCTGCCCCGCCGCGCGGGAGGCGGGGGGCGCGGGCGGCCGCGGAGCGGGCGTGCTTGGACGAGAAGCTCGCAACCAGCGGCGCAAGATGCCCCCCAGGAGCCCCCAAGACGACATTGAGGGTGCGGCAGCGGAGGGTGCCTGGGCGGGCGGAATCCTTTTCTGAAACTCCCCAACCGCCGCCCGCCGCCGCCCATGCTGAAATCAGCACCGATCTCGGGGGGCGGGGCGGGGGATGAACAGCATCCCCCTCGAGGGAGTGCGAGGCTTCCGAGATGTCTCCATGCGTTCGGAGCTCTCGGGGGGCGGGGGGAGTGATGAACCACACACCCCTCGAGGGAGTGCGAGGCTCCCGAGGTGTCTCCACGTGTTCGGAGCTCTCGGGGGGCGGGGGGGGGTGATGAACCACACACCCCTCGAGGGAGTGCGAGGCTTCCGAGATGTCTCCATGCGTTCGGAGCTCTCGCCCGGCGCGCCGCGGCGGCGGCCTCAGCGGCACGCTGCGCTCCGCGGGCGGCGTCGGTGGCGTGCCGCGCCGCCCCGCGGGAGGGGGAGGCCCGGGGAGGCCCGGGGCGCTGCGGCCTCGGAGCTGGGGAGAGGCTGGGGAGGGGGAGGAGGAGGAGGAGGAGGAGGAGGAGGAGGAGGAGGAGGAGGAGGAAGGAGAGAGGAGGAGGAGGCTGGAGAGGAAGGAGGAGGAGGAAGGAGAGGAGGAGGAGGGAGGAGGAGGAGGAGGAGGGAGAGGAGGAGAGGAGGAGGAGGAGGAGGCTGGGGAGGAGGAGGAGGGAGGAGGAGGAGGAAGAGGAGGAGAAGGAGGAGGAGGAGGAGGAGGAGGAGGAGAGGAGGAGGAGGAGGGAGGAGGAGGAGGAGGAGGAGGAGGAAGGAGGAGGAGGAGGAGGAGGCTGGGGAGGAGGAGGAGGAAGGAGGAGGAGGAGGAGGAGGAAGGAGGAGGCGGGAGGAGAAGGCGTGTCGCGCCGAGACGTGGTGGGCCAGAGCCAGCGGCGCGACGCGCGGAGCAGACGCTCCTGACCGCAGGGCCAGGCACGAGGGAACCGCGCACGCATCAGAGGGGAGGGAGGAGGGAGAGGCATCCTTGTTGTCGGAGTCGTTGTGACAGCGTGTCGTGGATAGTGATGCCGTCGTTGATGCTGTTGTCGGAGTCGTGTGTGCGTGTCGTGCAAACCCCGGGAGAGGGCCGGGGAGCAGCGGTATCGGTATGCAGTGGAGGCCAGTCCAGAAGGAACTTTCCACGAGAAACCCAACCCTGAGGCCCAAGGGCGTCCATGGATTTTTGGTATGGGAGCATCACGCTTTCGATAACAAAGCCATCGCAACTCAAGAAACAGGGAGGCAAGCAAGGTGTGTCTTGGCATAGGGCCCCTACGGCATACTCGGGGAATCCGAGAGGTACAGATACCGCTGCTCCCTGGACCTCTCTTGGGATGCGTTCTTACCAGGACTTCAGGGCGACTGCAGCCGTGACGACGGAGGCCTCCCAAAAGGCCAAGACACGCGAGAACGAGGGAAGTGTAGCGGTACTGGTGCCTTCTCCTCTTCACACGGTCGGACCCAGGACAGAAGACCACCCTTCCAAAGCACGAGACCCTCCGATGGCCAAAAGACCACAATCACGAAGAACATTATAGGATACCCTCCCCCAGCGACCTCGATCTCATACTTCGGGCCGATCGAGTGATTATTTGTCCGCGGGGACCCCAGCTGCAGTATCTGGTCTGGGGTGCGGCAAGCCCGCGAAGAAGGGCGCCGGCAGGTGCAGCGAAACGCAGCTGGCGTCAACCGAGGGAGTGCGCTGGTGACCGTATGTTTTCCCTCCGACGAAGAGATGAAACGAAACCAAGACGAGGATCAAATCCGGTGAAGACGAATAGAACATCTCTGAGATCTGGCAGCTCTAGAGGATGTCTCGGGCACCGCGGCCTCCGCAGAGCGATCGGGAACGCTCCGAAGGCGTTCCGGCACGCTCTCTGGAACGGATCTATCCTCGTCCTTGCCTCGCCCGAATAGAAGAGAACTGAAGGGAAGCCAGGGGGCCGAAGGGCGACGAGTAGAGGCTTCCTAGATGGGGTCGGAGTAGGTGGGGTCGGAGGATCGCGCCGCATCGCCGATACATCGGCGATGCATCGGCGATGCATCAGCGATGCACTCGCGATGCGCCAGCGATGCATCGTCGACGTCGGCGATGCATCAGCGACGTCGACGTGAAGCAAGTCGTGCTCCACGTCGAGCCGCATCGCCGATGCATCGGCGATGCGGAGCGATCCTCCGATCCCATCCACTTGGACCCTATCTAGGATTGGCGGCGCGCACAAGGGGGTAGGGGAGGGAGGCAGGCTTCGTAGGAGGCCGCTTCGTAGAAGGCGCCGGCCCTGCATCTACAGACAAGGCCCGCGCCTTCTGAGAAGCAGGTGTGCCTCTGAGAAGCCTTCCCAGAAGGGCCTTCCCCCCTCCCCCTACCCCCCTCTGCGCGTGGCCGATGGGAGGCCCAGAGGGGATCGGGGGCGGCCAAGAGGGGGGCGTCCAGGAGGGGGGGGCGCAAATCATGGCCCGCGGCACGTGCGCGGCCCAGGCGGGGGGCCAGGGGCGCACTGAAAGGAGAAGAGGCGCCGTGACATCTGGGGAAAGATCATGGCCCCCGCCATGAGATCCACCCCCCCCGCCCTAGGCACCATCCCGCTCGTGACCGCCCCCGAGAGGAGGCGCGGGAGGAGGGGGGGGGGGGGGCGGGGGAGGCCGGGCGGGGCAGGTGGGGCCTCTCTCGCCGCGGCGCCCCGGCGGGGAAGGGCTCGGAGGTCGGCCGCCGGCCGGTCCTCCAGTGCTCCTCGCGGGCCGCGCGGGCCGCCCGCGAGCGGGCGAGCCCAGACGGGCCTTGCGCGAGGCGACGTATAGCGCCCTCACTCGGCGGCTTAACGCTGAAGTCGGGCGTGCCCCTCGACAGGAGGAATATAGATACAGAAATAGTCCAGACACGGTCTGGCAGGGGACGATTCTTTCACTACTCTTGAGCATTTTTGGACTACCTGTAATTTTGCCTCCCCAAATCCGCCTGTAGGGGGACATGCCCGACCCGAGCTTGCGCGGGCCGCCCGCACGGCATGCCCCACTGGAGGCGCGGGCGCCCGCGCGCGGCCGTATACACACGCGGGAAGGGAGAAGCCCACGCGCGAGAGTCGGCGCGGCACGGCCCCGCTCTCTCCTGCGCACGCGCACGCGGGTTCCAAGCGGCACCCCGGGGAGCGCTCTCTTCTTCGGCGTTTCGACAGTGGGTGGCATTGAGGGATGAAAAAACCACCCTACCCTGGGTTACAAGTGCGTGGTCTGTAAACCTCCTGGGAACCCCCAAAGCCTAGAGCCGCCAGGACGCGGCACATCACGCAGGGTTTAACCTGTCAGCCCACAGGAGTTTCAGCGCACAGCGCCTCGTAAACCAGGGTAGGGGCGTTTTTGTTATGCCCTTGATGGAAGGGTGGGGGGGAGGGGGGGGTCTGGCTTCGGACCTCTGATTCATGCGGCTGCTCGGAACCGCGCGTCCTCTGGAGGAGACTCCCCCTGCTTGAAACGGACGCCCAAAACAGCCAAGATCTACTCCATGGAGGGGGGGAGGGGGGGTGCGAGGGCCCGCGCTGATGGGCAAAACAATGAATGAAACAACCAGGGAAAGGGGCTGTTGAGACGGGCGATGCCGACGCCTCGAGTCCGCTCGGCTGGGCCCGCAAGGACGTCGCACGACGCTCTCACTCGCACATAGAAGTCTCAGATGCAACGCCGCGGTCTCAGAAGCCCCCTGTCGCCGGCGTCCCTTTTGGGAACGCATCAATTGAGGGGGCGCAATCAAATCCTGGCGCCACAAGGGTTTCGAGTCGGGCGTGTTCGCATCAATCGGGCCCCGGGATCCTCACAAGTTGTTCCGTCTCGAAGAATGACCCAAGAAGATGGTTTTCGGGGTACCGCTTTTGATTGCTCGCGATGTTGAAATTTGCCGCGTGGTCAGATCACATGTGTACGATCAGGGCGTAGCTGAGCAGCCAGCAGAGCAGGTTGATGGTCAAAGGCCGAGCGATACCCGAGTCGTCTCAGACAGGGCGGATCATTATATGGCGATCTCGGAGACGTGGGGAAGCTAGGAACAACTAGGTACGATGACCAACACCAAGCGATGTCCCAGACCGACCGCGTGCGCTGTTGGGCAGGGTTTGCTGTAACTGCCTCGGGGGGCAACATCGGGCGCACCTCCTGGAGAGCACTCCAGATGAAAGTCAATCAATTCGAAATTGACCCCTCATTGTATCTGTGCATTGTTGCTCGCACCCCCGCAGATTGAGTGCGCATTGAATGCATGGCCGCGCACTCCCTTGAAACGAATGGCGCCGTGCAAACATTCAGCGTTTCATCTCGCTCCCTTCTCCTATGCTCTCTTCCGCACCCCGTTTCCTGCTTCCCTCGTCCATCCTCCATCCAGGCCTTGTTCGTCCTCCTCATAATCAGCATCCTCCGCCGCATCCTTATTGTCATCTGCCACTTCCTCGTCATCACCACGAACATCATCATCACCATCATCATTACCATCACCACCACCAGTATAATCATGCGCGTCGCCACCAACCTCCACCTGATACTCATCCTCCTGATCATCATCTGCATCTTCGTCATCATCAACAGCGTCATCAACATCGTCATCGTCATCACGATCATCACATGCATCATCATCCCACTCACCATCGAGATCACCGTAATCGTCACCATCTGTGTCTGTATCTGCACCTTCCTCTTCCGCAAATATCAGGATCACAATCACTCATACCCTTCCGTGATCATCGTGGTCATCGCCATCGTCAACATCTACCTTCTCATCGTCCGCATTCTCATCCCCTCCATCCGATCAGTGGCAGATTGAGGTGTAGATATCTTGGGATGCCTCATCCTCATCCTCCTGTTCCTCGTCATGATCCACAGCCTCATCAACATCCCCCTCATGATCCGCATCCCCCTGATCGTCATCCTAATCATCTTTCCGCCGCGCCTTCATCACCAGCATCCTCATCCTCCGGAGCCTAAGCGTCCTCTCCTCCTCCCTCTCATCCTCCTTCTCCTCCTCCACCTCCACCTCCACCTCCTCCTCCTCCTGATCCTCACCCTCCGCATCCTCATCGTCGTCGTCCTCGCCATCTGGCTCTGCCCGCCTACGGCAGGTTCGTGTCGTGACGACCTGCACCCTGGTTTCCGACACCGAATCCGTCGTTCACACCTGAACTCTCCTGCAACGCTGGGGGATCCGTGCAAGCCTCTCGCTCACCCTCACAAGTGCCAGAGCTGGTGGAGACTCGGGAAAGGACTCCACCCGAAGAAGACGGGGGTTTCTCCCTCGTCCTTCTCTCTCTCTCTCATCGCCCTCCTCCCTCTCCTCCCTCCTCTTCCTCATCCTCCTACTCCCCGTCCTCACCGTGGTCTTCGCCCTCGTCGTCTCGATCGTTCTTGGCTTTGGAACCGTTCGAGGATCATTGCACTGTTCTGAGCCGCTGGTAACGAGTCGCTGGATCCGTCCTCCACGTACTCGTACTTCTGCTCCACGTTCCCATCATCTCGATGCTCGAGTTGATCATCATCCTTAAGCTCATCATCATCATCGTCCTCCTCGTCCTCGAGCTGTTGTCCTTAACTTCATCAGCATTTTCGTCCTCAACATTCTGTTCGTCAGTCGGTTCCTCCTTCTTACCCTAGCGGAGAACCTATGCCGTCGCGATTGGTTGCGCAATGAGCCTATGGAATCACGGATCCCCTCGCTGTCCCAAGTTGTGCTAAAGGACGCGCCAAACAGTCCCGCACACGAGAAGCACAGTTGTCCTGAGCCAAACGCCACTGGAAAAGAACGGATGACCCTGCCAACATGCGCTGCTCGGCGAACGGCAAGGTCGTGCCACTCTCCAGCCAAGGACGCCTGCCTCGAGAGGCCATGCGCGCCTGGATAGAGCCCATCGCAGGAGGGCGCTCACTGCTGAGCCGCCCAAGCGGCATGCTCGTCGGGGTACATTTCCGAGGCGGCCGGCCCATGGTCCGCCCCAGGAGGCACAGCGCCAGACCACCGCGAGACGGAAAGCAGTGCTCCACGAACAACCCGTCGCATCCCTGCAGCAACTGCGTGCCCCCCTCCTTGCCTGCCCGCAGAGCTGCGGCCTGCGGGGTCCGTCCCGCTCGGGGCCCCGCCGAGCTCACCGGCTGGAGCGCGAAGCCCCGTGTCCCAACGGGGCCCGTCGCGTCCTCGGGAGAGGCCAGCGCCAGCCGTTGCAGCTTGTAGAGGGTGCTGTAGAAGTCGGAGAAGCTCGGGCTGCCCTTGGTCTTCTTGGCCTCGGGCGCTCGCGACAGCACGGCCTTCTCCCCTTCTTCCACTCCTCTATCCCCCTTCTCCTCACCCTCCTCCCTCCTTCCAGCCCTCCATCCCCACCCTCCTCAGGGCCAGGCGGATGACGCGATACAACACCCCACCAGACGGAAGATCCGGGCGGAAGGCGAGGGTGGGGAGGAGCACGGCGGGTTCAGGCTGCGACGACTCGCGCGGTGGTTTCTGACACCGCGTGGATCCTTAAGCCTCGAGGGATCGCGGGCGTTCGCTCGCGCGGAAGATCGCTCGCTGCCGGCCGACTGCAGGCCGCCGGCGGCGCTCCACCCGGCACGCCCGCCTCGGGGTCGCCGCCGCGTGGGCACCGCACGAACCCGCCGCAGTGGGGGAGGAGGAGGAGCAGCAGAGGTCGAGCAGGGGATCGACTGCAGAATTGCTTTGCCCCCGACGAGAGAAGCGCTTCGAGTCCCCAGTAGATGTACGACAAGTCGGCGCAGTCGTCGTGTATATATATATATAGAATATATATATATATATATATATATATATATATATAGATGTATATATATATATATATATATATATCTATATATACATATTCGAGGGGTGGGAATCCGTCTCGGGGTCCAGCAGTTCTGTGGCCCATGCCCTGCTCGAAGAGGAGGAGCAGCGGCACGAGGCCCGGGCGACCCCGGGCGGAGGCGCGGCGGAGAGGCCGAGCAGGCCCGAGGGGGGGGGGGCCCTCGACGAGCGCCTGCCGCCCCCGCTGGGGGCCTGCGCGGAGGGGGCCGCCCCGCAGGAGGCCGCGCCGGCACGCCCCCCCGCGCCCCGCGCCCTGCGGAGGTCGAGGGCCCCCGGCCCTCGAGGGTCGAGGGCTCCTCGGTCCTGCAGCGGAGGGACCCCAAGGACAGGCGAAGAAATAGACACGGGTCCCAGGGTCCACCGAAGTCGGCATGTGTTCGTCTGGAGCTTCATCTCCTCCCCCCCACTTCTCATCTTTTCGTGGGGGGTCGACGACCATTTCCAATTTCCACAACTTTCCGCATTTTCCTGCGGATTGAAACGATGATATACAGATATGCACATATGTACATATACATAAATGTCTGTGTGTGTGTCCCCTTCTGATCTGAGGGTCGAGGGCGAATGTCCCCCCGAGCGCCCCTCCGTCGAAGGTTGGGGGCGAACACCTCTAGCTCGTTGCGAGAACCCCCCGAGCCCATCCCCTCTCGACGAGGAGGGACAGCGAGGGCTCTGGAGGGCCCGCCAGCGCAAGCGGCGACCTGCGCTTGCTGAAATACCTGCGGCTGCTGAAATACCTGCGCTTGCTGAAATACGACTGCCCAGAATCGACCCCGATACCCTTCCGCCGGCTTCCGCTGGCTTCCGCCAGCGAAGGCAGCCTCGCATTACTTCCGCCGACCTTCCGCCGCCTTCCGCCGAGGAAGGGATGACATCTCCTTCGATCCTCGAAGGCAAGGCCCATTCTGGAACGCCTCATATGGTGGATGGACGGCGTATGGGACCACGGAAACAAAACGGGTCTTACGCAAGATGACGTAGCGACCTTACGCAGCGGCACACGCGGGCCGCCAGCGCGGCCCGCTACATTGAAGACGAGGGCGTTGGCGCGACGCGCCAACGTCGGCGCAGACGACCCCGTTTTCGTGCGGCGCTCACGTGGTGAGCCCAGCCCGCTGTGGTGCAGGAGCGCAGGGCGGACTGTTCTCAGCCCGAGGGCGGTTGGCGGCGCGCGCAAGGGGGTTAGGAGGGGAGGCTTCTCGGAAGAAGGCGGCCTCTTAGAAGGCGCTGGCCCTGCTTCTATAGACGAGGCCCGCGCCTTCTGAGAGACATGAGTGCTTCTAAGAAGCCGTCCCTCCTCCCCCCCACCCCCCTCTGCACGTGGCCAGTGGCGGGATGCAAAACGCCCAGGGCGTGAAAGAGGCGCGCCCGTTATGGGCAGCGCACGTGCAGGCGGCGGATGGCTGGCGCGAGGAGCAGCCTGTGGTGCAGAGGCAGTCCCGGGCAGATGCGCCCGGGCAGGTGCGTGTGGGAAAAAACAGTGAAGACTACACGCGCACGCACATATATACACACACGCACGCACGCACGCACGCACGCACGCTCGCTCGCTCTCTCTCTCTCTCTCTCTCTTTTTGTATCTCTCTCTCTCTCTCTCTCTCTCACAGACAAACACCACACATTCACACACTTTCTGGCGTCGCGGCTCTTCGCGCGGAGAGAGGGCACAGGAGGTCAGAGAACAGCGAAGCGCGGGCGTATACGCCGCGCACACGCACACACACATACACACAATCACGCACACACACACACACACACACACCCACACCCACACCCACACCCACACGCACACGCACACGCACACGCACACGCACACGCACACGCACACGCACACGCACACGCACACGCACACACACACACACAAACGCACACACACACAAACACACACACACACATACACGCAAATGCACATACATACACACAGACACACACACACACACACACAAAAAAAAAAACAAATAATAATAAAAAACAAGCGCGCGCATGCGCGCACGCGCGCACGCACGCACGTGCGCGCGCTTTCTGGCGATCGCGGCCTCGCGCGCAGCGACGGTGCGGCGCCAGACGAGCAAACACATCCGAACAGGCAGACACATTCTGCCCACTGCGGCCGCGTGCTGGGCCCTCGGAGCCGCCAGAGCGAGGGGCGAGGAGAGACTGTCCCACGGGGGGGGGGGGAGCAGGCCCTGGGGCCTCTGGGGCAGGCGCCGCGGCAAGAGTCACGACGGCGTGGGGCTGGGGGGCTCTTCCCGGCCTCCTCCGCAGATCCATCCCCCTGCGGCTCCCTCCTCCCGCAGCTTTTTCACCTCCTCAAGGCGAGGCCAGGACGAGGAGAAATTCAGGCGAGGATACATCGAGAATCTCCGAGATACGGCGGTTCTGGAGGATGTATCGGGCGTCGCGGCCTTCTCTGAGCGTTGCGGAACGCTCTGAGCGTTCTGGAACGCTCTGGAAAGGATTTATCCTCGTCCTAGCCCCGTCCGACTCCTCCTCTCGTTGAGGGCTTGACGACTTTGGCCGTCCCGCGCCTCGCGCTGGAGCGGCCACGACTTGATCCAAAGTTCCTCAGAGATCTCTGGATGCACATGGAATTGTCAGAACATAGCTCGCATTATCTGCTTGATCCTTCATTTACCCAGCTTGATCCCCAAAAGTCGATTGGCGAAACGGCGTCACGCCCTCAGGGATCCTATCCCCCACCGCTCCTCCTCCTCCTCCTCCTCCTCCTCCTCCTCCTCATCATCATCAGCAGCAGCATCATCATCATCATCACCCTTCCAGTTCTGCGGCTACCTTATTCCTCCTCCTCCAGAGTCACTTCTCCCCTCCCCCCTCCTCGCCATCCTCTTTCTGCTGATGCTTCTCCTCCACATCCCCACTCTTTCCTCTGCCCTCCTCCTGCTCCTGGGGGAACGTGAGATATCGGTACTCCTCCCTGGACCTCTCCTGGGTTGCGTGCCGACCAGAACTTCGAGAAAAATCCACCCGTGGCGTCGAGGGCTCTCCAGGACGAGTCGCTGTATCGGTAGCCGGCGCGGCCGAGCACAGGGCGGTCTGCTTCCAGTCTCTCCCGCTCCCCCATTCGCGCTCCGCGCGCCTCGCCCCCTCCCTGCACCATTAGCTGAGGGGGTCAGGGCCCGAGGGGTCCACGTGGGAATCGCGGGATAAGCGGAGAAGAAGATGAAGAAGAAAACGAATAATCATACTGCCAAGTGTAACTGATATTAGCACCAAGAAGTAACATTAGAAGAGCAGCACATAACACCAGCCGCCCTCGCGGCCCCCTTTGCTGGCCCCACGATGCACGTCATGACACTACGCAAGATCACTCTTCATGGTCGTGCTCCTGTTCGCAGTCTGGTAGCGCTTCTGTGAACTTCTAGCGACCCCCCTTTCGCCCTTCGCACATGTCCCCCCCCCCCCTGGAGACCGCCCGCCGCCTGAGACGGGCTCAAATCGCCAGAAGAGAGCTCCAAGACGGACGGTCCTGAGAGTCGACCAAACGGCGCCCGTACCGTCCAAAATAATTATCCGGCGGCAGACCCGACCAGATGCAATTGTGAGTTCCGCGCTGTGGCACCGCTTTCGGTGGAGCTCCTTATGGGGCCACGCACTGTGTGAGCGGTGCGCCAAAAATGGGGCCTTCGGTGAAGCTCCCTGGACCCCCTATCGGGCGGATCTCGGGGATACATAGAATGGGGGGGGCAACTCGGGTGTGTGTGTATATATATATATGGATAGATAATACCGGGGGAGCGTCCACCCCCGATTGGGGTGAATCCGACTAGTCCCCTTTGGGTGTATCCCAGGACTTCCCCCTTTTCCTGAGCGGCCAACCCTTCGGGCGCAGAGCTCGGGGCAGGGGGAAAAGCACCGCCTGCGGGAGAGGGCCGCCGAGGCCCCCGGCCCGCCCCGCCCTCGGAGCGCGGCGTCGGAGGCGGCGGGGGCGGCGGCGGCGGGGCCTGGCAGTCGAAGACCGGGGCGAAGGCCTTCTTGCAGTCGTCCCAGAAGAGCAGGCGCGCCGCCACCCGGGCGTCGGCCTGCGCGCCCCGGAGCGCGGCAATCGGGGCGCGTCGGGGCCCTCCGGGGCGCCGCGGCGGGCTCGGAGAGCGGGTCCGGAAGCAGAGTTTTTTTTGTTTTTGTTGTTGCAATCCTGTGTTTTTTTTGTTTTGCAATCCTTCGTTGGAAGCACACGCGCGCGCTCGCCGAGCCTGTGCTGCCAGTGCGCGTGGGGGCGCAGGCAAAGCGGCACTGGCCCGACGCCTCGACTCGTCTCTCTATATGGCACTGTTCGTCCCCAGGCCGGCCTCTGTCCCTGCCTGTTTCTCTCCAGACTTGCCTCTCGTCGCCACCTCGTCGCCGCCCCGTCGCCGCCCCGTCCAACTTCTATGCTAAGTGAGGACGGGTTACGCCGCGTTGCTTGCTCCACATAGATTCCCCCCGGATTATCCCCACGTCCAGTCATCTGCAATTTACATGTGAGTTTGCCCCATCGCTCAAACGAAATATGAACTCGTTCCACCCAAGCCAGGCCAGGCTCGACCCCCCCCACACACATCCTCTGCAACAGAAGCACTATGAGCGCCTACTCGTTTATCGAGACTCATAGATGTTCAAGAATCCCTTGCGCAAACATGGGACGAATTGCGCACGCACGCGTCGTCGCGCGCGCATGCCAACATGTATCAAACACGTGTGGTTTCGCAAAAATTCTAAAGCCGAGTGTCCGGAACACATATAAAACCCTTCTGGTTTTGCAATGCCAGTTCCCAGCAACAAATATGCACGCGCGTTCTTCCGAATTGCTAAGAAAGCCGCTGATGTTCAACATGTTTCAAGCACATGTGATTCAACGGGCCTCTCGCGCGCGCAGGTCGAAATCATTCGAACGCCCTTGCGCGCGAGCTGGGAGGGGGGGTAACGACCTTGTCAAATGATACCATGCGACCGCTCGCGCCCGTGGCCGCGCGCGCATGTCCAACTCCTCCCAAAACCTACATCACCGACGCCTGGACACCATCATCGCCATCTCGTGATCAGCATCGGCGCAGTCATTTGCATTGACGTCGTCAGCATCGTCGTCACAAACATCGCTGCAATCATCACCGTGTCAGCCGTTGTCAACGTCGCCATGATATCGCACCCGCCAGAGACACCGGCTCGCAATGAAGATGCCCCAAGCTGCCCCAAGTTGCCCACCAAAAGGCCACGAAAGGCCCCACAGACGATGTATCGGCAAAATCATAATTTGCCTGGCCGACACAAAATGATCCCAAAGCGGCTCACGACCCCGAGATGGCCTCAAAGTGCAACACGACCTGACAATACCCTCAGTGCGATCCCGAAGAGGGCCCAGTAATCCTCACATGGGCCTTGAAGTGGATTCCTGCTGGCCGCAGGGCAACCGCAAGGTGGCACAACACGTAAGCCACAGCGACCCCGAGCTGTTCCAAAGACCACGCGATGGCCCCTGGTCGGACCCAAAGTGACCGAAAGGAGACATACCATAACACAGCTCCAAGGCCCCGATCTGCTCAAGAAGTGCTATCAATATGGCCCCAATGCAACGCCAGGACGCAATGAGATTGTGGGATCCGCATCCCGCCAATCATTGATGAACGAACACAATCTCGTTCTTAAAGGATTAGTGGGCTCCTGAACTTCAGGCTATGGCTAGACATGATCAATGGCGGGGAATTCCGCCCAGTCTACGCAAGTGGGTGTCTTGCTGTGTTCCGGGGGGGGGGGGGGAAGGGGGCCCATGGCCCCCCGAGCACTCGCCCCCCTCGGGGCGGCGTTGTCGCGGGGAGGTCGGGCTTTCTGGTTTCTACGCAACTTGCCATCGCTCGGACGTCCAAAGGCCTTGCCTTAAGTCGGGCCTGTCCCTCTACAGGCGGGATATTCAAAAATAGTGGAAACATATAACAGGGACGATTCGTTGAATAGTTTAGAATATGTTTGCATATACTTTTTCCTAACCATCCTGTGGTGTTGGGTGTTGGGCCCTCGTTTTGAAGAGACAGCGCCCCGCGTTCCTCACTCCCTCCATCCTCCTCCCCCTCCTCCCCCTCTTCCCTCCTCCCCGCGTTTCGCCCACGCAGTATAGCGCTTCGTGGACCCATAAAAAGCTCCACCGAAGGCGCCACTGCCACCGTCCGCATGCGTCCCGAAACATCCAATTTGGCAAGTTCATCAACCAAGTACAAAGCTTCGTGGCCCCATAAGGAGTTCCACCGAAAGCCCCAGTGCCACCATCCACATGCGTCCCGAAACATCAAATTTGGCATTTTGCACCCACCCAGTAAAGCATTTCGTGGCCTCATAGGGAGCTCCTCCGAAGGCCCCAGCGCCACCGCCAGCATGCGCCCAGAACCATCCAATTTGGCACCTTCACCCACCCAGTACAGCGCTTCGTGGCCCCATCGGGAGCTCGACCGAAGGCCCCAATGCCACCGTCCGCACGCGCCCCGCAACATCCAATGTTGTATTCCCACCGACCCAATACAACGCTTCGTGACCCAATGGGGAACTCCACCGAAGGCCCCAATGCCACCGTCCGCATGCCCCCCGAAACATCAAATTTGGCATTTTCGCCCACCCAGCACAACGCTTCGCAGTCCCATAGGGAACTCCTCCGAAGGGCACCCGCCCAGTACAACGTTTCGTGGCCCCAATAGGGAGCTCCACCGAAAGCCCCAATGCCACCGTCCGCACGCGTCCCGAAACATTTCATTTGGCATTCTCACCCACCCAATACAACGTTTCGTGACCCCACAGGGAGCTCCACCGAAAACCCCAGTGCCACCGCCCGCATGCGTCGCGAACCATCCAATTTAGCATTTCCACACACCCAACACAACGTTTCGCAGTCCCATCCTCCGAAAGCCCCAATGCCACCGTCCGCATGCGTCCAGAAATGCCAAATTGTGAAGTTGCGCCCACCCAGTAAAACGTTTCG
>CAUYUJ010017332.1:133302-179751 GCA_963575745.1 Prorocentrum cordatum
ACTACTACTACTACTACTACTACTACTACTACTACTACTACTACTACTACTACTACTACTACTACTACTACTACTACTACTACTACTACTACTACTACTACTACTACTACTACTACTACTACTACTTACTACTACTACTACTACTACTACTACTACTACTACTACTACTACTACTACTACTACTACTACTACTACTACTACTACTACTACTACTACTACTACTACTACTACTACTACTACTACTACTACTACTACTACTACTACTACTACTACTACTACTACTACTACTACTACTACTACTACTACTACTACTACTACTACTACTACTACTACTACTACTACTGCTGACCTTACTTCTCTTACTCCCCCTTGATGGGGGGAGCAAAAGGGAGGTCGAAGGATGGAACACCTCGGCGACTTCGATGAGATGGACTCCTGACCTCGGGCCAGCTTTGACCCCACGCCTCGAGCATCATCCTGCTGCGTCCCGTCCTCCCCATGCTTCTCCTGCACTTGTCCTCCTCCTCCTCCTCCTCCGCCTCCTCCTCTCGCACTCCTGCTCCAGGATCCTGGGCGTTGCAGAGCGGCGGAGCCACCCGCGAGTCTCGCGATGCCAGGGCCGGGCCCGCACGGGGCGACGACTTTCCTCGGTTGCCGCTCTCCCGACATGGCCACTCGGATGGCCTCCAGCACCGGCAGAGGGGGAGGAGCACCAGATGGGGCCCTCGGCGCTGCCCATCACGGCTGGGGCAGTCGCGCCGCGGCGAGCGGCGAGAAGCCAAGCGAGTTACACTTGGCGGCGCGCACGAGGGGGTCAGGGGGAGGGGGGAAGGGCTTCACAGAAGGAGGCTGCTTCTTGGAAGGCGCCGGCCCTACAACTAAAGACAGGGCCCGCGCCTTCTGAGAGGCATGAGTGCTTCTGAGAGGCCTTCCCCCCTCCCCCTGCCCCCCTCTGCGCGTGGCCGGTACACTGGATGGGGGATGCCACTGATGGGCCTGTTTTCCACCACCACCACCACCACCATAAGTTGGAGGGGGAAGGAGGTGGAGGACGAGGAGGAGGAGGAGGAGGAGGAGGAGGAGGAGGAGGAAGAGGAGGACCTTCTCCCCCTCCAACTTGTGGTGGCGGTGGAAAACAAGCCCATCAGCCACAACACAGGCGCAGAGGGTGCCGGCGGGCCCTCCAGGGCGACGGCGGCGGCGGCGGCGGAAGCGCGGGCCACAGCTTCGTGAGGCGGACGCTTTACACGCTACCCCTGCAGAGGGGAAGCCTTCGGGAGGGGACTGGGCCGAGGGGAAGTCATCGGCATGGGATCGGCGATACTGCGCCGGTAGATCGGCGACAGGCCCCCGGTGGCAAATCCGCATGAGCCTGGGCGGGGTGGGATATCAGGCCTCTGGCGACCGTCCGGGACGATCCAGGCACGCCCCGAACGCCCACGTCGAGGCGCAGCTGCTGGAGAGCATCACGAGGCCGGAGGACCGCCGAGAACTGGCGAAAACTTAAGCTTCCGAAAGCCTTAAAAGCCTCGAGCCTGCCTTCCCCCCCTGAGCCTACGCATCCGAGGGGCAGCGATAGGGGGGGGACTTGCACAGGGGGAGGGGTCACATCGACCTGGAATCGGCGATACATCGCCGATAGGTCGGCGATAGGGCCCCGATAGAGCATCCGCACGCTCCTGGGTACGTTAGGGCTATCGGGCCCCTATCGGCGATCAATGGGCGTTTGGGGTTATGTTGTTCCCATCGCACTTAGGGACCACATCGCACAAATAATTTCGAGCACCCAGAAAAGTATCGAAATAAGGTCTGTCCGACAAGCTGGCAAGGTGTCGAGCGAATCTCGCCCCCCCCAGAGCCAGACACGGGAAAGCCCTCCAGCTTCGGTATGACCTTGGTGCTCGAAACTCTTTCTGGTGATCAAGGCTACAGAGTAGGTTGGAGCATCAGAAGATTGGCGGTCGATACGCCCCCCCACACTGCCTACAGTGGAGGCCATTCTACAGGAAACCTTCCACACGACACGCAACCCTGAGATCCCAGGACGTCCATTGATGTCGGGTATGGGAACGTCACGCTCTCCACATCAAAAACCAATCGAAATTCAAGAAACCCGGCGCGCCCTGGAGGCAAGAAGGGTGTTTCTTGGCATGGGTCTCCACTGTCTGTATAAGAAAAGGAAGAATGGCATAAGCATAGAAACTCGGAGGTCCGCGCGGATTTCTCGGATCGGCGCTGGACCCCCCTCCCTGGCGCGCTCCGCGCGCCAGGGACGGCGCCGGAGGCGTCGCCAGAGGGCCCCAGCGCGGATCCGAGAAATCCGCGCGGACCCCCGAGTTTTCTTGTTCATGTCAGTCTTCGTTCCCCTATGTCTGCCTACTCCCCCCCATCGTTGCCCCACCAGAGATCCGATCCCGTGATTTTTTGTTCCATGCGCGGTCCCCAGAAGACTCGACCTGTTCACCAGGACCAGCTCTGCGTCCCGAGCCGTCTTCTCACGGTCCCTGGGCCTGGCGAGGGCCCCCGGGAGGCCGAAAGTTGGGGAACACTTCCGTCCTGATCTCTTCAATACGTTGGATCTCTGCCCCTGGGGCCCCCCCCCTTGCCTTCGCTCGGACGCCCATTCCATGTGCCTTTTTTTCGGTCTCGTGCGTGTTCTTTGTCTGCTCGATGATCCAGGATGCTCCTCCAGAGCCCTCGCCGAGAAAACAACGCACGCGTCCGAGCGATGCCAGGCCCCCTCCCGACGTTGCCCCGAAACCTGCGCGCCGCCCGCGAGCGCCGCCGCGGCCGCGAGCAGCGCCCCGAGGGGCGGCCCGCGGCGAGCGCGCGCGAGGCTGCGCCGCGTCTGGCCGGGAGCCGGCTCGGGGGCGCGGAGCTCGTACTTGAGCCTTCGGTGGCATCTCATGGGGCGCGCGAAGACATACAGGCCTCGGAACAAATTAGCGAACACATGCCACATTCATCCGTCAACGCCCCCCCCTCCCCCCAATGTTCAAAGTTGGCGGTGGGTCTGATGAGGTGCACTTCGACCGCAGTCTCCCCCGCGCGTGCCAACATTGAGTTTAGGGGGGGAGGGGGAGTGTTCAGTAATTGTTTCCCTCTACCGTACTTCCAGACATGGTGGCGTCGTATAAAAAAAATCCGGACGGGAGGCGTTTGGCCACTTCGGCCCCGGGGGGCCCTCGCCGGGCCTCGGGAGCCTCAAAACAACGGCTCGGGACGAAAACCCGGTCCCCGGGTAAAGGGTCGGGACTTCCAGGGACGTCGCGCATGTCTGAGACTGGGACTGCAGTCGGCCCGTGTCGTAAGGATGCGCGATAAGGATGCAAGGGCCCTGGACGCCTATGTCGAAGCGTTTCGAGCGGGGCGCGGCCAACGAAAGTGGCCAAGGATGGACCGAGGAGGCAAGGATGCAAGGATACCCCTGGAGAGGTTTCCCACCCTTGCTATGCGGGTTGACTGTTCCTCGGAGGCGTGCGTCCGACCCGAACATCTAGTAGAAATATCTTGTAGTCTGTATCGCTTCCCGAGCGGTGCGGCCAGAAAGCGCCCGCCACGACGCATGTGCTGTAAGATTTCTCGGTGCACGCGTCGCCCCTGGGGGGGGGGGGGGGGGCGACACACACACACACACACACACACACACACACACACACACACACACACACACACACACACGCACACACACACACAAACACACACACAGTATTGGTATGTTGGGGCGCCGCCGAACTCACCGGAGCCTCGGCACGGAATCTCAGCGGCAAGGCCAACCCGTGGTTGCTCTCTACGCGCCGCCACGCTGCTCTCGGGCAGGCCCGGCTGCCCGGCGGGGGGAGAGGAGGGGAGCTAGACGAGCGCGTCCCACTGCGCGCAGAGCAGCCACTCGCAACTGGACTAAGATCCGCCGCGGGCGGTCTACGACAAATTACATCGACGCAGACATGTGGCCTTCGAGCGTTTGCGAGTAGGCACTCTGCGAGCAGTGGCACGCGCACGGCGAGGAGAGGCAGGCAGACGACGGCGAACGTGCGGGCGGGAGGCCAGGGCCGGCGGGGCGGGCTCCTGCGAGTCGGCGCTTACCGACGCTAGTCGACGCTCATCGGCGCCGAATCGGGGCGTTCTCATCGATTGCCGGGCACTGGCGCACGCTGAGGCGCTCCAAGGGCGGAGTGCTGAGGGCATGCAAGGCACCCACGATTTGCTGCAGAGTGAGCCTGGCGAAGTCCTCGGCGTACACCGAGTTGATCAACGAGACCACCTGTCAGGGGGCGAAGAGTGGTATACTAGAAAACAGTTCTGCGATCGGAGGGGAGCCTGTCCCAGGGCGGCTGGAGAGCTCATTCCCGCAACTACCACCGTAGAAGTGTAGACTTCCCAGCCGCCCCGGGACAGGCGCCCGCGATCGCGGAACAGCTTATTACGTTATCAGGGTGAGGGGACCGAACGGTCATTCACTGTCCCTGGGCGCGTGGCTGAAGTGAAGTTCTGCGGTGCGGATGGTTGTTGTTCTTGTTGTTGGTGGTGGTGGTAGTGTTGTTGGTGTTGCTGTTATTGTTGATGCTGTTGCTGCTGCTGTTGCAGCTGCTGTTGCTGATGATGATGTGCATGTTGTTGCTGCTGGTGTTGTTGATGATGTTGATGTTGCTGTTGCTGTCGTTGTTGCTGTTGATGTTGCTGGTGTTGCTGTTGTTGTTGGTGGTGGTGGTGGGGGTACTGTTGGTGTTGTTGCTGCTATTATTGTTGCTGCTGATGTTGCGACTGCTGTTGATGATAGTGATGTTGTGGTTATGGTTGTTACTGTTGTTGCGCTGTTGCTGCTATTGTGACTGCTATTGTTGTTGGTGTTGCTGTTTTTGTTGTTATTTGTTTTGTTGTTTGTTGTCGTCGTCCCGCCCGCGACCGCACTCGACCCGCCCGCGACCCGGCCCGCGACCCCCCCGCGACCCGCCCGCGACCCACCCGCGACCTGGCCCGCGACCCACCCGCTACACACCCCGTGACCCGCCCGCGACCCACCTGCGACCCATCCACGACCCACCCCGCGACCCACCCGCGTCCGGGCCCGCGACCCACCCGCGACCCACCCGCGACCCACCCCACGACCACCCGCATTGCTTGAACGAAAAAGTCGGCACCTGCGGCGGACTCGTGGTATAATTTGAAAATTAAGCGCCTGCGGCGGGCTTGCCGCAGACTCGAAGCGAAGAGCCTCGCAGACTGCCGACGTCCCCACCGCCCCCTCCTTCTTATCCGCGGCTGCGGGGAGCTATGTACCTCTCTTCGCCCGCTCAAGTCGGAACGCAAAATGACGGCGGCGGTCTGACCACATAGCGCCCACCACGGAGCATAGAAACGATAAAATGTCTGAGCGCGCGAGTCGCCCCTGGGGGGTGGGGGGGGGCGACGCACACATCGTAGCAGCATGTTTGAGAGACGACGAACCTCCGCGTCCAGGTCATCCACCCCCAGCTGCCCTTCACAGCCCCCCTCGTTGGTAGTGGAAATGGACTGGTCCAGGACCGAGCCGTAGTTCTTCTGTTGCATGAGCTCGGTGAACTCGCTGGAGAAGTTCGCAAGGCGGAGGACGTGCTGGCAGTTCTGGGTGCCATCGGGGCTCCACACGAAGTTGCTCTGTGGGAGGAGGTGGCAATTCAGCAGGTAGCGGCCAGTGCTTGAGACAGGGCCCTGCGCGTATCTCATGAGGGCCAGCCTCAGGAAGCGGTTCAGCCCCCGTGCGGAGCACGCCTGCATCTGCGCCTCCCAGACGAACTCTCCAGCGTACTGGTGCGGGTTCCCCACCGCGTAGCTGTACTCGGAGATGGCCCGCTCGTACGGGTCGCGGGAGACGCAGAACACGTCCCGCCCCTCGTACATGTTCGGCGAGCCCATCTCCCACGGGGGCACGTGCCAGTCGGGGCACTGCGTGCCCCCGCCGCTGCAGCCGGAGAAGTCCATGAACCTTCCCCACCTCTGGGCATGAAGGCGACGGGCCCCGAAGAAAACGGGTCCTGGAAGCCAGGAGGGGCGGTTTCCCCATTAATCCAGAAGCCGCATTAAAGTGATCATTTGTTTTTTGGCCCCCCCTCTGTCACAGAGGGGCCCTAAGATGCCCCCCCTCTGTCACGGAGGACCTCGTTCTGGGTGCTCTTCTGCCACGGGAGCTCCCGATACGATTGGAGACGATAAAATGCCCGACGGCCCCGGGGCCTGCGGAGGGCCCCGGGAGCCCGAAGTCGGCCGACGGCCTCGGGACTCACTTCCTTCCAGACCCTGTGGCTTCACTAGGGGGCCACATGCGAACCCCACCCCACCCTCCCCCTCAGAAATCGTGGGGGGTAAGGGTAGGGTTCGCATGTGGCCCCTATTCATGGCGAACCTCGCGCCCGCCAGGCGGCCAAGGTTCTCCACCGTGGTGCCGGCGTTCTTGGGGATGTGCAGGAACACCAACGGCTCGTCGGAAGAGCACGCCCCGCTGCCACCCGCACTGGCGTTGGCCCTGTGGCGGGGGAGCATCAGTCTGGGGCGGCTCGGGGGCGGAGTCGAGCCGGGGGCCCAACAGACTTGGCGGCGCGCAGAAGGGGGTGGGGGGGGGGGGGGAAGGCTTCTTAGAAGGAGGCTGCTTCTTAGAAGGCACCGGCCTTACATCTATAGAGAAGGCCCGCGCCTTCTAAGAACCAGGGGTGCTTCTAAGAAGCCCTCCCCCCTCCCCCCACGCCCCTTCTGCGCGTGGCTGACAGACGGCCGGAGGGAGGGGGGGGCGAGGGGGAGGGCATCAGCTTGCGGATCTTCTCCTGCTCCCCCTTCCCTCGCGAGGCACCTCCGCTCCAACAATAGATCCCCTGCCGACCTCGCTTGGGCTCTCGCGGAGTGCCGGATCCGTGTGCGGCTCTTCCCTGGGAGTTGTCTGGCCCTCCAGAAGCAGAAGGCCGAAGCCCGCGCTCCACCTCATCCTACGTACGGTAGGGGGAGACAATTAGTGGGCACTCCCCCGCCCCCCAAACTCAAAGTTGGCACGCGCGGGAGAGACTGCGGTCGAAGTGCAATTCGTCAGACCCACCGCCAACTTTGAACATTCGGGGCAGGTGGAGGCGCTCACCGATGAATGTGGCATGCGTCTTCGCTATGTTTTTCCGAGGCCTGTACCTCATCCTGCTCTCGGCGACAAGCAAGGGCCTCCTTGGATACACGGTTTTTGCCGATCGGTGCGTGCGAGGCCGACAGCAGCGGCCTGCGCTCATTGGCTTGCTCTCCACCCACCCACCCACCCACCCACCCACCCACCCACCCACCCACCACACACACACACATCCTCATCCTCCTACCTCCTCTCCTCCTCCCTCCTCCTCCTCCTCCTCCTCCTCCTCCTCCTCCTCCTCTTCCTCCCTCCTCCTCCTCCCTCTCCTCCCTCCTCTCCTCCTCTCCTCTCCCTCCTCCTCCTCCTCCTCCCCTCCTCCCCCTCCTCCTCTCCTCCTCCTCCTCCTCCTCTCTCCCTCCTCCCTCCTCTCCTTCTCCTCCGCCTCCTCCTCCTCCTCCTTCCCCTCCTCCTCCTCCTCCGCCTCCTCCTCCTCCTTCTTCTGTTTCTCCTCCTCCTCCTCCTCCTCCTCCTCCCGCCCATCCACCCACCCCTTCGCCCCCCTTCCCTCGCGGTCCCGAAAAGCGCGTAGGACAAGTCCCTCTGGCGAAAGGTCACTCTGACGTATTAGCAGAAACTCCGACGGAAACAAGCGAAGGCCTACCCAGACCCGCCTCAACAGACGTCCGATCCACCTGTACCGACTTGCAGCGGTTCCTCCAATCTCCGAGCTGAGGAGAGGCGGCAGAGGTGGATACTCAGAGCGGCATGCATGCGCACCCCCTGCACTAATCGCCTGCCTCGTAGATTGAGAGCACCTGAAAGTTCCGATATGCAGTATGACAGACGTGCTTCAGCTTTGCTCAACACTGGGCTGTTCGGTGGGCAGTTCAACCAAAATCACAAGCAAACGCCTGCGGCGCTTCTAACGTGTAGGTGGTCGACAATTCCGATGGCTGCTCGATCGCGGCTAGCTGTTTGACGCGAGATATGCCCACCCCCTAAGCTTTCGAGTGGGCAGCCATCGGCCTGCTCGCTCCAGCGCTGGCGTTGGTGCGGCCGCTGCTGCCGGCGGAAGAGAGCGCGCTGAGGGGCCCTCGCTGCGCAGCAGCGGGCGGCGTGCGGGGCTCGTACTTCAGCCTGAAGGGCGAAAACCCGCCCAAATTCCCCCTCCACGGACGTCCAACCCACCCAATTCCTCCTCCTCCTCCTCCTCCTCCTCCTCCTCTTCCTCCTCCTCCTCCTCCTCCTCCTCCATCCTCCTCCTCCTGCTCCTCCTCCTCCTCCTCCTGGTCCTCCTCCTCCACCTCCTCTTCATCCTCTTGACACCTCCTGAGACCTGGTGGCTGCATCGTCGTATGGCGAAGCCTCCCCCCCCGTCCGGGCTGGTTGGCCATGAGGAGGGATGATCAACTAAGGCCAGGTGGCCCCTGGAGCACCGCCCCAAGAGTCACTGGCGATGCAGGTCAGAAGTGTACATGGGAGACAAACAGACAGACGAGGAGAGGGAGGGAGGAGAGATAAAGGGAGGTCATCATGATCCTCCTGCTCCTCCTCACCTCCTCCTTCTCCTGACACCTGACACCTGGTAGCTGCATAGTCGTCTGGCGAAGCCTCCCCCCCCTGTCAGAGCCGGTTGGCCCTGAGGGGAGATGATCAAACTGATGGCAGGTGGGGACTGGAGCACCGCCCCAGTGGCCACCAGCGTGCAGGTCAGAAGTGTACATGGGAGACAAACGGACAGACGAGGAGAGGGAGGGAGGAGAGATAAAATGAGGTCATCATGACCCTCCTGCTCCTGCTCATCCTCCTCCTCCTCCCCCTCCTCCATCTCGTTGTCATCCTGCTCATCGAAATCGCCGCGCGGATCGTAAGGCCACACAAACAAAGTCAGACACGTCTACGCTTCCCCCCATGGCATCGACAGGCCGAAGGGCCACAGCCTGCCCCAGCACGCCACGAATCAAGAACATGTCACGCTAAGAAGGCGGCCTTCACTCCAAGCGTTTCCTTGAACTGTGCTCCAGACCAGACTATACGAACCTCTGACGAAGAAAGAAAGCTCCAAGAAACGCCCACGGTCCAGTCCAGATTCTTCGTTTTCTTGAACGAAGTATGGGGTCCATGGACGTTGATGTTTTGTTTTTCGAATGTCTGATGGGTGCATATTTCCCTTACGAGTAGCTCCCCCCTCTAGCAAAAAAAAGTTTCCGCAGGCCGAATTGAGATGTGTTTCGTGCGAGACTTCATTCGTAATGTGTAAGATGATGGAAAAAGGCTCCGGCAATTTATAACAAGTGCGGGCCAGTGATATTCAAAATGCGGCTCTCGCCTTGCGCCGCGCACACTCGTGTTGAAAGTATCTAAAGGTTGCGAGGGTGGAGGGCAAGTGGTTTTCAAAATGCGACTCTCGCCTCAGCGCCTCGCGCATTCTTGTCAGATGTATCCAAACAGACACAAGGTTCATCTTCAAAGAAAAGAATGGGGGGTCCAGGCCGACCCCTTGAAAACCAAGAATCGCCCCCCCTCAGGGCCTTTTTTGGGGGGGGTCAGGGCCCAGGGGATGGTGGGGTGTGGGGGAACACCGCCTCGAGAACAGAAAAAAAACAATTCGCCGGCCCAACGGACCAGAGGCGTGCTAAGATCTCCGGTAACTACTTAACAATATTTCTAATTCGCGCGCGCGGGGCGGCCCCTGGGGGGCCCCGGACGAAAAGTACCCCGGCCGATCCCCGGCTGACCCCCGGGCGATCCCCAGGGGGGAAGCTATTTTTCGCCACCCCTCACGAGGATCGTGGCCTCCGAGGGGGGGCCTGCCTACGACTACCCCCCCTCCCGCCCCAAGGGGCCCCCAAGAGTCCCCCAAGAGGCCACAGGGGAGCCCAATACGCCGCCAAGGAGCCCCAAGACGCTCCCAAGAAGCCCCCAAGAAGCCCCCAAGACGGCCCCAAGAGGCCCCAAATAGCGCTCCAGGGCCGGCGGAATGAGCGAAGCGATTAAATAACACTCCCCCAACAGAAAAACACACGCACATACACACACACACCTCAGCTTGTGGTTTGTTGTTGCTGTGGTTGTGGTTGTGGTTGTGGTTGTGGTTGTGGTTGTGGTTGTGGTTGTGGTTGTGGTTGTGGTTGTGGTTGTGGTTGTGGTTGTGGTTGTGGTTGTGGTTGTGGTTGTGGTTGGTTGTTGTTGTTGTTGTTGTTGTTTTGTATGTGTGTATATGTGTATGTGTGTGTGCGTGTGTGTGCGCGTGTGTGTGTGTGGTGGGGGACGCATTGTGTCACCAACCTCCCTCGAGGCGCTTCTCGGAAGGGTTCGCATTGTGTTTCCCACACCAAATCCCCCCCCCTCCAAGGGTTAGGGGGATTTCCCCCCGGGGCCCCCCTCCACAAATCTCTCTTTCTGGGGAAGGTTTTGGGGGTTAAGGGGGTGTTCCGTCCCAGTTCTTTGGGGGTTGAGGACCCACCCCCCCGAAAAAACACCCTCGGGTGGGCGCTTGGGGGTGTCAAAAGGTTGCGCTCTCTCCTGGGCTCCTCACCACCCCCTCTCCGGGGAAGGTTTTGAAAGGATTACGGGGATTTCTCCCCCTGGATCCCCCCAAAACCACCCCTCCAAAGGTCGTTTTTGTGCTTCGGGGGGTGTCCCCAAGACCTGCCTCAGGACACGCTTCTGGTGGATTAGGGGCTTCCGTACCGGGACCCCCCAAGAAGCCTTCCGCAGGGCAATTTGGAGGGAGGTGCTGACATGAGCGCGCGTTGTGCCATGGTTACCCAGCTTGCACGCACGCGCGAGTGGACTTTCAAAGTTCATACAAGCCAGCGGCAAATTACATATAAATCGCTCGTGCTCACATCGGAGGTTGGGGGGTGAGATCGCAGAGGAACGGAGACCCCCGACCGGGAAATCGTTTCGTTTCGTTCGTGTCGTGCGTGCGGGCGAGGCGAAGCTGCGTGGGCGCGCGAGATACATGAACCCGCCGTTGCTAGGGCGAAGTCAAAACAAATGATTCTCCTCCGTCCCTCCGTCCGTCCGGCGGTGGCTCGCGGTGTCCCGCGGTGTCCCGTGGTGTCCCGTGGTGTCCCGTGGTGTCCGCCGTTGCCAGGGCGAAGTCAAGACAAATGATTCTCCCCCGCCCGCCCGTCCGTCCGTCCGTCCGGCGGTGGCTCGCGGTGTCCCAGGGTGTCCCGCGGTGTCCCGTGGTGTCCCGCGGTGTCCCGTGGTGTCCCGTGGTGTCCCGTTGAGTGAGATCGATAGTGAGATCGATAGTCAGATCGATGTGGTGTCCCGAGGTGTCCCAAAAATTGAAATCGATAATGAGATCGATAATGAGATCGACAGGTGTCCCGTGGTGTCCCGTTGAGTGAGATCGGTAGTGAGATCGATAGTGAGATTGATACTGAGATCGATGTGGTGCCCCGAGGTGTCCCGTGGTGTCAAAAAAGGAGATCGATCAAGATAGATAATGAGATCGAGAGGTGTCCCGCGGTGTCCCGTGGTGTCCCGTTGAGTGAGATCGATAGTGAGATCGATAGTGACATCGTTAGTCAGATCGATGTGGTGCCCCGAGGTGTCCCGTGGTGTCCAGTGGTGTCCCAAAAAGTGAAATCGATAGTGAGATCGATAGTGAGATCGACAGGTGTCCCGTGGTGTCCCGTGGTGTCCCGTTGAGTGAGATCGATCGTGAAATCGATAGTGAGATCGATGTGGTGTCCCGAGGTGTCCCGTGGTGTCCTATGGTGTCCAGTTGAATGAAATCGATAGTGAGATCGATAATGAGACAGATGGTGAGATCGAGAGGTGTCCCGCGGTGTCCCGTGGTGTCCCGTGGTGGCCCGTGGTGTCCGTGGAGTGAGATCGATAGTGAGATCGATAGTGAGATCGACAGGTGTCCCGTGGTGTCCCGTGGTGTCCCGTTGAGTGAGATCGATCGTGAAATCGATAGTGAGATCGATGTGGTGTCCCGAGGTGTCCCGTGGTGTCCTATGGTGTCCAGTTGAATGAAATCGATAGTGAGATCGATAATGAGACAGATGGTGAGATCGAGAGGTGTCCCGCGGTGTCCCGTGGTGTCCCGTGGTGGCCCGTGGTGTCCGTGGAGTGAGATCGATAGTGAGATCGATAGTGAGATCGACAAGTGTCCCGTTGTGTCCCGTGGTGTCCCGTTGAGTGAGATCGATAGTGAGATCGATTGAGTAAGATGTTGGTTCCCCCCCTCTCCCCCCCCCACAACCTCCTTATCACCCGAAGGGTGGTCGTATAGGTAGGAGATATAACTAAGATAGACAACACATCGCACATTACACTCCCAACGGTGGATGTCACGAGAAAGACATCCGCTACGTCAGGAGAACGAGTTCCGCTAAGTCGTAGCCCAAATGTTCATGACAAGTCTGACAAATCAGGTTTAAAACTGGTCTATGCATTGGCACGCACCCTAACTTACAACACGAACATATGTACAACAGCTGGACACCCGGTAGAAATACAGCACGGGCCATGTATCCAAATTCGGAAGTTTGAAGCACCGATTTTACATGGTTGAAATGTACATATACATGTTTTGTGACGGTGTCGATAATTACTCGAGAATGTTGGACACCAGCCGTGCATAGAGCGCACCAACGCACGCTGTATCATTACCAGGACAAGGGAAGCACACCAGATGTCCATCTTTGCAGAGTGCACATCATTTGCAAAACAGCATGTGCGCTAGAAGGCGGGCTGGGGGGGTGGGAAAACGTAGTGTTGCACCTTCGGGGCACCTTGTCTGTCCCGACGCGCAGCGATCCGCGTCGAATCCGTGTCGAATCCGTGCCGAATCCGTGCCGAATCCATGCCGAATCCGCGTCAAAGCCACGTCGGAGTATAAGCAATGACTGCCATTTACAGGACAGGAGAAGTCCCCCGAAAAAGCGAAGCAGAAAGTGCTCCAGTTGCCCCGGCTGGCCCGCGCTGCAGCAACGATGTGGGCTGGCCCCTGCAGAGCCCAGGCTCCGCAGCGTCTGGGCCTTCGGCGCAGTCCGCTCCGGCGGCCTCGCGGGGGGCGGCGAGAGGAACAGGCGCAGAAGCAGCGGCGGCAGCCGAGGAGGAGAATGCGGAAAGGTGGGAGGAGGAGGAGGCGGAGGAGGAGGAAGGAGGAGGACCCGGAAAAGGAGAGGAGGAGGAGGTGGAGGAGGAGGAGACCAGGACAAGGACATCCGCATCAGGGGGTGCAACGTCGAAGCACCTACTCAGGTGTCTTACGCACTTCTGTCAAAATTCCCTGCGATTGGTTGTGCTACAGCCCTGCCTTCTCACTAACGCCGACAGGGGGCATACCTCGTAGCCCAAGGAGAGGAGGAGAAGGAGGAGGAGGAGGAGGCGCAGAAGCAGGAGCAGCAGCAGAGGAGGAGCGAGGGGGGCGAACAGGGGGACATGGGGGGAGACAGAGCCGACGAGGAGCGGCAGGAGGAGCTGAGGAGGGGGGGGGGAAGAGGACTGATGGAACACGACAGGGCGTGTCCGGAGGGGTCCTCTGAACTTCGGCAGCCAGCGAGGGGGGGAAGTGGGAAGGAGAAGGCATTCTGTCTCGGAAGGCGGCGGGACTTCTCATAAGCCCTCGCGCCTCCTGAGAGGTTCTCTTTGTCTTCGGGGAAGGCTTAGAAAACATCTCATAAGGTCGGGGGACTTACGGGCCTTCTGAGGGGGCGCGCCCACTCCACTTCCCCTCCGAGCTGGCGGCGGAGAGCTATCCCCCTGCCATCCCTGGGTGAGGAGGAGGAGGAGGAGCAGGAGGAGGAGGGGGAGGAGGGGGGGGAGGGGAGGAGGGGGAGGAGGAGGAGGAGGAGGAGGAGGAGGAGGAGGAGGAGGAGGAGGAGGAGGAGGAGGAGGAGGAGGAGGAGGAGGAGGAGGAGGAGGAGGAGGAGGGAGGAGGGGGGAGGAGGAGGGGGGGAGGAGGAGGGGGGGTGCGCTGGAGGGGCTGTGCCCGCGGCACGCGGCCCAAACCGGAGGCATACCCGAGCCACCATCTCCACCACCCCTGCCTCTGCCCTCTCCCCCTCCTGCCTCGTCGTCGCCGCCCTCCTCCTTCGCATGCCGCACGTGGTCCCGCCCGGGCGAGAGCGCGCGCGGGCGCCGGGGGAGCGGCGCCGGCGGGGGGAGGAGGAGGAGGAGGAGGAGGAGGAGGAGGAGGAGGAGGAGGAGGAGGAGGAGGAGGAGGAGGAGGAAGAGGAGGAGGAGGCGGAGGAGGAGGAGGAGGATCACAGGGAGTGGCAGCACCTCTCCTTCTTCCTAGGTGCCCCAAGGCCAGAAAAACTGTTCCCTCGGCAGCTGCGCGCTCGGCGACGCAGCGTGACACGGGGTCCGTCCATGGCTGGAGCGATCGCGTGCGAAAGCAAGCGAAAGAAGACAGGAATGCGAAGCCAGATGCACACGCACACACTCCCCCCAAACGGACAAGTGCGATGCGGGCGTCGTTCCGCCTGCGGGCGGCGAAGCAAAACACAACGCGCTAGGCAGCGGCGACATCTGGACGCGGGCGGTGCGCTCTGAGCCCATTGGAAGAAGGTGGCTGTCCTGGGCCAAGCTCAACCCTGACACCCGACGTAGCGAGAAAAATACAGCATCGTTGAAAATCACGACAGGAGCCCCGGACCCCATCATTCTGCACCATTTTGCAAGCCAGACGAATCTGTGAGGGTCCCTGGGCCCGAACGCAACGCGAAACCGCCCGGCTCGAAAAACTACAGACGCCAGGATCTCAAGGACGAGATGGCGAGACGTGGCCGGCCGCGCGGGGCACGTCTCTCCATCTCGTCAGGCCGTCGGGGCCTGACGAGAGGGCGTGGCGCAGCGCGCGTCGGCCGCGAGAGCGCCCCGAGCCGCCACAGGTCGGGGGGGGAGCCCTTGACGCGAGCCGTCCGAGATGGAAGGGGGCGCGCGCGGAGCGCTGCCGCCGCAGGCGGGGCCGCGGAGCCCGCTCGGGCAAGGCAGCGAGACCGGGGCCGCGGGTGAGCGCCGTCGCCAGGGGACCGGTTGCCGACGCATTTAGTTGGCAGTCCGCGGGCGGCCCGTCGGCCCATGCCGCTGAGGTGGTGGGCCTCGGAGTCGGCCATGCCGCTGAGGTGGTGGGCCTCGGCGCGGTGCTCGGGGTCCCTGGACGTGTCGGCGGACCACGCCTGCTCGCTGGCTCCAGGGGGTCGCTCTCTGGGTCGTCGCCTCCGCCTCGGGGTCTGCTTCCTGCGTCGTGGATGCGCAGGGGGACGAGCCACGGCACAAAAAAATACAAACTCCCGGAGGCCCGCGCGGGCCTCCGCAAGGTCATGTGCATGTCACGTGGCGTGTGAGCGACGAATACGAAGCTGGTCTTACGCCAGATGGCGCGGCGACCTTGCACCGCGGCTTACGCGGGCCGCCGGCGCGGCATGCTGCAGCGGAGCCGAGGGCGCTTTCGCGCGACCTTGCAGCTGGTGCGCCAAGGTCGGCGCAGACGGCCTCGTTTTTCGGCGTCGCTCGTTGCTTCTTCCCCGCACGACGAGCCTGGAGGGCGGCGACCAAGCTGCGGTGCCGCAGGATCGCACTCAAGCGGACCAGGGAGGGTGGATCAGGAGAGCGCAACGGCTGCGTCAGCGTCGCGTGGCGCAGCGCCTGGTGCGGACATGTCGGTGCGTCAATCGAGGCGAGCCAGGGGCCAACATCACGGGACGGCGCAGGGCGAGGGCAAAAGAAGGCCAAGACGGGAAGAGACGATCACCGGGACGAGGGTCAACCACCCTTGCAACCAAAGGAAGGACAGCGGAGCCGCGGTCGTAGAGGGGAGCGGAAGCAAGTGGGAAGCCAAGGACACGGAGGGGGATGGAAAGCTGCAGCGCTTTCGGGTCGCACCACACAAACTCCACCCATCTACCGAACAATCACATCCAGATAATCGCAGTGGCTTATGATTTCTTCCTTCGCTGAAGCCCGTGGCAACAACACTACCCGTCAAACACTGTGTTGGTCAGGTCGCTGCTGGACGTCGTGGAAGAGACGACGAGAACTCGCTGCGATCAAAAACCACCCAAATCATCAGCAAATCTAATGCCCGGTGTATGCGCGAAGCCCTGGTATTTGATTTGCTGGTCGCCTGGTGAACAAAAAATCAAAAACATAGGGAAAGACACGGCAGTACGTTATGCAACGGTGCGCGTGGTTGCGAGAGTCACTCCCTCGGGAGTGGGGAAGCGGCTTGTATAAAGACTACTCGCACCCAGAGCTCCCACCAGGACGCACGTACACACACACCTCAAACGATAACGTCGAGCTCGTTTCGTGCACCCGCCGCCAAGAATTCGACAATGTGGCACATCTGCTGAAATTGGCTATGACTCCCCCCGGGCCGCAGAGGCCTCAGTTTGCTCGTACATCAGGGCACCACGCGTGGCCTCGAATGGTCGTGGGCCCCCAAATTTAAGAACGTTTGCCGCGCGTCCCATTCCGTTCTCCTGAGCTGTGGCAACACCATGTGGAACGGCATCGTGCACCCACATTCCCCGAACGATGCTTGCGCGAATTGGTTCCTGCTCGCGTTGCTGAGTAAGTCGCTGTCGTTTCCAGGGTTGTCGCCAGGTGTGTGACCATCACCGCCTCGTCGCGAACTCGTGCGCTGGCTGGCGCCTCCGAGACTCCGGTCAGTGGGCGCCCGACGCACGTAGCTTCAATCTGCGTCCATTTCGTAGCGTTGCCAACCTGTGGCGGTCACACACCCGCGTTGGCGGGCATATTGTGTGACCCCTCGGGGGGAGCTCTCGGGAGCCCAGCAGGGCTAGCGTGACCCCGTGTGGGCCCCGTGACCCAACGCGGCAATGGGGCCCCGTGTTGGCCATGTCCGCCGCTCCAGTACAGAGCGCCTGCAACGCGAACAGAATGGACGGCGACATGCTCCTTCTTCTACTAAAGGCCTCCTAGATGGGGTCCGAGTAGATGAGGTCGGAGGATCGCGCCGCATCGTCCTCGAGACATCGGCGCCATCGGCGTGGAGAAAAACGAGCTCCACATCGAGCCGCATCTCCAATGCATCGGCGATGCGGCCCGATCCTCCGACCCCATCTGCTCCGACCCCATCTAGGAAGCCTGGATCTATAGGGCAAGGATAGAAGGCATATCTTACGATGCTCCCATCGTCGTACTTCAGGACCACATTCTAAAAATACTTTCGAGCACCGAGACAGGTGTCAAAACAGCGTCTGCCCGACACGCTGGCGAAGTGTCGAACGAGTATCGCCTCCCAGGGCCCGACAAGTGAAAACCCTCCAGTTTCGATGCTCCCTTGGTGCTCGAAATTTTCCTTCTGGTGGCCACGGCCAGAAATCCGGCTAGAACAACAGGAGGCATCGCCCTAAACTGCTGGACGCCCGCACAGATCTCTTGGATCTGCGCTGGACCGCAGTGGGATTGACGTTGTACGCTGTCGCGCGGCGTCTCAAAAGCTTGCAGCCGCTCCTCCTCGTCGCTCCTCCTCCTCCTCCTCCTCCTCCTCCTCCTCGTCGCTCCTCCTCCTCCTCCTCCTCCTCCTCCTCCTCCTCCTCCCCTCCTCCTCCTCCTCTCATCCTCCTCCTCCTCCTCCTCCTCCTCCTCCTCCTCCTCCTCCTCCTCCTCCTCCTCCTCCTCCTCCTCCTCCTCCTCCTCCCCCCAGCTCCCTGCCGCGCGGCATGCGCCCCAGGGGCGGGGCGGCGCCGGGAAGCGCCGCCAAGGGGCCAAGGTGGGGGGGGCGGATCGCCGACCTTCAAGACACCCGCGCAGACCGCCAGAAGCTTCTGCTTTCAAGTCGGGCGTGTCCCTCTACAGGAGGACGATTCAAGAATAGTGAAACATCGTCTGGGGGGCGATGTTCCGTGCTCTTCCAACCATTCCCGAGGACTTCTGACTGCTTCTCGGTTCTCTTCCATCATGCGCCAGTAGGGAGACATGCCAGACCTAAGATCATGGTTGTGCCGTTGTTTCTGCTTCGAGTACCCCGGCTTCTAGTATCATGGGCGAGCCTGGAAAATGACGGCCGCGGCGCCTCCTCGAGAACTGAAAACGGACAGTTTACCAATCGACGTGTCACTGTTGGGGGGTCTGCCCGCCCCCGAGGCAACAGCTCGGGGCGTGAGCGCCCGAGGACCTAGAGACCGGACGTGGACAGCGCGTGTGGCGCCGGAGCGTGGAGGGCCACAGCTGGCGGCGCGACGCGCGGAGCCAAAGTGAAGGGGCCCTGGGACACACAAATAAATGCACACAAATAAAGATATCCCCCATATTTTCCCATATGTTCTGGGTTTTTGTCGTCCCCCCCACTTCCCATATTTTCCGATATTTTCTGGGGAATCGACGATTAATTGTGTCTGTGTGTTTTTTCCCCTCCTGACAAAGATCCTGATCCTGGCTATCCCCGGAGGTCTGCGAGTGCGGGGCTGACCACAGAATCGCGTTGCTCCCGCATGGCTTTTGTCTCGTCGGGTCCGTGAGCAGCGCGAAAGGGGTGTCTCGTAGATCTGCGAGCAGTCTGCGCAGGGCTCGACGAGCGAATCCAGTTCTGGCGGTCAAAACCAAAACTGTCGTCGATACCCTGCTCGAGTCCTCGTCTGTCTTCCCCTGCTGGGGCGCAGCAGGGCCCCCCCGCCGCCTCGCAGGGCCCGCCCGTCGCCGCCAGCACCCCCGCGCACAGCAGGCGCACCGCCGCGGCCGCCCGCGGCGCCCCGCCGCGGCGCACCGCCGCGGCGGCGGGGGCTCCAGCGGGGGCCGATGCCTCGGGTGCAGCCGGCCGTATCACAAGGATGCGCGAGGAGGGTGCCAGGGCCTCGGACGCACATCTCGAAGCTCTTCGGGCGGGGCGCGGCCAACGACAGCGACGGAGGATGGGCCGCGGAGGCAAGGATGCAAGGGTACCCTTGGGAAGGCTGCCTATCCCTTCCATACGGGGGCGGGACAGGCGATTCCACCAGCCCTTCAGGGCGTCAGGCGGTCTGGAGCGTTTCCTCTTCCAGCCCCCTTCTTCCCCATCGGGGAGGGGTTCATCACTGTTCCTTATTAATATACACCCCCTCCCCCACCCGGCCGGCGTCCAACCATGAACCATGCCGACTGAATGAGGGCCCGCCCCCCACCATCCCTGTCAACAAACAATACAAACCGCACTCTGCCTCGTCTGTTGGAGCATGCGCGGCCAACCCGATGCGACCCCCCCACCACCCCTGTCAAAAAACAATTCCATGTACACTTTGGGGACAAGTCTTGAGTCATTTTCGTGAAACACGCGGACACGTTGTATTGTTTTTGATAAGGATGGCGGCGGAGCCAGCATATTCCCTGCGTGCGCAGGGCTACCATCCCTGACAATACACAATACAACATGCACCTCGCGACGAAATCCGGATCATGCGCGGCCATCCCGCGATCACTGTCAAATGGTTTTTGACAAGGACGGCGGGGGTGGTGGCGCGTGGCCTGCTGTGCGCAGGCCCACCCGACACAATGATGGGCATGGGTTTTCGACAGGGATGGCGGGGGCCGACATGTTTCGCGATGTGTGCTGTCACGTGCGCAGGCGCACGTGACGCACTCTGCACGTGCTCCGAACATGGCGCAGGTTCCCAGTAGCTGTCCATCCAAAGACAACCGCTCATTTTGGCCTCTTGGGGGGGTAACTGTAATTGAGGAATCCCCCTCCGTTGATCGATGTCCTCCAAGATGGCCCCAAGAAGCGCTCAGGATGCCCCCAGAGGCCCCAAGATAGCCCCAAGATGGCCACAAAAGGCCCCCAAGAGGCCCCCAGGAGGCCCACAAGAAGATCCCAAGCGGCCCCACGAGGCCCTCCCGAGGCACCCAAGACGCCCAGGGTCCCTCCAGGACCGCCAAGAGATATCCCAAGGCCAAGACCGCCAGGAAACCCCCAGGACCGCCCAGGAGCCCCCCAGGACGCCCAGGAGCCCCCAGGACCGCCAGGATCCCAGCAGCCCCCCAGGCCAGGAGGAAGCGCCCAAGAGATATTCAAAGAGGCTCCGAAAGGCATCCAAGAGACCTCTGGCCCTTTTGCTTGCCCTCCTCCTCCTCCTCCTCCTGCTCCTCCTTCCTCCTCCTACTCCTTCTCTTCCTCCTCCTGCTCCTCCTCCTCCTCCTCATCATCATCATCGTCATCATCATCAGCATCATCATCATCATCATCATCATCAGCATCATCATCATCATCATCATCATCACCATCATCATCATCATCATCATCATCATCATCATCAGCATCAGCATCATCATCATCATCATCATCATATGATTAATCCTCCTTCTCCTCACTGACTCATCCATCCATCCAGCCTCCTTCTTCTCCTCACTCCTTCGCACGGTTCGGCCGTCCCCCTCTTTGCTCCCGCACTTCCCTGATCACCTCGACTCGCGTGGACATCCTTTCTGGATGGGCTGATGGGGATTCTTTGTCGCAGCCGCAGACGAAGGCGCCATCGGCGAGTCGAACCAGCTCGGGCTACGAGCGGAGCTAATTGCCGGCGCGCGCGCAGGCACCAGCAGGACCTACCGCCGGGGGAAGCTGCTGCGCCGAGGGCAGCACTGCAACCGCCGAGGCTAAGAGGCAGCGCCGAGGGTGGGGACTGCAGGCTGCTGGGGCTTTCAGGAAGCTGCAAACGTGCGGGTACCCCAGGGGCGTGCTGGTGGGGATACTTTTTGGTTAGCGGCTCCAAGGCGACCGCCAGGGAGCGGGAGCGACGTCCGGGGCGGCGGAACGGGGCGAATTTGCGAACACGGCCGCCAGCGTCGGCGAGCCAGCTCGCATAACTACAACAGAAGCAACTGCAGTAGGACATGCAATGCAAGCAAACGCACGTGCAATAAGCAAAATCCTCCACATTCCAGAGCGGGCTGGTGGGGATACGTTTTTTTTATTGGCTGCTCCAAGGAAGAGTCCAAGAAGCGGGGCAAGCACGTCTGGGGCACAGGCGAGATAATTGGTTACGAAGGCGCCTAGGCCGACGCAACAAGTGCACCTGCAAGAGGCAAAATGCCCCCCATTACAATGCGAGCGACCCGTGAACGGGGACGCGGGCACCAGACTGTAGCAGACGGATAGAAGACGCAAGGTGGCGCCAGCTCAAGCCGTGCAGCCCAGAGAGCGCAGGCTAGGGCCAAACAGCCAAGAGGCAGGACGGTGGGCACGTGGGGCCGCACCGCTCACCACTAGGAGGCAAGAAAGCGGGGAAGGCGCGGGCAAAAGAGGGGTGGCTGGGGAAGCCTCACTCACTTGAACTCATGGGCGCGAGTCGCCGTGAGCCATTGACCAATGGACTGACGTCGATGCAGCCGCGGAGTCCGAACCTAGACTGCTAGACCCGGAGTATCGGGGGAACAGCAGCAGGCGTGGCCAAACACCATGGTCCCCTCGTAGGAGAGCGTGAGCACTGACAAAGGATGAACCACTCGAGCAGCACCAGGAGCACAAAGGAGGCTCCCGCCCAGAGGTGGACCGCGTCGTCGGCGAACAACGCAGGCAGCTTATCCATCACGGAAGACGGGGGAACCAAGCGGGGTGCGTCAGACGGGGGCCGTGGTGGACCAGAAGGGGGAACGTCGAAAGTCGCGCAAAGGGTGTAGCACTTGCCGAACCGCACTCACCCCAGGTCCGGCCCCCGGAGGTGTCGGGGCAGGCGGAGGCCCGAGTTGTCAGAACAACACGAGGCGGCAGCGCGGCCCGACCTCACCTCGGGGGCTGGTGGGGATATGTATATATATATATATGTATATATGATTCGCGGCCCGCAAGGAAAAGTCCAGAGGGCGGTGAGAACGAGGCTGGGGCACAGCGCACGGGAAAGCAGATAATTAACGGCGCAGGACAAGTGCCGGCCGAAGAGGCAACCGCGAAGGCGCCAGCTGAAGCCTGGGCGCCACCACGCGACCACCAAAAGCCGCTGAGCGCGTGCCAGCCAGAAGAGGGTGGAATACTTAATGCAGACAATTAGCGACGCTGGCACTGTGCCAGCAGAACAGGCAGCCGAGAAGGCACCAGCAGATAATTAACTACGCTGGACATGTGCCAGCAAAAGAGGCAACTGTGAAGACACCAGCTGAAGCCCTGGCGCCACCACGCGGACCCCAAAGCCGCTGAGCGTGTGCCAGCGAAAATGGGGAGGGCGGAAAAGGCTGGACTCGCAGGTGGGGTCAGACTGCCAGGCGGAACGTGCCAAAACCACTCACTACCCACTTGGAACGTGGGCCAGTTTGTACGCCGCTGAAGGGGGACTGTCAACACGCCCATGTGAAAAAGGGGGTTAGAAGTCGCCGTCCCTACGGGCGACGAAGTGGAAGCCACTGCACGTTGCCGACTCCAAAGGATGGGCACCCGGAATGGCTGAGGCCAGCGTCCGATGTGACCCGGCCCGCATACGGCGCGAGCAACATGAAGGAGTGTAGCACGCCGAGAGCGGGCGAAGCGCCTTGAGCGAGCCCTCTCGGAGCACCACGGGCCGCTACAGCGGCCAAACCGACGACGGGATTATTTCAGCCGGCCGAACAGGCTAAAGGCCCACGAGAACGCAGGAACTATCGTAGTGGTAGGGGGGTACCTCAACCCCAGGGGGTAACAACAGTCTGCCCCAGTGGCCCACTGCATCGGTGAAACATGTCCTGTCGCTGTCTGCCGACAGGTGTGGCCGCCTGGTGGGAACCCAGTGGCCCTGGGGCCCACAGCAAGTCATCCTCCATCGGAAATCGCTTCCCTGTGGCGACGAGAAAGGGGGGCAAGCAGCCGATAGCCGCAAACATGAATGTAGAAGCACTGGCGACGAGGAAGGGGGTCAGCAGCCGATACCCGCAGAATGACAGACAGCACGTGGCGACGAGGGAAGGGGAGTGCAGCCGATAGCCGCGGAACTGGAGAGCGTGGCGAAAGGTCGGGGTGAGCGGCCTGAGCCGCAGGACATCGTCTGGGGTGGGAACGTCCTAGGGGAGGGAGTCCCACGGTACATGTGCGCGGCAAGTCTTCCGCGAAGGGGGTCACGCGATGTCCCAGCAGCCCAACGCCGTACGCCTTGGCGGCTTTTTGTAGGGCCGGCCTCGCCCTAGTCGGGGGGCCCCTGTCAGGCCGGATGCCGGTCTACCAGCGCGCGAGCTCCCATCCTCGCTGTCGCTTGTCGGCGTATTGCTCGTCACTTTTCGGGGCGGTCCTTTTCTCCCTGTTCCCTCATGAAGCTCCCCTCCAAGAGCTATCCTGGTGGACCCACCCTTCCCATCGCGGCCTTGGGCGCCATGGGGCTCCAGAGCTGGATGCTCCCGACCAGGTGGTCTCCCTGTCGGTGTACGCTGGCGGGGCGGCTGTGCCGTCTCTGGGCCTGCTCCATGGGTGCTGCTGCGCAGCCCCGCTGTATGTGCTGGAGGGATGGGTCTGCTCGTGGTGGCTTGCCCTGTCGGGTGGGACAGGGGGGGTGGGTACTGTCATTCTGTCGGACCAAGGGTATGGGTTGCCCTTGCTATCTTGTCCCTTGGATGCGCTGGCCCTTGCGCTGCGATGCAGTAGGCTACGATATTTCTCGGCGACCTTTTGCCATTCCACACGGATATGGTGGTGTCTCACCAACTTATAGGCGTCGTAGCCCGCGGCTTCCCACGCCCGCAGGAATTCTTCGCACCGCTCCCTTGTGTTCCTCCTGGGGTCCGAGTGGATGTCGACCCACGGCAAGCCCTGCAGGCTGCCTGCCCTGCGAACCCATCCTATCCACGCCCCGTTGAATGCGCCTCCGAGCGTCTTCTGTAATATGGTGACTTTCTCTTGGGCTGGCTCGTCCCTCTGGATGTCGGCCTCGTCGATGGACCTCATGTACACGGGGAGCCCTCCTAGGGGGTCGTCTTGATGTGGAGGTGGGAGTGGCTCAGCCTGTGGGCGCGGCCGTTTCTCTGGGTTGCTGTCCTGCCGGGGGCTGGGCGCCTGGCGGGTCTCGTGCGCTGGGGCTCCGAGTTCCTGGATAGTCTCCTGACTGCAGTCGGGCCTGCTCCCTTTCCCTCCTGGTTTCCTTTTGCCAGCCCTTTTGTCACGGATTTCTTCCATGTCCTCTCGGAAGCGGGCCGTCGCGTAAGGCGTCCAAGTGGCAGTTTCCTCCTTGTCGGGGGGGACTGTCCACAGCACTGTCCGCTTGTGGGAGACGTCTCTGCCACTGGGGCCGCTGGTGGGGATACTTTATTATTATATACATATAAAACAAAAACAAAACAAAACAAAAAAAAAATGCAGGCGGAAGCGCCGGCGGCGAGCAGTCACGGTCGGGCTGCGGCCGCGACGAATTCCCGGGCGCGCGCGGGGGCCGCTGGTGGGGATACGCGAAGCGTCTAGAATTTGGACAGCAGTTGTTAAACAAGTTGGCTGTTCAGTTGACATTCTGGATGCTCATGTGTACTCTCTGATTGCCGTCTTTCCTGCGCGGCGGGCAGTTTCTCCTGCTGAGCCGATGTGTCGTGGGACATGGCTCTGCGAGTGAGATAGATGAGGGGGGAAGACAGGTGCCCCTTTCGGGCCATACAGGCCCCCTTGAGGGGCACTAAAGGGCCCTTTTCTGCAGCCCTGGCTGCCCCCGTTTTACTGCCCCCCAACGTGACTTCGCGCCCAATGCCCCCGGCCCCCAGGATCTCCGGGGAGGCCCCGACGGCCTCTAGAGCACCCCCAAAGGGGTCCCAGGGGCTCCAGAGCGAAACGAACAGTTGGGGGGCACCTTCGGCCGGTGTCACCTCTGGCAAAAGAGCCCAGAATCGAATCGAGCAGTCGGGTCGGCGACCGAAACGAATCGGATCGGCGAACATCGGCATACGGGTCGGAAAAAAATCGACTCGGCGGAAAGATCGGCAGGCCAGTATGCCTTCAATGAGAAGTCGGAATCCCAAGTCGAACCGAAGCGGAATCGGAAGCCATCGAGGTCGAGCCGACTCGAACCGGAGGAATCGAAACGAGCCCTGCCTGGGGAAACCAGCGGGTACCCCTACCGCCACTCCCCGGACTTCTCCAGGGATGCGTTCAGACGAAGGCGTTCTCGAGGCGAGCCCAGCGGTGGCGACAGGGACCTCCCAGGAGGCCGAACCAGGGGGAGAACGGGCGAAGGTGTGGACACTTGTTTTCCTCCGACTGCTGCCTCCTGCTTCCTATTGAGCAGGGACCGACCGCCCCGGCACTCCCATCGGCCTACCATGAAACGTTCCTAGAACCAAGGAGACTTCCAAGAACGAAAACAACGTTCTCAGAACAGTTAAGCCCGATGGGCTAAACCCAGACGGCCTGGGCCAGAGCTGTTCCCATAGCGCCCCGTGCAGACCCCACCACAAGGTCCTCGGAACGTTCTCTGCTGGGCCTCTGGCCATCGCTCGGACGTCCATTCCCTGTGCTTTTTTCGGTTTCGTGCGTGGTTTTTCGCCAAATGGTCAAGGATGCTCCTCGATGGCCCTCGCCGAAGAAAAAATGCACACGTCCGAGCGATGCCAAGGCCTCTGGGCGAGCCAGGACGCTCCGCCACCGCTTGCTCAGAGCTGCCCCCGCGTGCCCGCCGCCCGCCGCGGGCCAGTGGCCGGGGCCGCCCGCAGGGCCGGCCCATCTGCGCTCCGCGGGGCCTTCGAGCCAGGCAGGGCGCGGCCACGCAGAGGGAGGCGGGAGGCGGGAGGACACGGGAGGAGGAGGACGAGGAGGAGTAGGAGGAGGAGGAGGAGGAGGAGGAGGAGGAGGAGGAGGGCGTGCACGCGTCGGGCGCACGGGGCGCCCCCTCGCGCGGGCCCACCCGGAGCTCCCGGCGCGGCATCTTTTTTGGGGGGCCCGAGCCTGCCCGCCCGGTGGAATCGGGCCCCGGGGACCCTCATACAGGTCGCTCGGGCTCGAGCGCCGGCACTCGGGTCGCGATGTTCTGCGATGCCGCATGCTCTTCGCAGGGTCGGGTCTCGGGGACCTCGCCGTCGCTCGGACGTCCACTCCCCGTGCATTCGTCGACCTCGCGCGCGTCTCTCCCAGACCCCCGACGTCATGTTTATTTCCCAACCATCCTGTGGTGTTGGGTCCTCGTTTTGAAGAGACGGTGCCCCGCGTTCTCCTTCCTTCCTTCCTTCCTCCCGCTGCCTCCTCCCCCTCCTCCTCCATCCTCCCCCTCTTCCCTGCGTTTCACCCACCCAGTACAGCGTTTCGTAGCCCCATAGGAGCTCCGCCGAAGGCCCCAGTGCTGCCGCCCGCATGCGTCCCGCACACCCAATTCGGCACACCCCTCACACGTTTCGTGGCCCCATAGGGAGCTCCACCGAAGGCCCCAGTGCTGCCGCCCGCATGCGTCACGCACACCCAATTCGGCACACCCCTCACACGTTTCGTGGCCCCATAGGGAAGGCCCCAGTGCCGCCGAAGGCATGCTGCCGCCCGCATGCGTCACGCACACCCAATTCGGCACACCCCTCACACGCTTCGTGGCCCCATAGGGAGCTCCGCCGAAGGCCCCAGTGCTGCCGCCCGCATGCGTCACGCACACCCAATTCGGCACACCCCTCACACGTTTCGTGGCCCCATAGGGAGCTCCACCGAAGGCCCCAGCGCTGCCGCCCGCATGCGTCACGCACACCCATTCGGCACACCCCTCACACGTTTCGTGGCCCCATAGGGAGCTCCACCGAAGGCCCCAGTGCTGCCGCCCGCATGCGTCCCGCACACCCAATTCGGCACACCCCTCACACGTTTCGTGGCCCCATAGGGAGCTCCACCGAAGGCCCCAGTGGCTGCCGCCCGCATGCGTCCCGCACACCCATTTCGGCACACCCCTCACACGTTTCGTGGCCCCATAGGGACCGCCCCCCGCATGCGTCACGACAGTGCCCCATAGCGCCCCCAGCGCGCCCGCATGCGTCACGCACACCCAATTCGGCACACCCCTCACACACGTTTCGTGGCCCCATAGGGAGCTCCACCGAAGGCCCCAGCGCTGCCGCCCGCATGCGTCACGCACACCCAATTCGGCACACCCCTCACACGTTTCGTGGCCCCATAGGGCGCTCCGCCGAAGGCCCCAGCGCTGCCGCCCGCATGCGTCACGCACACCAAATTCGGCACACCCCTCACACGTTTCGTGGCCCCATAGGGAGCTCCGCCGAAGGCCCCAGTGCTGCCGACCGCATGCGTCCCGCACACCCAATTCGGCACACCCCTCACACGTTTCGTGGCCCCATAGGGAGCTCCACCGAAGGCCCCAGCGCTGCCGCCCGCACGCGTCACGCACACCCAATTCGGCACACCCCTCACACGCTTCGTGGCCCCATAGGGAGCTCCACCGAAGGCCCCAGTGCTGCCGCCCGCATGCGTCACGCACACCCAATTCGGCACACCCCTCACACGCTTCGTGGCCCCATAGGGAGCTCCACCGAAGGCCCCAGCGGCCGCACTCACATGCGTCCCCGCCACCCTGGCACGCCCCTCACAACAACAGGTTTCGTGGCCCCATAGGGAGCTGCACCGAAGGCCCCAGTGGCACCGCCCGAATGCGTCACCACCCGCACCCAATTCGGCAGACCCCTCACACGCTTCGTGGCCCCATAGGGAGCTGCACCGAAGGCCCCAGTGGCGGCGCTCACATGCGTCCCCGCCACACATCCCAGTACACCCCTCACGCGCTTCGTGGCTCCATAGGGAGCCAGTAGCGGCGCTTACATGCGTCTCGGCCACCCATTCCGGCACCCCCCCCGCAGCAACATCATGTTTCGGGGACCCATAGGGAGCTCCACTGGAGGCCCCAGTGGCAGCCCTCACATGCGTTTCCGCCACCCATGTCGGCACGCCCCGCGCGTGTTTCATGTCCCCATAGGGAGCTTCACCGAATGCCCCGGTGGCACCCATCTCGGCACACCCCTCACACGTTCCGTGGTCCTGTGGGGAGTTCCACTGAAGATGAAACCCGCAGCTGCGGTACTGACAACTGCATATGGTTGGGTTCTTCGCCAGGCTAATTCTTTTTGTTGCATCGTCGACTCTGGAGGTCTCGACCCATTCCCCGGGATCGGTTTTTCATCCTGAATCGTTTTTTGACGGTCCCGAGGCCCGGTAAGGGCCCCCAGGGACCCCAACTAACGAGAAGCCTCCCGCCGTGCCCAACAGGCTGTTGTGCGCGGGCTGCGGGGAGCCCGTGGGTGCCAATGGCAAGCACGCAAGCCGCTGCTGTCGTACTGCACCAGCAAGCCCGGTGGGACGCGCCTCGAAACCGCGATGAGGTCTGGCTCCGCCGCACCGCATCGCGATGATGCCGGACCAGATCTGGAATCGTGGCCTCCTCGGTTCTCCCCCCCCACGGAGGCCCTCACGGTGCATTCGTGACGAATCGTATGGAGAAGTGCGGAGGTGGTGGCGTTACAGCTCTTACGCTTCGTACGGCGCTCGATTCGGAGCCAGCCCTAGAGTGGAAGACATACCACCTGGTCGACTTCCGCTACACGTAGGACTGACCCCCGGCAAGAGTAACCGTTGGTGCGCGGCCAAATGGGGGGAGGGGGCTATGGGGACACCGCCAGGCGCGCCCGCCGCTGCCATCGCATCGCATCCGGCGATCGGGGGCCCCCACTCAGCCCGCACCAGAGGTCCCTCCGGTGAAAGGTCCCTCCTACGCTTCGCCGACGACTTATGGACAACAGAAAAAATCGGCGGTGAACAAACCTCCCTTTAGCAAACCTCCCCTTAGTGAAAACGGCCTGGGACCGAAACCGACGGACCGGGACCCGCAAAACCGACGGCCGCGACGCCCTCTCGCGAACAGAAAACGGCCACTTCCTTGATCGACGTGTCAGGGTAGGAGGCCTGTCCACCCCCGAAAAAATTATCCTGGCGAAAGACCCAACCATAAGCAATTGTTGGTAACGCGTTGTGGGTGCCGCTTTCGGTGGGGCTCCATATGGGGCCACGAAGCGCTGCCTTGGATAGGGGGAACCGCATGCGGACTGCGCCACCGGGGCGGGCCTTCGGTGGAGCTCCCTATGGGGCTACGAAACGCTGCCCTGGGTGGGGGAACCGCATGCGAACTGCGCCACTGGGGCCTTCGGTGGAGCTCCCTATGGTGCCACGAAACGCTGCCCTGGGTGGGGGGAATGCGCATGCGACTGCGCCACGGGGCTTTCGGCTGAGGCTCCCCATGGGGCGCTACAAGCGCTGCCCTGGGTGGGGGAAACCGCTTATGGAGGGGCAGCCAACTTGGGGCCTCCGGTGGATAGCCCCTATGGGGGCAACGTAGCGATGCCCTGGGCTCATGGGGGGAACCGACATGCGAATTGTGGCCATGCTGAATCGTGTTGGAGCACCACTTTGGGACATGGCCACGAAACGCTGCCCTGGGTGGGGAAACCGCATGCGAACACCCCCACTGGGGCCTTCGGTGGAGCTCCCTATGGGGCTACGAAGCGCTGCCCTGGGTGGGGGAACCGCATGCGAACACCCCCACTGGGGCCTTCGGTGGAGCTCCCTATGGGGCCACGAAACGCTGCCCTGGGTTGGGGAACCGCATGCGAACACCCCCACTGGGGCCTTCGGTGGAGCTCCCTATGGGGCCACGAAACGCTGCCCTGGGTGGGGGAACCGCATGCGAACACCCCCACTGGGGCCTTCGGTGGAGCTCCCTATGGGGCTACGAAGCGCTGCCCTGGGTGGGGGGAACCGCATGCGAACACCTCCACTGGGGCCTTCGGTGGAGCTCCCTATGGGGCCACGAAACGCTGCCCTGGGTGGGGGAACCGCATGCGAACACCCCCACTGGGGCCTTCGGTGGAGCTCCCTATGGGGCTTCGAAGCGCTGCCCTGGGTGGGGGAACCGCATGCGAACACCCCCACTGGGGCCTTCGGTGGAGCTCCCTATGGGGCCACGAAACGCTGCCCGGGGTGGGGGAACCGCATGCGAACACCCCCACTGGGGCCTTCGGTGGAGCTCCCTATGGGGCCACGAAACGCTGCCCTGGGTGGGGGAACCGCATGCGAACACCCCCACTGGGGCCTTCGGTGGAGCTCCCTATGGGGCTACGAAACGCTTCCCTGGGTGGGGGAACCGCATGCGAACACCCCCACTGGGGCCTTCGGGAGCTCCCTATGGGGCTACGAAACGCTGCCCTGGGTGGGGGAACCGCTACGGACACCCCCACTGGGGCCTTCGGTGGAGCTCCCTATGGGGCCACGAAACGCTGCCCTGGGTGGGGGAACCGCATGCGAACACCCCCACTGGGGCCTTCGGTGGAGCTCCCTATGGGGCTACGAAACGCTGCCCTGGGTGGGGGAACCGCATGCGAACACCCCCACTGGGGCCTTCGGTGGAGCTCCCTATGGGGCCACGAAACGTTGCCCTGGGTGGGGGAACCGCATGTGGACACCCCCACTGGGGCCTTCGGTGGAGCTCCCTATGGGGCCACGAAACGCTGCCCTGGGTGGGGGAACCGCATGTGGACACCCCCACGGGGGCCTTCGGTGGAGCTCCCTATGGTGCCACACGAATACGCTGCCCTTGGGTGGGGGAAACCGCATGTGGACACCCCCACTGGGGCCTTCGGGTGGAGCTCCCTAGGGGCCACGAAACGCTGCCATGGGTGGGGGAGGAACCGCATGTGGACACCCCCGCCTTCGGTGGAGCTCCCTATGGGGCCACGATCGTTGCTCCTGGGTGGGGGAGCCGCATTGTGGACACCCCCACTGGGGCCTTTCGGTGGTGCTCCCTATGGGGCCACGAGCGCTGCCCTGGGTGGGGAACCGCATTTGGACACTCCACCACTGGCGGCCTTCGGTGGAGCTCCCTTTTTTTTCTTTTCTTTTTTTTTTTATGGCGAGGCCACGAGCGCTGCCCTGGGTGGGGGAACCGCATGTGGACAACCCCACTGGGGCCTTCGGTGGAGCTCCCCATGGGGCTACGAAACGCTGCCCTGGGTGGGGGAACCGCATGTGGACACCCCCACTGGGGCCTTCGGTGGAGCTCCCTCTGGGGCTACGAAGCGCTGCCCTGGGTGGGGGAACCGCAGGTGGACACCCCCACTGGGGCCTTCGGTGGAGCTCCCTCTGGGGCCACGAAAACGCTGCCCTGGGTGGGGTAATCGCCATGGGACACCCCCACTGGGGCTTCGGTGGATATATATAGATGGGGGCCACGGAAAACGCTGCCCTGGGTGGGGGAACCGTATGTGGACACCCCCACTGGGGCTTCGGTTGAGCTCCCTCTGGGGCTACGAAACGCTGCCCTGGGTGGGGGAACCGCATGTGGACACCCCCACTGGGGCCTTCGGTGGAGCTCCCTATGGGGCCACGAAACGCTGCCCTGGGTGGGGGAACCGCATGTGGACACCCCCACTGGGGCTTTCGGTGGAGCTCCCTATGGGGCCACGAAACGCTGCCCTGGGTGGGGGAACCGCATGTGGACACCCCCACTGGGGCCTTCGGTGGAGCTCCCTATGGGGCTACGAAACGCTGCCCTGGGTGGGGGAACCGCATGCGAACACCCCCACGAGGGGGAGGAGGAGAGGAAGGAGGGGAACGCGGGGCACCGTCTCTTCAAAACGAGGACCCAACACCACAGGATGGTTGGGAAAAACCAATGTGCGCGGCGCTAAGGCGAGAACCACAGTTTGAAAACGACCCGCCCTCCATGTGTGAACATTTTGTCAATTTCCAATCTTCAGGGTCATCAATGGCGAGGAAGTCTCAGGCAAAACGCCTGGCCCGCTCTTTCGACCGGCTTCGGGGTGCGACAGGGAGAAGTCATTTAGAAGGAAAAGGAAAAAGAAAGGAGGATTTCCCCCCCCCCTCTCTCTCTCTCTCCTTTTTTTTTTTTTTTTTTTTTTTTCTCTCTCTCTCTCTCTCTTTCCCCCTCTCTCTCTCTCCTCTCTCTCTTTCCCTCCCCCCCTCTCTCTCTCTCTCTCTTTTTTTCTCTCTCTGTCTCTCTTTCCCCCTCTCTCTCTCTCTTTCCCTCCTTCTCTTTCCCTCTCTCTCTCTCTCTCTCTTTCTCCCTCTCTCTCTCTCTCCCTCTCTCTCCCTCTCGTTCTCTTTTTCTCTTCCCTATGTATATTCAGAGGGTGATCCCTCAGCAGGCTGTCGTGCACCGTATGCCAGGCTTGCTGTCAGTCTTGAGAGTCTTGAGAGGAGGACCAGGGATGAGGAGGAGGAGGAGGAGGAGGAGGAGGAGGAGGAGGAGGAGGAGGAGGAGGGGGAAGAGAAGGAGGGCGAGGAGGGGAGGAGGAGAGTTCCGAGGAGGGGAGGAGGACTCAGCTTGCCGTGTCCTCGCTTCTCCTTCAGGAGGCCGAGTCCTGGCAGTTCCAGGTTCGCCGCTCCAGCGCGGCCTATCGCTGGTGGGCCAACTCGCGGGCAGGCTGCTGCGGGCCTCCTCCCCTCCATCCTCTTCCTCCTCCTCTTAATCTCGTCGTCGTCCTCCTCCTCCTCCTCCTCCTCCACCCCCTTCCTCCGCCTCCTCATCCTCCTTCTCCTCCTCCTCCCTCCCCCTCATCCTCTACCTCCTCTCCTCCTCCTCCTCCTCCTCCTCCTCCTCCTCCTCCTCCTCATCCCTGTTCCTCTCCTGCCCGCCTCCCGCGCGAGGGCGAGCGCCTGCCAGAGCGGGAGCACCGCCGCTTCCCTCCCTCGGCGGCGAGCCAGGAGGGGAAGTAAAACGACGCGAAGATCGGGACAAAATCGGATCGGGATAACTCGAAATCTCTGAGAATCGGCGTGTTTGGAGGATGTATTGGGCGCCGCGGCCGCGCCAGAGCGTTCCGGAACGCTCTGAGAGCGCTCCGGAACGCTCTGGAGCGAATTATCCCGATCCTAGCCCTGTTTTAGAGCGAGGAGGAGGAGGAGAAGGAGGAGGAGGAGGGAGGAGGAGGAGGAGGCGATGGGAGGAGGAGGAGGAGGAGGAGGAGGAGGAGAGGAGGAGGCAAGAGGGAGGGGAAGGAGGGAGGAGGAGGGTAGAGGTGGAGGAGGAGGAGGTGGAGGGAGGAAGGAGGAGGAGGAGGAGGAGGAGGAGGAGGAGGGGGAGGAGGGAGAGGGGGCGGGGCCTCTCGGAGGGCTCGCGACGCCCCCCGTGCCTCCCAGAAATGTCTCTGGTGGGCCCCCTCCTCCTCCTCCTCCTCATTCTCCTTCGCTTCTTCTCCTCCTCCTCCCCCTCTCCTCCTCCTCCTCCTCCTCCTCCTTGTCCTGGGCCTCCTCCCTCGGGGGCGCGGGAGGCTTCTCAGGAGGCGCGAGGGCCTCCGGGAAGTCCTGCCGCCTTCTGAGAGGGCCTTCGCCTCCTCGCTTCCCCCCTCCCCCCCCGGCCCGCCGCCGATCCAGCTCTTGCGGCTCCTCCGCCCCGGAAAGCCGACGCTCCAGCGAGCACCGGGGCTGCGGGACTTGGGCAGTGCTCTGGCCTCCGGGGGCCCTCGCCGGGCCTCGGGAGCGTCAACAAAACGACCCAGGACGACGAGCCGTCCCCGGGGAAGTGGTCCGGACCTCCCGGGCCCACGCATCGGACAAGTTGGGGCGGCCGGGATGTCTGGGCCCTCTCCGATCCACTGGCGGGCATCGAGTCCGAGAAGGCGGAGCACGGTCAGGGGCTTCAGGTCAGCTTGTCGCGCCGCCGGCTCTGGCCCGCCGTGCTTCGGCGCGACACGCTATCCACGTCCCTGGTCCCCGGGCCTTTCCCGGCCTCCCGCCCCGCGGAGCAGAGCGGAGCGCCACGCTCATTATCTCACCACCCACCAAGCCACCCCAACCCAACCCGAAGGCTCAGATTTACCCTCGATTTCCAGTGTGGGGGGGTCGGGAAACATAGAAAAAACACATGTGGAACCCTTACCCCCCCAACCCGAAATTCGGGTCTTCGGGTTGGGTTGGGGTGGTCTGGTAGGTAGTCATTATCCGCTCGCAGGGCATGGCGTGTCGCCAGGGCCGCCGCCGCGACACGCTGAGCAGAGGTCACGACCGTGAGTCGGAGTATGCCGAGGTAGACCCAGACGAATCGAGGTAGTGATGTTGACGAGGCCACGTTTGGTGTTGGGACCTGGACCGTTTTCTTCAAAACTTTGCCGACCCTGGGGTGCCCAGAGTTGTAGTGGCCCAGACGGTCTCCGGCCACGCTAGTCGCCGGGGACCTTACATCGGTTCCAGGATTGGGATAAATTGCTCCAGAGCCTTCCAGAACGCTCTCAGAGCGTTCCAGAGCGCTCTGGAACGGCCGCGGCGCCCGGTACATCCTCGAGAGCCGCGGGGTCCCAGACGTCCCTAGTTTGTCCTGGTCCGACTCTGCCCCTGTCCTGGCTACGTCTTAGATCGGGGGGTCCCAAACAGTATGGTGACCGCACTGCGTGGTGAGTCAGTGGGGGTTCGGGGTTACCGCCTTTACCGCACCGTTGTGGGACTCGGGCCCGTCGTCTCCGAGGACGTCTCGGGCGACTGGGGCATCCAGTGTCCCAAGACCGTGCGATGACGGACCGTTCTGTGAGGTCTCTTGGGGTTCCAGGGTCACCGTGCAGTCGGTCACCACACGGGCTTTGGGTTGGAGGAATCTGTCAAGGTGGAAACGAGACCAAGTCTTTTCAAATCGGTCCTCGGACCCCTCCCAGGGTCCATCTGTTTTTTCTTTTTTTAGCCTGGATCCGATTTTGGCAGTCCCTGGGCCCGAAAACGGCAGGCTGAGGCTCAAACATGCAATCACTCAGACGGAAGGGCCCCGCACGAGGATCTCCTGAATGTGGATACGATTCGCCGTTACCTATTATTAAAGATGGTGACAATACCAAGATGGGTGGATACCAGGATGGGCCGTCTGGGAGCTTTGAAACATTTGGGGTCCGTGGGAACTGTGGGACCTATGGTGATCGTTTTGGTATTCATTGTTTTGCCGATCGGCGCGGGCCCTCGGACCCCCCTCCCACCCACCCCATGGAGTAGATTTTGGCTTTTGTTGGCGCCAGTTTCGAGCATGCGGAGTCTCCTCCATAGGACGCACTGGTGCAAGCAGTCGCACTAAGCAGAGGTCCAGAGCCAGACCCCCCCCTTCCCCCCCCCTTCCGCCCAACGTCGAAACTCCGAAGAAGAAAACGTTCACATAGGGCTCGTTGGACCTGCGGGCCCCGCAGGAACGGGGCCGCGGGGCTCCCGCTCGAGACTTCCTCGCTGTGCACTCACAGGTGAGGCTCCCGCCCGAGATATCCTCACGACTTGCCCCCTTGGGGTGCTCGAGTGCTTTCTGCTGCACCACGCCGATGGCCCGCTCGGATTGCCAGCATGACCTGCTGGCTCCATGGGAAGGCGGGCTCCCGCCTGAGACTCTCCCTCAGTTCACTCACAGACGGGGCCCCCGCCTGTGACATCCTCATGATTTGCCCCCTTTGGGGTGCTTCAGTGCTATGCCTGGGAGATTTGTTCCCAACCATCCTGTGGTGTTGGGTCCTCGTTTTGAAGAGACGGTGGCCCGCGTCTCCTCTCCTCCTTCTCCTCCTCCTCTCCTCCTCTCCTCCTCCTCCTCCTCCTCCTCCTCCTCCTCCTCCTCCTCCTCCTCCTCCTCCTCCTCCTCCTCCTCCTCCCACCTCCCCCTCTTCCCTGCATTTCACCCACCCAGTACAGCGTTTCGTAGCCCCATGGGAGCTCCGCCGAAGGCCCCAGTGCTGCCGCCCGCATGCGTCACCCACACCCAATTCGGCACACCCCTCACACGTTTCGTGGCCCCATAGGGGGCTCCGCCGAAGGCCTCAGTGCTGCCGCCCGCATGCGTCACCCACACCCAATTCGGCACACCCCTCACACGTTTCGTGGCCCCATAGGAGCTCCGCCGAAGGCCCCAGTGCTGCCGCCGCATGCGTCACGCACACCCAATTCGGCACACCCCTCACACGTTTCGTGGCCCCATAGGGAGCTCCGCCGAAGGCCCCAGTGCTGCCGCCCGCATGCGTCACCCACACCCAATTCGGCACACCCCTCACACGTTTCGTGGCCCCATAGGAGCTCAGCCGAAGGCACCCGTGCTGTCGCCCGCATGCGTCACCCACATCCAATTCGGCACACCCCTCACACGTTTCGTGGCCCCATAGAAGCTCCGCCGAAGGCCCCAGTGCTGCCGCCCGCATGCGTCACCCACACCCAATTCGGCACACCCCTCACATGTTTCGTGGCCCCATAGGGAGCTCCGCCGAAGGCCCCAGTGCTGCCGCCCGCATGCGTCACGCACACACAATTCGGCACACCCCTCACACGCTTCGTGGCCCCATAGGGAGCTCCACCGAAGGCCCCAGTGCTGCCGCCCGCATGCGTCACGCACACACAATTTGGGCACACCCCTCACACGTTTCGTGGCCCCATAGGGAGCTCCGCCGAAGGCCCCAGTGGGTGTGCCCGCATGCGTCCCGCACACTCCAAATCGCACACCCCCACGACGTTTTCGTGGCCGCCATAAGAGCTCACCGAAGGCCCCGTGCTGCCGCCCGCATGCGTCACCCACACCCAATTCGGCACACCCCTCACACGTTTCGTGGCCCCATAGGGAGCTCAGCCGAAGGCCCCAGTGCTGCCGCCCGCATGCGTCCCGCACACCCATTTCGGCACACCCCTTACACGTTTCGTGGCCCCATAGGGAACTCTACCGAAGGCCCCAGTGCTGCCGCCCGCATGCGTCACGCACACCCAATTGGGCACAGCCCTCACACGTTTCGTGGCCCCATAGGGAGCTCCACGAAGGCCCCAGTGCTGCCGCCCGCATGCGTCACCCCCACACATTAGGCACAGCCCCTCACAGTTTCGTGGCCCCATGGGGAGCTCCGCGAAGGCCCCAGTGCTGCCGCCCGCATGCGTTTCCGCCCACCCATTTCGGCACACCCCTCACACGTTTCGTGGCCCCACAGGGAGCCCCACCGAAGGCCCCAGTGACAGGGTTCGCATGCCTCCCCACCACCGATTTCGGCACAACCCTCACACGTTTCGTGGCCCCATAGGGAGCTCCACCGAAGGCCCCAGAGTGCTGCCGCCCGCATGCGTCCCGCACACCCAATTCGGCACACCCCTCACGCATTTCGTGGCCCCATAGGGAATGCGTCCCGCACACCCATTTCGCCATACCCTTCACACGTTTCGTGGCCCCATAGGGAGCTCCACCGAAGGCCCCAGTGGGTGTGCCCGCATGCGTCCCGCACATCCATTTCGGCACACCCCTCACGCGTTTCGTGACCCCTCACACGTTTCGTGGTCCCATAGGGAGCTCCACCGAAGGCTCCAATGTGTGTGCCCGCATGCGTCCCGCACACCCATTTTGGCACACCCCTCGCACGTTTCGTGGCCCCGTAGAGGGGCTCCACCGAAGGTCCCAGTGCTGCCGCCCGCATGCGTCCCGCACACCCATTTCGGCATACCCTTCACACGTTTCGTGGCCCCTAAGGGAGCTCCGCCGAAGGCCCCAGTGGGTGTGCCCGCATGCGTCCCGCACACTCATTTCGGCACATCCCTCACGCGTTTCGTGACCCTCGCACGTTTTGTGGTCCCATAGGGAGCTCCACCGAAGGCCCCAGTGGGTGTGCCCGCATGCGTCCCGCACGCCCATTTCGGCACACCCCTCGTACGTTTCGTGGCCCCGTAGGGGGCTCCACCGAGGAAGATATTCACAACTGCGGTACGCACAATTGCACATGGTTGGGTCCTTCGCCAGGATATTTTTTTTGATCCGCTCGAATTATCATCACGAAGTGCGGGCCGCATATGGCGGGGGCTCCCGCCTGAGAGTCCCTCGCAATTCACTCACAGACGGGGCCCTCCGCTCGAGACATGCTCACGATTTGCCCCCTTGAGGTTGTCAGGTGTTACGCCTTGTAGCATGTGCTCCGATGGCCCGCTCGAATTGCCAACGTGAGATGCGGGCCCCTACGGGGCGGGCGTCTCCCGCAAGAGAGTTCCTCGCAATTCATTCACAAACGAGGCCCCCGCTCGAGGCATCCTCACGATTTGCCCCCTTGGGGTGATCAGATGCTATGTCTGGCCAAGTATTCCGATGACCCGCTCGAGTTACCAACATGAAGGGGGGGTCCCGCCTGAGACTTCCTCGCAATCCATTCAGGGACGAGGCCCCCGCTCCAGACATCCTCACGATTTGCCCCCTGGGGGTGCTCAAGTGCTATTCCTGGTCGAGCATTTTCCGATGACCCGCTCGAATTGCCAACGTGAAGGGCGGGCCCCAGAGGGAGGGGGCTCCCGCCTGAGACTTCCAGGCGACTCACTCACAGACGAGGCCCCGTTCGAGGTATCCTACGATTTGCTACCTTTGGGTTCGCAAGTGTTACGCTTGCTGAAATATTCTGGGTGACTTCTCTAGATTGCCAACATGAGTAGAGGGCCCGATATGGCGGGGGCTCCAGCCTGAGACTTCTCGCAATTCACTCACAAACGAGGCCCCCGCTCGAGCCATCCTCACGAGTTGCCACTTAGGGCTGCTCGAGTGCTTTGCGTGGTGAAGTATTCTCCAATGACCCGTTCGGATGATATACGTGAAATGCGGGCCCCATAGGGAGGGGGGCTCCCGTTTGAGACTTCCTCGCGATTCGCTCACGAACGAGGCCCCCGCTCGAGAAATCCTCACGAGGGTGGGATCCCGCTGGAGACTCCCTCGCAATCCACTCACAGACGAGGCCCCCTCGAACGTCCTCACGGTTTGCCGCCTTGGGGCGCTCAGGTCTTCCCGATGACCCGCTCGAATGGCCAACATGAAGTGTGGGCCCCATTGGGAGGGGGCTCCCGCCTGAGACTTCCGGACAATTCGCTCACAGAGGAGGCCCCTGCTCGAGACACTCTCACGCTTTGCCCCCTGGGGGCGTTCACGTGCTATGCCTCGTAAGAGTTGTTTGTCTGATGGCCCGCTCCCGCCCGAGTTCTCCTTGCAAGTCACTCACAAAGAAGGCCCCCGCTCGACACGTCCTCACTGTTTGCGCCCGTGGAGCGCTCAAGTGTTATGCCTGGTTCCGGTGACCCGCTCGAGTCATCAATGTGAAGTGCGGGCCCCGTGGGGAGGGGGGCTCCCGCTTGAGACTTCCATGCAACTCACTCCCAAACGAGGCCCCCCGCTCGAGACATCCTCACGATTTGCACCTCTTGGGGTGATCAGGTGCAATGCCTGGTCGAATATGTTCAGAAGACCCACTCGAATTACCAACATGAAGTGCGGGCCCCATAGGGGAGGGGGGCCCGCTGGAGAAGTTCTGGCAATCCACGCGCAGACGAGGTCCCCTCAAAACGTCCTCACGGTTTGCCCCCTTGGGGCGCTCAATTGTTACGGGTGGTAGGAGTCTTGCTGATGACCCGCTCGAATTGGCAACATGAAGTGCGGGCCCCATGGGGAAGGGGGCTCCCGCCCGAGATTTCAAGACATTTCGCTCACAGAGGAGGCCTCTGCTCGAGACATTCTCACGATTTGCCCCCTTGGGGTGCTCAAGGGGTATGCCTGGTAGAGAACTGTCCGATGACCCGCTCGAGTTACCAACATGAAGCGCGGGCCTCATCATGATTGGGGCCCCCGCCTGAGACTTCCTCGCAATTCACCTGCAGACGAGGCATGTGTTCAAGTGTTTATCTAGATGAGCGGGTGAACGCATGAGTGAATGAATGATGGTGGTGATGATGACAGTGATGCTTACGGTGGTGATGGTGATGAATGTGTGAGTGAGTTCGACTGATGATTGTGGTGTGGTGATGGTGATGATGATGCTAGCGTGTATGTATGTGTGTGTGTGAATCATGATAATGGTGATGGTGATGGTTATGGTGATGGGCAGCTTCAGCACACGCTGTAGCCATGATGATGGTGTGCTGATGATGACGGTGACGATGATGTTGATGATGGTGGTGATGATGACGATGATGATGCTGATGCTGTTGCTGTTGCAAATGCTGATGACGATGATGCTGATGATGATGCTGATGCTGATGTGCTGCTGTTTGTGATGATGCTGCCGATGCTGATGATGCTGCTGATGATGACATGGTGCTGATGCTGATGGTGACGATGCTGCCGATGCTGGTGATGATGATGCTGATGCTGATGCTGCTGCTGATGATGATGATGTCGACGCTCATGATGATGCTGCTGATGATGATTACGATGACAATGATGATGATGATGATAATGATGGTGCTGATGCTGCTGATGATGCTGATGATGATGATGGTGGTGATGATGATACGAATGATGATGCTGATGATGATGTTGATGCAAATGATGGTGATGAGGATGATGCTGATGATGATGATTATGACGATGATGAGGCTGATGATGATATGATGATGGTGATGCTGATGATGCTGGTGATGATGATGGTGATGATGATGCTGATGATGCTGATGATGATGCTGATGATGATAAGGATGATCACTATGATGATGATGGCGATGATGATAATGATGCTGCTGCTGATGCTGATGATGATTATCATGCTGATGATGATGATGATGCTGCTGATGATGATGATGATGATGGTGATGGTGATGGTGATGATGATGATGATGATGATGAGGATGATGATGATGCTGATGTTGATGCTGATGATGATGCTTATGATGATGATGATGATGATGATGATGATGATGATCCTGATGCTGATGGTGGTGGTGGTGGTGATGATGATGCCTGCTGATGATGGAGGATGAATGATGATGGTGGTGGTGGTGGTGGTGATGATGATGATGATAGTGGTGATATGATGATGATGACGATGATGGTGATGATGATGATGATATGGATGCGATGACGATAGACGATGATGATGATGATGATGAATGATGAATGATGATGAGATGATGATGATGTGGTGGTGGTGGTGATTAATGCTGATGGTGAGATGATGATGCTATGATTATGATGCTGATGGTGATGATGATGATGATGATGATGATGATGATGATGCTGACGGCTGCGCTGATGGTGATATGGTGATGATGGAGGCATGATGATGATGATGATGATGATGTGATGATGATTGATGATGATGCTGATGATGATGATGATGATGCTGATGATGAGTGGGGGGGTGTTTTTTTGCTCCTGCACGGAGTGTCCAGAGATAACGAGAAAACCCGATTGGAGTGTGGGGAAAAACACCTACTCGAACCCAGAATCTCGAACCTCGCCCCCCCTTCCTGCTGGCCGGGACCAGTGCTGGGCCACCTCAGGTCCCCTGCCGGCTTTAGGTTTTGGGATCCCCAGTCGCAGTCGAACCGAGGTATCATATCGAGGTCGGTTCGGGGAGGGTACCCCAATGTGCTTCGTGCTTGTTGGATGCTCTTGTGCATCCTGTGGAGGGTACCCTTGAATGTTCTGTGTGTTTTGGCCGACGGAGAGCCGCATGTTCTTGAGGGATGTTCTTCTGTCTCAGGTCCGCTTGTAGACCTGTCGGACGCACGGACGCACCGCCTCGAGCGCCAGGGGGCCTCGCAGGCCCCACGACGGCGCGGCAGCGGACCGCCGTCGGCCCACTCGGGCCGAGGCCCGCGCGGCGGCGTCGGCGGCTGGCTGCACCCTTGTTAGGGGCTTGCGGAGAAGCGGTGGCCGGGTCGTTTCGGCTTGCTGGTCCTGGGGTCGGCTCTGGCCACGCGGCTCCGCTAAAGCGAAGGGTTCTCGAGAACGAGGCGCGCAGACAGAGTCGAGGGGTGGACTCTCCCCTGCCTGCCCGGCGGCCCCGCGATCACTGTGCAGCTGTTTTTGACAGGGACGGTTGGTGTGCCTGCATTTAATCTGCTCTGTGCAATGCCGACACCCTCCCACCATCCCTTGCCCAAAACAAAACCGAGTGCACTTTCACCATGATCTGTCTTGATCATGCGCGGACGCCCCGCCATCTTTGCAATTGTTCCCAATCATCCTGTGGTGTTGGGTCCTCGTTTTGAAGAAGCAGCGCCCCGCGTCACTCCTTCCACTGCCCCCTTCCCTCTTTTCATCATCGTCATCATCATCATCATCATCATCAGCATCATCATCAGCATCACCATCAGCATCATGATAATCATAATAATCATAATCATCATCAGCAGCAGCATCATCATCATCATTACCATCATCATCATCATCATCATCATCATCACCATCATCATCATCATCATCATCATCATCATCATCATCATCATCATCATCATCATCATCATCATCATCATCATCATCATTACCGTCATCATTATCATCATTATTATCATCTTCATCATCATCAGCAACACCGTGATCATCATCACCAACACCGTCATCATCATCGCCGTCAACATCATCATCATCGACATCAGCTTCGGCACACCCCTCACATGTGCCGTTGCCCATAGGGAGCTCCACCTAGGGCCCCACTGGCACAGCCTGCATGTGGGCGTCACCCTCTTTTCGGTGCAACCCACAAATCGTTTCGTGGCTCCGTAGGGAGCTCCACACACGGTCACACATCGTTTTGTGGCTCCGTAGGGAGCTCCACACACGGTGCCAGGGGCGCAGCCCGCATGTGGGAGGTAGCCCCGTTTCGGCTCACCCCTCCCACATTTCGTAGCTTCATAGGGAGCTCCACGAGACGCCCCGGTGGCGCAGCCCGCATGTGGACGTCACCCTCGTTTCAGTACGCCCCTCACACGGACCGCGGCCCCATGGGAGCTCCACCCAAGGTGTTAGTGGCGCAGCCCGCATGTGGGCGTCACGCCCGTGTCGGCACACCCATCAAACGTTTCGTGGCCCCACAGGGAGCTCCGCCTTAGGTCCCATTCGCGCAGCCCGCATGTAGGCGCCACCTCAGTTTCGGCACACCCCTCACACGGTTCGTTGCCCCATAGGGAGTTCTAGCTAGGGCCCCACTGGCACAGCCCGCATGTGGGCGTCACCCTCGTGTCGGCCCACCCCTCACGTTTCCTGGCCCCATGGGAGCTTTACCCCAGGTCCCAGTGGCACAGCCCGCATGTGGGCGTCACCCCTGTGTCGGCACACCCCTCACACGTTTCGTGGCCCCATGAGGGGTCTCTACATCCGGCCCCAGTGGCAGCGCCCGCATCATGGCGGCCCCGCCTTCGCCAGGATAATTGCTCGGCAGTGACGGCGGGGGTGCCGGCATATTGCCCGCTCTGTGTGATGCAAACACCCCTTCACCAATCTTTGCAAAACATGATTTTGGCGAAGGACCCAGCCGTATGCAGTTGTAAGTACCGTCGTTGTGAGTATCGCCTTCGGTGGATCTCTTTATGGGGCCACGAAACGTGTGAAGGGTGTGCCAATGGGGCGGGGCCGCCATTGCGGCGCTGCCACTGGGGCCTTGCGTGGAGCTCCCTGAGGGGTTACGACACGTGTGAGGAGTGTGCCGAAACGGAGGTGACGCCAACACATGCGGGCTGTGTCACTGGGGCTTTCGGTGGAGCTCCCTTTGGGGCCACAACACGTGTGAGTGGTGAACCGAAACAGGGGTGACGCCGCCATGCGGGCTGTGCCACTGGGACCTGGGGTGGAGCTCCCTATGGGGCCACGAAACGTGTGAGGGGTGTGCCGACACGAGGGTGACGCGCATATGCGGGCTGTGCCACTGGTACTGGGGCCACGAAACGTGTGAGGGGTGTTGCGAAACGGGGGCGGCGCCCACATGCGGGCTGCGCCATTGGGGCCTTCGGCGGGGCTCCCCATGGGGCCACGAAGCGTGTGAGGGGTGTGCTGAAACTGGGGTGGCGCCCACATGCGGGCTGCGCCACCGGGGCCTTTCGTGGAGCTCCCTGTGGGGCTACGAAGCGTGTGAGGGGTGTGCCGAAACATGGGTGACGCCCACATGCGGGCTACGCCAGTGGGACCTTCGGTGGAACTCCAAGTGGGGCCACAAAACGTTTGATGGGGTGTACCGAAACAGGGGTGACGTCCACATGCGGGCTGCCACTGGGGCCTTTAGTCGAGCTCCCTAGCATGCCGCGAAACGTGAGAGGGATGTGCCGAGACAGGGGTGACGGGGTGTGCTGAAGCTGATGTCGATGATGGTGATGTTGACGGCGATGATGATGACGATGATGGTGATGATGACGGCCATGATGATGCTGCTGATGCTGATGATGAGACTGATGATGATGCTGCTGATGATGCTGATGCTGTTGCTGATGATGATGAGGATGGTGATGATGCTGTTGATGGTGATGGTAATGGTGTTGCTGCTGATGATGATGATGATACTGATGATGATGCTGATACTTCTGCTGCTGATGATGATGCTGCTGTTGATGATGATGATGATGATGATGGTGATGATGATGATGATGATGATGATGCTAATGCTGCTGCTGCTGCTGCTGACGATGATGATAATGAGGATGCTGATGTTCATTATGATGATGCTGCTGATGATGATGCTGATGACGATGATGAGGATGAGAGCAGGAGGAAGGAGGCACCGGGAGGAGTGACGGGGGGCGCTGTCTGTTCATAACGAGAACCCAATACAACAGGATGGTTGGGAACAATGTCAAGTGCATTTTGCACCAAGGAGCGGCGAGGTGGGGCAGCATGGCATACTGCCTGCTGCGTGCAGGCTTACTGTCCCTGTCAAAAAAAAACGCGCAAAGTGATTGCGGCTGCACACCCGCACAGCGATGGTGGCGCAGTCGATGCATTGCCCAATGTGGCGCACTTGGTGCGCGTGGCGCACCTGGCACGTGCGGCGCAGCTCGCGGGCATCCCGCAGCCGGCTGGCGTCTGCACGGGTTCCCGATGGCTGTTGATGGCGGCCCTTGTCTGTGCTGAGATTCGGGTGCTACTTGTGTAGTGCGAGGGCGGGTGGGAGTGAGCGACGCGGCTTGCGGCTTGGGGTAATTAGCTCGAACGGCTCTTATAGTTAAGCAGGCTTGGTCGACGATGCAGCAGCCTCGTCCTGCTCCTTTCTGCTGGATGAGGGCCCTCCTGGAGCGCTTCGGGGCGAAGGGGGCAGGCCGGGCGAAATGATCCCTCTTTGTTTGTGCAGTCATCCCCCAAGCTCTGGCGGCGAAGCGCCTTCCCCCGACGCCAGCCTGGGCCCCGGCGGGGCCCTGCGTGCGCACGTCTCGCGGCCTCCACAGGGAACCGCGCGTGCCGGCAAAGGGGAGCTTGCAAGGAGGCCAGCGCGTGCTTGCCGCACTGGTTCTCCATGTACGTATGTACGCGCGCGCATACACCCGCAGACATATTCATAATTACACACATATACACATATACACATATACACATATATACACATTTATATATACACACACATACGTGTGCAAGTTGGAATTGACCGCATGGTGATGCCAGATCACCGCTGTCTTCGAGATGCCGGAGTCCGCGATCTGGGGGAAAGAGCCCCTGCGTGCCCCGTCTTCGCCCCCGCCCTCCCCCGCCCCCTCCCGGCGCCTCCGACGTCGAGGCCCTGCTCCTCCTCGCAGACATCTCTCCATGCGCGGGCCGGGCGCTGGGGCCTTCGGGAGCTGCGGGGCATTGGGCTACCTGTCGCCGGACGGCTCTGGGCATCCAGACATACCTGCTTCTGCAACGACCGGCGTGCACGCGGTGGCTCACGCGGGTCGCCAGCTCGGCTCGCCACAGCGGAAACGAGGGCGCTGACGCGCGGCCTTGCGCGGGGCAGCTTCCGCGCCGATGGCGGCGCAGACGACCCCCTCTTTGGGGTCGCCCAGGTGGCGACCTCCCGGGCTTGGTGGAGGCCCAGTCGAGACAGCGGCGGCCCTCCCCGGCGTTCCCTCGCCACGGCTGGCTCTGCGTCCTGGAGGCTCCCCGTCGCCGTGGCTGGAGCCGCCTCGACCGGGCTGGGCCCCGGCAGCGCCGAGGCGTCGGCGATGCGGCGCGATGCGGAGCCCCTTCGTTTCCCCTCGGGGCTCCGTCATCGGCGCGTGAGTTGCCCGCGCAAGGCCGCGCGTGAGCGCCCTCGTTTCCGCTGTGGCGAGCCGAGGTGGCGGCTCGCGTGAGCCACCGCGTGCACGCCGGTCGTTGAAAGCAGGTATTTCTGGATTCCCAGATCCCAATCTATTTCAAGCGCCCTCCTGCTTCAAGAATTGAGCTGTGTTTGTTGCGTCTATTCTCTGGGAGGGCCTGAACCCAATCTACTTGATCCGTCTTCCTACTTCATGTTTTTACGCACTTCTTCCGACCGACGTGAAGTCAAGTCAAGGATTTTGGCATTCTCGCCGAGGCCTCTTGGGGCGTTCTGGGTGCCTCTGGGTGGGCCTCTTGCTCTCGGGGGTCATTTTGGGAGCCTTTTTGGGGCCTCTTCGGGACCTCTTCGAGATCTCTTGGGGCCTCATGGGCATCTCCTGGGGCCCTCTTGGGGCACCCTCGGGGGGCAGCCGCGGGGGCCTTTTTTTGGGGGGCCTACTTAATGTTTTGACTTGCTTCTTCCGACCGGCGTGTAGGGTCAGGATGATGAGGAGGAGGGGGAGCAGGAGGAGGAGGAGGAGGAGG
>CAUYUJ010017332.1:184851-209851 GCA_963575745.1 Prorocentrum cordatum
GGCTGGCAGCATCGCGCGGCAGGCCGCCGGCGACTTGGCCGCAGACAGCATGCCAGGTGTTCCAGGACCGCAGAAGACCAGAGCCGGCGGAACAGACGGCCACAGGAGCCAGGCTTCGCTGAAGGCCTCCGACACGAGGGGCTGCCATGTGCCGGATGGATGTCCAAGCGGGAACGGGCAGGTCCTGGTTGAGCCCATCTTGAGCAGCCCAGGATGGGCCTGGACAAGACTGGTATGTGTGTGTGTGGCCGCCCGTCACCCTTTCGCTCAAGCAGATTTGGCTCAAACCGTCTGGGCTCGAGCACGCCCCTGGCTAAGGAGGTGCGGCGCTCTGGCCCCGGCACGATGGGGGCCGCGGCGGCACGGCGGCGGCGGCAGCGGGCGGCTGCCTCCGCCTGCGCTGCGGGCGCCGCGGCCGCCCGCGCTGTCGCCGCAGGCGCTCCAGGCCTCGTGGGCGCCGCGGTGAGCGCCGCGTGCGCTGCCAGCGCCGCCAGCGCTGCCGGCGCTGCGGGCGCCACGGGCGCCGCGGGCGCCGCGTGCGCTGCTGGCGCTGCGGGCGCCGCGGGCACCGCGCGCGCAGCGCGCGCCCCTAGCCTCGTGGGCGCCGCGGGTGCCGCTCGGGCTGCAGGCGCCGCGTGCGATGCCGGTGCTGCTGTCGCTGCGGGCGCTGCAGGCGCCGCGGGCGCCGCGGGCGCCGCGGGTGCCAGTGGCGTTGCTGGCGTCGCGTACGCCGCTGGCGCCTCCGGCGCTACGGGCGCCGCCGACGCCGCAGGTGCCGCTGGCGCGGCCGGCGCCGCCTCCACAGCCGCGGACGCCGCTGCAGTGACGGCCGCTGCTGGGCTCTGGGCGGCAATGGCCGCCCTCGCCCAGGCGGCGGCAGCTGCGGCCCGCGCGGCGGCCTGGCCGAGCGTGCCACCTGGCCTGGAGCATGGCTTCCAGCTGCTGGATCTCAAGCGGCACGACGGACTCCAGCAATACGATCGTGGGTATCATGACGGACTCCAGCACGACGAACGCGAGCAGCACGAGGAACTCCACCAACAGGATCGTCTGCAGCATGACGGACTCCATCAGCACCATCGTGACCAGCACGATGGACTTCAGCAGCGCGACGAACTCCGGCAACGCCACCCCGACCGCTGCGTGCGAGAAGGACTGGCAGTGGCAATGACAGCCGGCCCTTGCGCTGCTCCGAGACATGGTGGGAGTGATGCTGGGGCCCGCCATCAGCTGATCCAGCGCCCCGACCACTGCGTGCGAGAAGGAATGGCGAAGGCAGTGGCGGCCGGTCACTGCGCTGCTCCGAGACATGGTGGGAGTGGTGCCGGGGCCCGCCGTCGGCCGCTCCAGCGCCCCGACCAACGCGTGCGCGTCGGGGGCAGTGGCAGCCGGTCCTGGCGGTGCTCAACGAGATGATGGGAGTGAAGCTGGGGCCCACCATCATCTGCTACAGCGCCCCGATCAGCGCGCGCGATAAGGGCGGGCAGGAGCAGCGGCGGCCGATCCTGGCGCTACTCCGAGAGACGTAGGTAATGAAGCTCGAGCCCACCATCACCTTCGCATGCTACAGCGCCCCGATCAGCGCGCGCCAGAAAGAATAGCAGGAGCAGTGGCAGCTGGCCCTGGCGCTGCTCCGAGAGACGTTGGAAGTGAAGCAGGATCCCGCCATCGTCCATTGCGGCACCCCGATCAGCGCGTGCAAGAAGGACAGACAGGGGCAGTGGCAGCCGGCCCTGGCGCTGCGCAGCGAGATGCTGGGGGTGAAGCTGGAGCCGGCCATGATTTGCCGCGGCGTTCCGATCAGCACGCGCAGGGCGAACGCGCGCAGCGAGATGCTGGATGTGAAGCTCGAGCCCATTGTCATCCGCTACAGCGCCCTGATCAGCGCGTGCAGACAGGACTGGCAGGGGCGGCGGCAGTTGGCCCTGGCGCCGCTCCGAGAGATGTTAGGAGTGAAAGCGGGGCCCGCCATCGTCTGCTCCAGCGCCCCGATCAACACGTGCAAGAAGGACGGGCAGGGGCAGTGGCGGCCGGCCCTGGCGCAGCGCAGCGAGATGCTGGGAGCGAAGCTGGAGCCCGCCACCATCTGCCACGGCGCCCCGATCAGCCCGCGCGAGACGAACGCGCGCGACGATATGCTGGGCGCGAAGCTGGAGCCCATCGTCATCCGCTATGGCGCCCCGACCAGTGCGTGCGAGAAGGACTGGCAAGGGCTGTGGCAGGTGGCCCTGGCGCTGCTCCGAGAGATGTTGGGGGTGAAACCAGAGCCCGCCATCGTCTGCTCTAGCACCCCGATCGGCGCATGCGAACAGGACGGGCAGGGCGCTGGCAGCCGAGCCTGGCGCTGCCTGGCGAGATGTTGAATGTAGAACGGGGGTCCGCCATCGTCTGTCACGGCGCCCCGATCAGCATGTAGACGAACAGGGCGGGCCGCGGCAGTGGCAGCCGACCCTGGCGCTGCTCAGCGAGATGCTGGTAGTGAAGCTGGTCTCGCCATCGCCTGCGACAGCGCCACGACCGGCGCGTGCGAGAAAGACAGCCAGCGGCAGTGGGGGCTGGCTCTGGCGACGCTCAGCGAAATGCTGGGGATTGAAGCTGGAGCCCGACATTCTTTGCGACTGCGCCCCGATCAGCATGTCGACGAGCGGGCAGAGGCGCCGGCGGCTTGCCGTGTGGCTGCACAGCGAAACGCTGTTTGACGCTGGAGCCCGAGCATCCCCGACCCATCATCTGTCGCAGCGCTCCGATCAACGCGCGGGTTGCATCCCCGACCCCTCATCTGTTGCAGCGCCCCCAACCCATCATCTGTCATTGCCAACAGTGGCAGCCAGCCCAGGCAGCAGCGGCGCGGTCGAGGAGGGCGTGGAGGTGCGTGGAGACGTCGACGTCAAGATAGATGAGGTCGTGGAGGGCGCCCGGTGCTCCGACATGGCCAACAAGAGAATGCTCTGTTTGCTACGTGGCCACATTGCCATTTATCGGATTATACCCTAGGTGGTCTGAGTACCAAAGGATGGGGATGGCGAGGGGGGTGACAAGGGGGCGAGAGGGGGGTATCGAGATGAAGGGGGCCGTCAACGTGGCCGCGGAGGTGGGCGTCGAGGGGGGGTTCGAGGAGGCGGTCCGCGCAGTTCTGGCGTTCAGCGATGCAAAGGGGCGGGGGGTCCGGTGCTCTTCCGGCGCCCTGCTTTCGTCGCGGCGGACGGGGGCGAGGAGGTGCAGGGGATGGGCGGCGACGTCCTGAAGCTTGTTCCCAATCCTGCGCGCGCCAATCCTGTCGACTACACCGTCAATCTGGTCAATGCTATGCTGCCGATCGCTGCTCCTCCTGCTGCGTGCCCTCATTGCTTTTTATCGGGTTTGCCGCGTGCCCTATGTTATCTTTGAATCAAGGGATGGGGGTGGCAAGGAGGGCGACGAGGGGGCGCCCGTGGAGGAGGAGGAGGGGGGCGTCGAGATAGAGGAGGCCGTCGACGTTGCCGCGGAGGTGGGCGTCAATGGGGGTTCAAGGTTTCAAGGAAGCGGTCCGCGCAGTGCTGGCGTCCAGCCCGGGGCGGGGGGGCCCGGTGCTCTCCCGGCGCCCAGCTTGCGTCGCGGCGGGCGGCGGCGGGGGGGTGCGGGGGCGGGGCGGCGACGTTCTGGAGCTTTATCCCAATCCTGCGCGCGCTGCTCTCTTCGATGCCACGCCGCCAATCTTGTCGATGTTGTGCCCCAATCGCTGCTCGACGACAGCGTCCCAAACCCAGGGGGACAGGGCGAGCTTGCCATGCGCCGCCTCGTTGCTGACGGCCCCTTTGCGCCATTGCGGCCCGCGTCGCCCGACCGCGGGCCCGGGGCTGCGGGCGGTCGCGCGAGGGCGGAAAAGGCCCCGCGAATGAACTGGTCTAACCTCCCCAGAGGGCGGGCCGCGAGGGCGACGCCGTCCGCGGACTCTCCTGCGTGCCCGACGGCGTCTTCCTGGTCCGAGTCGGCCAGTGAGATCAGAGGTGCGCGATCAGATCCAGTGTCCTCTCGCGCTTCTCTTGTCGACTACGTCGCGAATGGCGGACTCGCGGCCGTCGCTGCGGGCGGCGCAGGCAGCGGCGCGCGACAGACGCGTGCCTCCCACCAGTCCACCACTGATCGTGACCCACGCCACCGCTGCGGAGGCGCTGTCGCGGGGCGGTCCTCGCCTCGCCCAGCTAGCGCAAGGCGCGCCCTGGATGACGGTCAAGGAGGCGTGGGCAGACTCCCCGCGGACTCGCGAACGCTGGGATTAGTTCACCTGGGGCGACATGAAAAAATTGATGGGGCGAGCTCGCCCAGAAATGTCCCCACGACAGGTCATGATCGACTTCCTGCACTCCCTGCCAACTCGCGGGCGGCAGCCGGCTGGCACCTGCGCCCCGCCAGCCGCGGCGGGACTGATTGGACAGGCCGAAGCAAGCGAGGTCCCTGACTCGGCCGGGCACCTGGCCGGCTTGGCGGCTGCCTCCAAGGAACAGCTCGCGGCCCGTGTCAGGCGGCTCCAGGGCCAGGGCAAGATAGCTTGGAGAGCTCACTGCGCGTTGCAGCGGCAACGCGCTGGGCCCACGGTTGCGTGGCGTGGGCTTCCTGCGCGATTTTCTCGCATTGCGTGTGGGGCACCGCGGTGCAGTTTCCTGATTCGGGCGGTCATGCACTGGACAAGCGCTGATCTGGCGCTGTTTGCTTTGTCGCACACCGATCAGTCGCTCGTGTCACACGCCGATGCGTCGGCTGCTGCGCCCCGTTGCTCACCGATTTGTCGCTCCGGGCGCGCGCCGCTCTGTCGCTCTTGGTTCTGCCATGTTTCACTTGCTCTTTCTTCAGTCACTCCTGGCTTTAGGAACCGTGGCGTGCTGCTTTCTGTCGGAGGTGGCGTGGCATTTCTGCCCCCCTCCGGCGGCGCTCCCCCGCGAGGTGGCTCGTCGGTCCCCCCCGTCCTCCTCGTGGGTCGCGGGGTTCGCTCGCTCGCCGTCGTCGTCGGTCGTGGGCTCGGCCGTGTCGTGGGGTCCCCCGCCGTCGTCTTTCCAGGCTCCCCTCCTGCCTCACCTTGCTTGCTCTTCCCCCCCTCTCCCCCTCCCTCTGGGTCGTCTCCGCCACGGGTATTGAATTTTTTGGGCGCCTGGAGCTCTTTGTCTCTCCTGGCGCCGCGTCTTCAAGGCCCCTCGAGCTGCTCGCGCTTGGTCGGGGTGCCTCGCTCCGTGTGGGTGGGCCTCCCGGGGTGGTCTTGCGTTTGCCACCGCCGAACTCTGTCCTGCATGTGATACTTTTTTTCAGGCTCGGCGTAGGCTCTGCATCTGGGCCTTCTGCGAGCCTCGCGGCGTCTTTCGCGTCATGTCTGACACGTCCTTGGTCGATTTGGTGGCCACCTAGACGGCGGTGCGTACTTGGCACCTCGCGTCTCTTCTTCCGTTGCTCGAGCGGTACCCTACTCATCTACTTCGGTCGGCGCTTCTATTGCAGCCTGTTTTCGGCCAGCCTGGGGGTGTCACCGGTCTTGGCCTGTTTTGGTGGCGCGTGCTACTCCGTTACCACCCATCCAGCACTTCACCCATTTTAGTTATGCATCGTGCGTCGCTGGTTCGTCGGTTAGCACCTGTACTCGTCAGTTTCGCCAGGTCGTAGCTTGTTCAATAGTATTTTTCCTTCGGTTGGTCTGGCAACTTGATCGGCTTTTGTTTTTCTTCACGGTCTAAAAGCCTTTCGCTGATTCAATGGCTAATTCGCACCGAGTGCTGCTGGCGCTTCAGCTTATGCGAATCGATTTGCTCCACGTTTTGTTGGGCACTTTGGTTTTTCAGTGCCTCTAGATTTTTTCACCCTCAATCTGCAATGCCGTGACTGGGCTTTGTCATCATGGCGCGTTCGACTCAGTTCGTTCGCAATTTGCACCTCCGCCTGCCGACCGCGCCTGAGGTCCCTTGGCGCCGCCGACTTAAAAGTGTGTGTGTGTGTGTGTGTGTGTGCGTGTCGTGTGCGTGTGCGTGTGCGTGTGCGTGTGCGTGTGTGTGTGTGTGTGTGTGTGTGTGTGTGTCTGTGTGTGTGAGTGTGTGTGTGTGTGTGTGTGTGTGTGTGTGTGGGCTGGCCGCGTTTTGTAATCTCCTCGTTCTCTGGCCGCTGCATGTGCTTTTGGATTTACAATTCCTCTAACCCACCCATCGCTTGCATGTCTCAGTGTGCGACATTTGTGCTCGGTCGCAATTCGCACTTCCATGTGTTGCCCGCGCCTGAGGACCCTCTGCGCCGCTGGCTTAAACATGTGTGTGCGTGTGTGTGTGTGTGTGTGTGTGTGTGTGTGTGTGTGTGTGTGTGTGTGTGTGTGTGTGTGTGTGTGTGTGTGTGTATGTGTGTGTGTGTGTGTGCGTGCGTGCGTGCGTGCGTGTGTGTGTGGCCGCCTGGTTGTGCTCGGCCATCTGTTGCATTTGCCCCTCTTGTGTTGCATTGCGTGCGCTTCGACTTCTTCCGCGTGCATCCGCTTCCGCGGCTTCCTTTACATGCCACCGGCTCATGCGACCCATCCAACTGCGACGCCGGGTGGACCTTCGCCTGAGCGTGTCCACGCTCGGCGCACTGCGACCGCGCAGCCGCCTCGCCGCTGGAGGAAGCAGTGTGTGCACAGTTCTCGTCGCCCGACCGCCGCTTGGCGGGCGCCGCGGGCGCCTCGCTGCCGCCCGTGGGCTCCGCGGCGGGGCCGCGTGCGGGCTCCTTCGGCCCGCCGGAAGCCCCCGATCTCCGGGGATGTCGTTGCTTCAGTCCGGGCGTTTCTCGGCCTCCGCGGGCCGGGGTCGGGCCCCCCAGGGCCATCAAAAATTGGATCCGGGGCGAGAAACCATCCCCAGGGGGCGCGGTTGTGACCGCTGGGGCCGCGGGTGGAACAAACATCATGCCGGCGAGTGCCGGGGCTTGCCATCGCTCGGACGTCCATTCCCCGCGCATGTCTCGGTCTCGTGCGCTCATGTTATCACTAGATGAGCAATCTGCGCCTTGCCGAAGAACAAACACACGTCCGGGCGATGCCAAACTCGCCATCGCTTGGACGTCCATTCCCCGTGCATTCTTTGTTTTAGTGCGCGAATTTTTTGGCAAAATGATCCAAGATGCTCCTCGATGGCCGTCGCCGCGGAAGAAAGAACACACGTCCGAGCGATGCCAAAGGGGGACTGGGGAGCTGTGCTCTTGCTCTAAGACGAAGCCAGGACGAGGGTAACCATCGTGGGAGAAACATCGAGAAACTCTGAGATCCGGCGGCTCTGGAGGCTGTATCGGGCGCCGCGGCCTTCTCAGAGCGTTCGAGTAGGGGATCGACTACAAAATGGATGTGCCTCAAAATTGATTTGTGCGTCGATTCCGTGAGCAGTGCGTAGAAGGTTCGTAGATATACGAGTTCTTACGCATGACTCGGCGAGGATATCATATTTGGGGTGAATCAATTCTGTAGTCGATCCCCTAGTCGAAGCGTTCAAGCACGTTCTGAGGGCGCTCTGGAACCTCCTCCTCGCCTCCTCCCCCTCCTCCTCCTCCGCCTCCGCCTCCGCCTCCTCCTCCTCCTCCTCCTCCTCCTCCACCTCCTCCTCCCTCGTCCTCCTCCCCTCGTCCTCCTCTCCTCCACCTCCTCCTCCTCCTCCTCCTCCTCCTCCTCCTCCTCCTGCTCCCTCCTCCGCTTCCTCCTCCTCCTCCTCTGCTCTCCCCCTCTCCCTTCTTCTGCTTCTCCTCCTCCTCCTCCTCCTCCTTCTCCTCTCCTCCTCCTCCTCCTCCTCCTCCTCCTCCTTCTCCTCCTCCTCCTCCTCCTCCCCCTCCTCTCCTCCTCCTCCTCGTCCTCCTTCTCCTCCTCCTCCTCCTTTCCTCCCTTCCTCCCTCTCCACCTCCTCCTCCCTTCTTCTCCTTCTCTCCTGCTCCTCCCCCTCCCCCTTCTTCTTCTTTTTCTTCTTCTTCTTCTTTTTCGTATCCTCCTCCTCCTTCCTCCTCCTCCTCCTCCTCCTGCTCCTCCTGCTCCTCCTCCTCCTCCTCCTCCTCCTCCTCCTCCTCCCCTTTCCTCCCCTTTCCTCCCTTCCTTTTCCTCCTGCGCTGATCCAGGGCTCGAGCTGAGCAGTGTTCCTCGTCTTCGCTTTGTCTTCGTTTTCCTTCGTTCTGTCGTCGCTCTGCCCGTGCTGCGAAACGAAATCAAAACGAAAACGGTCCACGAAATCGCCAAAACACGGTTTAGCTCGAGTCTCCCGAGGGAGGGCAAAGCGTCCACGGTCACCCCCAAAGTTGTATGCCCTGAGGCCTGCTCCTGCCGCCTGGAGGGCCACTGCTGGCGTACAGGCCAGGACTGGCTCATGCTGCTGCGCGAGAAGACAGGACACGCGAAAGGACACAAGACCCTTCCGAGGGCCACATGGCCACAGGAAGGTAGGAGGCATGGGTCGCGAGACGCAGGACGCAAGGGTACCTTTGATGTGGCAGGGTCGACCTACGAATCAGGGCCGACTCTAGGGGCCACAGGGTCCCCCCCCCCCTGTTGTGCCCAGGTCTGCTCCTGCCGCCTGGGGGGCGACTGCCGCCTGGAGGGCGACTGCTGGCGCACGGGCCGGGACCGGCTCATGCTGGTGTGCGAGAAGAGCACCCCCATCCAGGGCGTGTCATCTGCCGCGAACCTAGGAGGGCGCCAACTCTACACATGCGCCGATCCTGGCCAGGCCCATCCTGTGCCCTGGATCGGCGTACACGCGCTCCTGGCTTGGCCTAGAAGTACGTCGGGCATGTTCCTTTACAGCAAGAATATTCAAGACTAGTTGAAAAATACTCAGGGGACGATTTGTCGCGCTCTTCTGACTATGTTTGATCAGTTTGATTTTTTTAGGTTTCCTCCCAAAATCTGCCTGTAGGAGGACATGCCCGACCTAAGCCTAGAAGGCATATGCACCGATCCTGGGCTCAGGTGTTACAGGGCTGAATCCCCCCCTGCGTTGTGAAACTTTTCGGTTTGCTGTTCCTTTCCGTTTTTTGTGGGTGGGTCGTTCGATTTTTCTACAAATAGGCTTGCCCTTTCGGTAACCCACCTTCCTTTCTTCAATGCTCCCCCCTCTTTTTCCATTGGCGCCCCCCTTTTTCTAATGACACTTGCTTGCTTGCTCTTGCGTGCTTGCTCTCGCTTGCTTGCTTTCGCTTGCCCTTGCTTGCTTGCACTTGATCGCTGGCTCTTGCTTGCTTGTCATTGCTCGCATGCGCTTGCTTGGTTGCGCTTGCTTGATTTTGCTCCTCCCGTTCTCCTCCTGTCCTGCTCCCGTCCTCCTCCCATCCTCCTTTCGTCCTCCTCCTGTTCTCCTATCTATTTGGAGTCAACGCTGGCTGATATTTTTAGGGGGGGACTTTGTCTAAATCGTTTCCGTTTCCGTTTCCTGTTTTCTCGTGCGTCTGTGGGGCATGGTCAGGAATGCGCCTGGGGCTTCGGGAGGGGGGGGCCTTGAGAAGGGGGGGGCGCCATTTGGTCACGCTGTCGATTGTGCGACCCCTCGCACAATCAGACTCGCGACCTGGGGGGAGGATTTGCAACGTTGGGGTGGGGGGGCAGAACAAAACATTCAACATATTTTTTCCCAACCATCCTGTGGTGTAGGGTCCTCGTTTTGAAGAGACGGTGCCCCGCGTCCTCCTCTCCTCCTCTGCCCCCTCCTCCTCCCTCCTCCTCCCTCCTCCATTTCGGCACACCCCCCACACGTTTCGTGGCCCCATAGGGAGCCCCACCGAAGGCCCCAGTGCTGCCGCCCGCATGCGTCCCCCACACCCAATTCGGCACACCCCTCACACTTTTCGTGGCCCCATAGGGAGCCCCACCGAAGGACCCAGTGCTGCCGCCCGCATGCGTCACCCACACCCAATTCGGCACACCCCTCACACGTTTCGTGGCCCCATAGGGAGCCCCACCGAAGGCCCCAGTGCTGCCGCCCGCATGCGTCCCCAACACCCAATTCGGCACACCCCTCACACGTTTCGTGGCCCCATAGGGAGCTCAGCCGAAGGCCCCAGTGCCGCCGCCCGCATGCTTCCCCCACACCCATGTTGGCACACCCCTCACACGTTTTCGTGGCCCCATAGGGAGCTCCACGAAGGCCCCAGTGCCGCCGCCCGCATGCGTCCCCCACAACCCAATTCGGCACACCCCTCACACGCTTCGTGGCCCCATAGGGAGCTCCACTGAAGGCCCCAGTGCCGCCGCCCGCATGCGTCACCTACACCCAATTCGGCACGCCCCTCACACGTTTCGTGGCCCCATAGGGAGCTCCACCGAAGGCCCCAGTGCCGCCGCCCGCATGCGTCAGCCACACCCAATTCTGCACACCCCTCACACGTTTCGTGGCCCCATAGGAAGCTCCACCGAAGGCCCCAGTGCTGCCGCCCGCATGCGTCAGCCACACCCAATTCGGCATACCCCTCACACGTTTCGTGGCCCCATAGGGAGCTCCACCGAAGGCCCCAGTGCTGCCGCCCGCATGCGTCAGCCACACCCAGTTCGGCACACCCCTCACACGCTTCGTGGCCCCATAGGGAGCTCCACCGAAGGCCCCAGTGCTGCCGCCCCGCGCCCGCCATGCGTCACCCACACCACATTCGGGGGGCACAAGCCCCTCACCACGTTTCGTGGCCTCCATACGGGAGCCCCACCGCAGGCTCCAGTGCTGCCGCCTTCCTGCATCTCAAAACACCAATTCGGCACACCCCTCACGCGTTTCGTGGCCCCATAGGGAGTCCCACCGAAGGCCCCAGTGCTGCCGCCCGCATGCGTCACGCAGACCCATTTCGGCACACCCCTCACACGTTTCGTGGCCCCATAGGGAGCCTCACCGAAGGCCCCAATGCTGCCGCCCGCATGCGTCACGCACACCCAAGTCGGCACACCCCTTACACGTTTCGTGGCCCCATAGGGAACCCCACCGAAGGCCCCACTGGCACCGCCCGCATGCGTCCCCCACACCCAATTCGGCACACCCCTCGCACGTATCGTGGCCCCATAGGAAGCTCAGCCGAAGGCTCCAGTGCTGCAGCCCGCATGCGTCACGCACACCCAATTCGGCACACCCCTCACACGTTTCGTGGCCCCATAGGGAGCTCCACCGAAGGCCCCAGTGGCGGCGCTCACATGTGCATGCGTCCCGCACACCCATTTCGGCACATCTCTGACAGGTTTCGTGGCCCCATCATCCACGGGAGGCCCCAGTGGCGGCGCTCACATGCGTCACCCACACCCACCCAATTCGGCACATCTCTGACAGGTTTCGTGGCCCATAGGGAGCTCCACCGAAGGCCCCAGCGGCCGCGCTCACATGCGTCCCGCCACCCATCCCGGCACGCCCCTCACAACAACAGGTTTCGTGGCCCCATAGGGAGCTCCACCGAAGGCCCCAGTGCTGCCGCCCGCATGCGTCACCACCCGCACCCAATTCGGCACACCCCTCACACGTTTCGTGGCCCCATAGAGAGCTGCACCGAAGGCCCCAGTGGCGGCGCTCACATGCGTCCCCGCCACACATCCCATTACACCCCTCACGCGCTTCGTGGCCCCATAGGGAGCTCCACCGAAGGCCCCAGTAGCGGCGCTTACATGCGTCTCCGCCACCCATCCCGGCCCCCCCCCCCGCAGCAACATCATGTTTCGGGGCCCCTTGGGGAACTCCACTGGAGGCCCGAGTGGCGGCCCTCACATGCGCTTCCGCCACCCATGTCGGCACGCCCCGCGCGTGTTTCATGTCCCCATAAGGAGCTTCGCCGAATGCCCCAGTGGCACCCATCCCGGCACACCCCTCACACGTTCCGTAGTCCTATGGGGAGTTCCACTGAAGATGAAACCCGCAGCTGCGGTACTGACAACTGCATATGGTTGGGTTCTTCGCCAAGCTAATTGCCCCCCCCCGCGCCTTCCCTCTCCCCCCCCTCCTCCCCTTCCCTTCCTCCCCCCTGGGGCTTGGGAGGGGGGGGCCTTGAGAAGGGGGGGGCGCCGTTTGGTCACGCTTTCGTTTGTACGAACCCTCGCACAATCAGACTCGTGATCAAGGGGGAGGGTTTGCAACCTTGTGGGGGGGGAGGCGGAACAATTAGCCTGGCGAAGGACCCAACCATATGCAACTGTGAATACCGCAAGTGTGAATATCGTTTTCGGCGGCGCTACCTCTGGGTAGTGGAGACGCATGCGAACACCCCCACTGGGGCCTTCGGTGGAGCTCCCTATGGGGCTACGAAACGCTGCCTTGGGTGGGGAAACCGCATGCAGGCAACCCCACTGGGGCCTTCGGTGGAGCTCCCTGTGGGGCCACGAAACGCTGCCCTTGGTGGGGGAACCGCATGCGGGCACCCCCACTGGGGCCTACGGTTGAGCTCCCTCTGGGGCTACGAAACGCTGCCCTGGGTGGGGAAACCGCATGAGGGCAGCCCCACTGGGGCCTACGGTGGAGCTCCCTATGGGGCTACGAAACGCTGCCCTGGGTGGGGGAACCGCATGTGGACACCCCCACTGGGCCCTTCGGTGGAGCTCCCTCTGGAGCTACGAAACGCTGCCCTGGGTGGGGGAACCGCATGTGGACACCCCCACTGGGGCCTTCGGTGGAGCTCCCTCTGGGGCTACGAAACGCTGCGTGGGGGAACCGCATGAGGGCAGCCCCACTGGGGCCTACGGTGGAGCTCCCTATGGGGCTACGAAACGCTGCCCTGGGTGGGGGAACCGCATGTGGACACCCCCACTGGGGCCTTCGGTGGAGCTCCTTCTGGGGCTACGAAACGCTGCCCTGGGTGGGGAAACCGCATGTGGACACCCCCCCCCCCCCCCCAAACCCCCGACTGACTGGTGGCCGTCGTGGCGCTCCCTCTGGGGCTACGAAACGCTGCCCTGGGTGGGGGAACTGCATGTGGACACCCCCACTGGGGCCTTCGGTGGAGCTCCCTCTGGGGCTACGAAACGCTGCCCTGGGCGGGGGAACCGCATGTGGGGACCCCCACTGGGGCCTTCGGTGGAGCTCCCTCTGGGGCTACGAAACGCTGCCCTGGGTGGGGGAACCGCATGTGGACACCCCCACTGGGGCCTTCGGTGGAGCTCCCTATGGGGCCACGAAACGCTGCCCTGGGTGGGGGAACCGCATGTGGACACCCCCACTGGGGCCTTCGGTGGAGCTCCCTATGGGGCCACGAAACGCTGCCCTGGGTGGGGGAACCGCATGTGGACACCCCCACTGGGGCCTTCGGTGGAGCTCCCTATGGGGCCACGAAACGCTGCCCTGGGTGGGGGAACCGCATGTGGACACCCCCACTGGGGCTTTCGGTGGAGCTCCCTATGGGGCCACGAAACGCTGCCCTGGGTGGGGGAACCGCATGTGGACACCCCCACTGGGGCCTTCGGTGGAGCTCCCTATGGGGCCACGAAACGCTGCCCTGGGTGGGGGAACCGCATGCGACCCCCCCACTGGGGCCTTCGGTGGAGCTCCCTATGGGGCCACGAAACGCTGCCCTGGGTGGGGGAACCGCATGCGAACACCCCCACTGGGGCCTTCGGTGGAGCTCCCTATGGGGCTACGAAACGCTGCCCTGGGTGGGGGAACCGCATGCGGGCACCCCCACTGGGGCCTTCGGTGGAGCTCCCTATGGGGCTACGAAACGCTGCCCTGGGTGGGGGAACCGCATGTGGACACCCCCACTGGGGCCTTCGGTGGAGCTCCCTATGGGGCCACGAAACGCTGCCCTGGGTGGGGGAACCGCATGTGGACACCCCCACTGGGGCCTTCGGTGGAGCTCCCTATGGGGCCACGAAACGCTGCCCTGGGTGGGGGAACCGCATGCGAACACCCCCACTGGGGCCTTCGGTGGAGCTCCCTATGGGGCCACGAAACGCTGCCCTGGGTGGGGGAACCGCATGTGGACACCCCCACTGGGGCCTTCGGTGGAGCTCCCTATGGGGCCACGAAACGCTGCCCTGGGTGGGGGAACCGCATGTGGACACCCCCACTGGGGCCTTCGGTGGAGCTCCCTATGGGGCTACGAAACGCGTGAGAGGTGTGCCGAGAGCAGAGGCAAGGAGGGGGAGGAGGGAGGAGGGGGAAGAGGAGGAGAGGAGAGGACGCGGGCACCGTCTCTTCAAAACGAGGACCCAACACCACAGGATGGTTGGGAAAAAAACGTCCCGGAGCCTGGGGCCTCCACCGCCCGACCTCTCCCACGGGGCCCCCGCCCAGGACACCCTGTGACCTGCGCCCGAGCAGACACAGAAGAGCCGTTCAGGCACAGATGGCCGATTTCGGAAACCCTGAAAGAGGAGGAGGAGGAGGAGGAGGAGGAGGAGGCGGAGGAGGAGGAGGAGGAGGAGGAGGAGGAGGGGGATATGCAGGAGGAGGAGCAGGAGGTGAAAGAGGAGGAGGGGGGGGGGGAGGAGAAGGGGGAGGACAAGGAGGAGGATGATGATGAGGAGGAGGAGGAGGAGGAGGAGGAGAAAGAGAAGGACCCAAAAACGTCGTCGCCTCCTGCGGGGCGCAAATTCTACGTCCGCCGGCCTTCCGCCCCAAAATTCCTTCCGCCGCCCTGCGCTGGCCTCCCGCCGAGGAAGAGACGGCAACTCCTTCGATCCTCCACGGCGGGGCCGTGTTCTGGAACGCTCCCATGTGCTCTCGACGGACCGCGCGGCTTCCATGGATCGCTGGACCCCCGCCCTCCCGGGCTCGCGGAGCGCACCAGGGGCGGCCACAGCAAACGTGTGTTTATGCAGTGTGCTCTTCTTCCACTGGCGACGTCCACACCTCTCGGGTTATATTACTCCCATCGTACTAAAGGACCACATTCCAGAAATAATGTGGAGCACCCAGAAAAATGTCGGAACAGTGTCGAAACAGTGTCGAAACAGTGTCGGACGAGTGTTCCCCAGGACCCGACACGTGAAAACCCTAGAGTTTCAGTATTTTTCTGGTGCTCGAAATTCTTTCGGGTGGTCAAAGCTAAAATAAGTTGGAACATCATACATCTCGGGGATGGACAGGACCCCCTTTGGTAAAACGTGGTTTGGTGAAAACCACCTCGGGCCCAGACCTGGCGGGCGCAGGCCTGGAACATGACGGCCGCGGCGCCCTCTCGAGAACCGACAACGAGCAATCCTCGAATCGACGCGTCCGGGTGGGGGCTCTGTCCGCCCCCAGGCCTCGGACTTCCGCTCGCCCCCGGGTGGCCCTGCCCCCTCCGACGACATAACGTCGACTCTGGAAGTCTCGACCCATTCCCCTGGACAGGCCCTGGACCAGCGTTTCATCCTGGGTCGTTTTCGGACGGCCCCGAGGGCTGGTAATTAAGGGCCTCCAGAGGCCGAGACTACGCACAGAAACACTTCCCGCTCTGATTTGTCCGTTGCTCGAGGGGGGTCTGGGGACGTCCCCACCTCGGACTTCCGCTCGCCCCCGGATGGCCCCGCCCCCTCCGACGACGACGAGCACCAGCTGCAGGGGACGCGCCGAGCGCCCCCCCGTGCAGGCTGGCCAGCCGCCGGCGCCGCGCCTGCCACGAACTCCAGGCCCGCGCGCCCCCCTTCTCAGAGGGCCCGCTCGCGCGTAGAAGGGAGCGAGCGGCCGGGAAGAAGTTCAAGGCGCCCAGGGACGCACGAACAAACGCACACACGCACAAATTTCCCCGATGTTCCCCACATCTGATCCTGACTTCCCCATGGTCGTCCCCCACACACACACATACACACACACACACACACTTTTCCCGTACTTTCCCATCTCCTCCTGGGAATCGACGATGCATTGTGTCCGTGTGTTCCTTCCCCTCCCGGCTCTTTCTCCCCTCCTGGGCACGGCTTGGGGACGCGCGCGGGCGGACCCCTCCTGGCTGGCCTCAGCGGGCCTCCCGACCTCGTGCCCGCTGGCCTCCGCAGGCTCCCCGAGCGGTCCGGCCCGGCCTCAACGCCCCAGCGCCGCCTCTGGCGGCGCCCTGCATGGTTGCGGCGTCGGGCCTGGCGGAGCCAGCTGGGACTGCTCGGGGGGCCTGTCGGGGCAGGCCAGCCGGGACTGCCTGGGGGTGGGTCTGGGCGCAGCCCGGAGCCTTGCCGCTGCCCCCTCCCTTCCCTCCCAGGCCCCTACGTGTTCAACGACGTGACGACGAAGATCCCGTTGCAATCGAACTAGTTCTTCCCCAGAGGAGTGCTACCTGAGTCAGTCCGAGTGCCAGAGCGGTAGTCGCCCCCCTCTCCACCTGAGCTTGATTCAATTTTAGCACGGGGAGCTGTGGCTACGACTCCGCGGCAGAAACCAACAGGCGATCGCAGCACAGTCGTTCAAACTAAGACACGTTCAAGCCATCGAGTCTACGGGAGAGCAGGCAGCGGTGTGCAGGAGCAAGAGGGGAAGGAGTAAGAAGCGAAGGACTCAAGGAGGCGAGCGGAGAGGGGCGAGAGGCAGCATGCGAGGATCGTATCCTGCCCTGTCCCGCTCCCCCTCCTCCCCCGCCCCCCTCCCCCCTCCCACTCCTCCGCGCGTCCTGCTGAACGTGCAACCCTGCAGCTCTCCCGCGCTCGTTCGTGGCCCGCGGCCGGTGCTGGCCGAGGCCCGCCAGCCCGCCATGCCCAGGATCGCCGCGCGGGGCTCGCGGCAGGGCAAGCGCACCGCCGTCGATGAGCGCTTGCAGCGAGAGCGAGGGCACGGAGGCACGGACGCGGATGCGAGAGCGAGCTCGGGAGAGACTTGCCAGGGGCGATGAGTGAGTGAGTGTGTTCTGCGAGACCGCGCCTGCACCGCTGATGCGTTTGATCCCGGAGGGCACCAGGAGATGGAAGCAGTAGGCTTAGGGCGGGCATGTCCTCCTACAGGCGGATCTTGGACGACAAATGAACATTACAACCCGCTGGATTCAAAAGTGGAGACAGTGGGGATCGAGAAAAACGCGGTTGGCCTCCCGTTAGGCCACGGGGCCCCGGGACAATGTTGGACTAGGGGCCGATTCGAGAATTTCAGATGCATCTCTCACCTCTTTTAATATTATAACAGCCAAATGGGGCCAGCGTCTGAAAATGCGATTCCGCTTGAGGCTTCCGCAACAAAAAAATCAGATCGCCTTCCAGGCCGATCTGAAAATTTGCCGCGGCATCTGAAAGTGGCGATTTCGCGTGGGACTCCCTCAGAAACAAGTCCGATCCATCTTCATGCCGCCTGAGAGCAGCGACATCGCCTGAGAATTCCTCGCAGGGTATTTTCCGACCGCTTTTCACACCGCCAAAGAGTGGCGCCTTCGTTTGGGCTGTCCTAACAACCGCGCGTCTCGTCCACCCCGCCGTCGCCGTTCCTCCGTTCGGGTCACGAGTCTGTCTGGGAGTTACTTGGGATCGATCGAAGGTCGATGCTTGAGATTTCTTTCGATCGGCGAAGACCCAGGGGGTGTTCCCTGGCATAGTGTCGATCACCACTTTTTAATCCACGGGGTGGCAGTCCAGAAATATTCAAAAATTGTCCAAACATCGTCCCCAGACTATTTGTTGCCACTATGTTTGAAATATTCCTCCTGTAGAAGGACATGCCCTCCTTTAAGAGTGGGCCAAGGCGAGGCTGCTGAGGAGCAACCCGACGCCGGAGGACAGGGGCCCCTGTTGTTCCCGTTACTGGACGGCCCGGCGCAGGCGATGTTCGTCGACGTCGACGTGGACAGTGGCCTGGCAATATATTCAGGTCGGGCATGTTCCCCTACAGGCGGGTTTTAGGCGACACGTGGAAAATAGTCAAACATGCTATAACATGGTAGAGACTGGTAAACAAATCGTCCCCCAGACTATTTTTAAAATCCTCCTCATCTAGAGGAGGGACACGCCCGACTTAACGGTAGATGGAGGCGATGCCAGAGGCTCGGTGAAAGGTATCCAGATGTCGATCCAGAAGACCACCTCGCGGAGGCGCTGGACGCCCTGAAGCGGGAAAACAACGATACGGCAGCGAACTACGTGGGTCAGACACTGCAGGTGTTCGCCGATGCGCGCCATGAGGGTGTGACATACCCTGAGGAGGCGCAAGGTCATGCACAGCTGCGCGGAAGGTAAGCATGCGAGCCGACTGTCTGCAGCGCTGAGGACGATGTGCCAGATGCGACCTCGGCAGCACCACCGTGTCCACATGGACGAGAGAAGGCGAGCATACTCAGCAGGACGAGGGCCTCTTCGACGATGCCGAGGTGCCGGCGCTGCTGGCAGACCGAGGGGAGGAAGAGAGTCCTGAGGAAGAGACCCTTGCGGGAGCGAGGCGCTGGACATGCTGGTGACATGGTCAACGGGCCCCAGTACCTGGAAGGAAATGCGGACGGCCATCAATCAAACGAACTTGAGACACAGGTTAAGAGCCTCGAGGGTCCCCAGCAAGAGTCCGATCGATGAGGTGCGCCAGAAGGCGAAGTGCTTCAGCAGCTGAATGCTGGGTCACCTCTGGAGCTTGCCTGGAGCCAAGGCGACAACCATACAATCCGTGGGAAAGTCCAGCTTGTCGCGAGGAGCTCGACGACGGGAACACGGAGTGTGAAGTTCTGCTCCGAGCATTCGGCGGCGTGCGTGCGGACCCCGTCGCACACCGTCACAGAAACACTGAACAACGCCCCGATGAAGCGAGTACCCAGGGTGCCTGAGGAGGTTCAGGAGATCCAGGAGAAATCTGAGGTCGTCCACTTTACAATCGACGGGTGCACGGTCTGCGTTGACAGCGGGTGTTCGACGAACACCATCGGCAACGAGACCCTTCTAGTGTGCCAGGGCTGGGTGAGGTGCCCGATCGAGCCGCTGGCGGAGAGTAGCACAGTGATCCTGCAGCGCACTTGGGGAAGGGCCAAGGCAAGCTGCATCGAGCTGGTCAGCTCGACGTCGAAAGGGCCAGTGACAGAGACCTACTGCCGGATCACCGGGGACATCCAGGCGCAAAATGCGGCAGCGAGTGCAGCGACGTCCACGGACAACTTGGCCATGCTGGAGGAGGCGTTCGCCCGCCAGGTGCTGCATGGAAGCCGCAAGGTCGGAGCCCCTGCTGGACGCCCTATCCGGGGAGCCGGTAAGCAGCTACTGCGTGAGGGGGGAAGGAGACCCCGAAAGCTCGCCCGTCGAAGCCTGTACAAAGATCTATACCAGGCGTCAGTGCCGGTGCCATCCGACCCCGAGTGCATGCGGGCGATCGCGGACATCGTAAGGCTCGGCCCATATGCGCTGGCCGCCGTCCCCTCCTCGAGGCAGAAGTTCAGGACGGCGGTGGCCGAGCAGGTCGGCGCCGAAGATAAAGCCTTCGGCCACGAGGGTTTTCGCGGCGGAAGCGAGGTGATGGCGAGCGAGCTGACCACAGCGACCGAGGGAGCCCAGCGTCGCCCAGCGAAGAGTGGCAGCGGCGCCGGGGGAGCGCGAGCAGGTCGGCAAAGAGACGAGCGGCTGCAGCAGCCTCGCTCCGGCCGCCGGGGCGCCAAGACGCGGGCAGCGCCTCGGCTCCGCTGCGCCGCGGCAGCGGGACGGCACCGCGCGCACAGGGTCGGACTGCGGGCCCGCTAGGGAAGGGCCTGGCGGCAAGGGCAGTGCACCCGGGAGCTCCAGGAGGCTGGCGGCTTCGGCGCTCTGAGCGCCTGCAGCTCTGAGCTCAGGCGCTTGCCCGGCACGCGGGGAGGGGGGGGAAGGGGAGGGGAGGGGAGGGACGGAGAGGATCCTGCTGGGATCCTGGTGTGGACGCGCGGCTGCGCCGCGGGAGGGCGCAGCGCAGACTGGCTCGCCCGCGGACAGCTCGAGCTGCCATGAGGGATGTCGGGCCCCGAGCGAAGGGGGGGGAGTGAGAAGGAGACGGCCTGCGCAGAAGGCGGCGGGACTTCTCAGAAGTACTCGCGCCTTCTGGGAAGTTTCCTGCGCCTCCGGGGAAGGCTCTAAAAAATCTAATGAGGGCTGGGGACCCCCCATGCAGCCTTCTGAGAAAGGCCCTCCCCTTCTCACTTTCCCCCCCGGGCTCGCCGCAGAGATTTGTGTGGGAGGAGAGGAGGCGCAGGCGAGTCAAGCAAGGCCGGGGTTCTTCGGCGCGGCCATCTGGGCGGCGGGCGGGCGCGGCGCGGGGAGGGGATCCATGATTCTCGCTCCCTTCAGCTTCGACGCGCCCGCCCGCCCGCCCCCCCCCCCCCAGCAGGCCGAGGACGAGGAGGATCGATCCACCGACGGCGCCAGACGGGGACGGCAGGGTGACACCACCGCGGCACGAGCACGAGCACTCCGGCTGCGAGCCTGGAGACACAGCTTTGATCGGCGGGGCGAGGGCGAACCTCCTCCGCCAAAAGCTGGGCGGGCTGCGCAAAGCTTTGCTTAGGGAGACGGGGCACAGGGAGGCAGCGAGCCTGGAGACACGGGCAGGAGGCTGCGAATGCTGCCACGGCCGGCTCGCAGCGCCGCCCGCCGCTCGCCGCTCCAAGGCTCGCGTGCGAGCCGCCGCTCCTGCTGCCGCTTCCGCTGCCGCTCTGCGCGCGCTCCTCCTCCTCCTCCTCCTCCTCCTCCTCCTCCTCCTCCTCCTCCTCCTCCTCCTCCTCCTCCTCCTCCTCCTCCTCCCCTCCTTCTCCTCCCCTCCTCCTCCCCTCCTTCTCCTCCCCTCCTCCTCTCCTCCTCCTCCTCCTCCTCCTCCTCCTCCTCCACGAGGGCAGGGGGAGGGGAGGCGCGCCTTTGAAAAAAGACAGCTCGCGTGCTGGGCATCGCCGGGAGGCGCCACAGGCGAAGCCGCGCCTCCGCCTGCCGGGCACTCGGCCTGCCCGGGCAGAGGACGGGGAGGAGGCGCAGGGGGGGATAAGCTGACGGGGGCACGGCGGAGCCGCGCGAGCGCCGTCGGATACTCCTTCACCCGCTCCCAGAAGGGGAAGACGTCCAGGGCCTTCGCCTGCGCTCCGGGCGCAGCTCCTCCTCCTGCTTTTCGCATCCTTCCTCGCGCCCTCTCCTGCCACCGCACCCGATTTCTCAGCTTCTCCTCCGCGCCTTCCCCAACAATAGACTCTGGCTCGAAAACGAAGTGAAGCACCAATGTCCAGCACTGGCCGTCCGACAAGAGTGGGGGTCATTGTGTCCAGAGTGCAAGGAAGGTTCGCGTGATAGCGGCATGCAAGGGAGGTAACAAGACGAGGATGGAGGAAGATACTGTGGCTGACGTAGACACTGAGTGGAGTGTCCCCAGGTCCCTTCGAGCCTTGTTTTGGGTATGTGTTACAACTGCTGATTAAAAAGGACCAATGCCCAAAGTACTGCGCCAACATTATCATCCCCAGCAACAGCAGCAACACCAGCAACATCACGCAGCATCGTCGTCAGCATGGTCATCGTCATCAGCATCATCACATCAGCATCATCATCAACAACAGCGTAGTCAATCATCATCAACACCATCATCAGCACCCGCATGAGCATCATATTCATCAGTGCCACCATCATGATCATCATCATCTCCAGCATCAGCATCACCGTCATCAGTATCATCATCATCAACACCATCTTCAGCACCCACCATCATCATCATCATCATCATCATCATCATCATCATCATCATCAGCAGCATCAACATCAGCATCATCATCATCTCAATCATGGTCCTCACCACAAACATCACCCTGATCTCCTCCTCTGCATCCTCCTCATCATCACCACTATCACACTCAGTCGTCCTCGTCACCATCATCAGCATCATCAGCATCATCATCATCATCAGCATCATCATCAACATCACCAACACTATCACACTCATCACCCATAAACCAGAGTCATGAGGATGTCCAAATCGGTAGCCTCGTCTAGGAGTAACTTGCAAGGACGCATCGAGCACGAGCCCCCCCTTATAGGGTTCCAAATTTCCCCTAGCATTCCAGGAACATCTGTGAAAATCCAGGCATTCGACATCTGGCCGCCTGAATTTGGAGGATGCGTCGAGAGGGAGCCTCGCCAACGGGTAAAGTGTGAGAAAGTCTGGAGCGGGCGCCTCATTCCGATCTCGACCTGCACATATGCAGGGTAGGTGCACCACCCCTTCGGTCGGACACCTGATAAAAAAGGAGTCTACTTTGCGTGTGAGGTCTAGCATGCGCCGAGCCCGCGCGCCACAACATGAACAGTCACGAAGCAAGCCCCATGGCTGGAGGACCATGGCGAGGTGCGGATGTCAGGCTCTTGGATCACGTCCCGGCACGCTCGCTCAGGAGCAAGCGTCCGCACATACCAAAAAAACAGCACGACGGCTATGCCAAGCGTGCGAGCATGCACCTTGCGTGCTTTTTTCGCCTGTCCTCACACGGGCTTTCCTATCGCCAGGCTGCTTCCCGCCAGGCCGCGTCGGCGGCCGCCCCGGTCGCGCCCGGGCGTTGGCTTCTGTGGAGTACAGTCGGAACTAGGCCGGAATAGCTTCCTTCAAGGACATGAGACCCTCCGTCGGTCGAAACGAACCGAACATTGAAGGGAAGCCTCCCCAGGATGCACAAGAACACCCAACAACCACGAAGAACGTCAGGGCACCCCCTCCTCGTCTCCGCACCGACCTCGACCTTCTACCTCGCTCCGGCTGCACCACCTCCTCCCCCCTCTCGTGCCTGTTGGCGCTGCACGCCTCCGGATGCGGCTGGCGCGCCGGGGTGGGTACTTGCCGCTCCGCGATGGCTTCTCAGATGGTCGATGTGAAGGGGCCCTGGGACACACAAACAAATACACGCAAATAACCAGATTCCCCATATCTTCCATATTTTCTGGGTTTTTGTCTTCCCCCCCACTTCCCATACTTTCCTATATTTTCTACGGGAATCGACGATTGATTGTGTCTGTGTGTTTTTTTCCCTCCTGACGGTGCTGACCCTCCACGTCTTTACCACGCCGCCCGGCGCTCTGCCTGCTCACCGGCCCGGCGGCTGCTGCCGCGAAGCATGTCCCGTCTGCCGTCCAGCCACTTCCTGCCCGCGCCCCGCTCCCTCCCGAGCTCAGCAAGCTGGCGCCCGTGCTGCTCCCGTTCTTTTGCTGTGGCGCCAGCGATTGCGCAGCGGTACAGTCGAGGCGTTGACCTAAGGAACCTTAAATAAGGAACGAGGCCTCTATTTTCCATAAGTTGAACTTCGATTTCCTATCGAAAACCTACGGAAAATCAAAGGCAAGCTGCGAAACAATTAAGGAACACGGAGCCCCTCCCCAACGAAAAGGGTTCCTTCTTCAGGGCGAAACGGCGAATGCAAACCGAGGGGCGACCGAAGGCGACGACGGCCGCGGAGAGCCCGCACTGGCCCACTCTTATGCACCGGCCGTCTAGCAAGTCCCATGTCTTCCAACGCCTACCTGCTCACTCGGGATGCTGGCTTGCGCGCGTTGCCGCACATGGCGGCTTACTCCAAGTCATCGGCAGCGCAGCCCGCTCCGCTTGGCCCGGCGATGTTGGCCCACTGCCGCTTGGGAGCCAGCGTGCGCTGTGCAATCGCTGCCGAGCCAGAAGCAGAAGTGTGTGTATGTGTGCGTGTGCGTGTGCGTGCGTTTGCGTGTGCGTGTGCGTGTGCGTGTGTGTGTGTGTTGTGTGTGCGTGTGTGTGTGTGTATTGTGTGTGCGCGCGTGTGTCTGTCTGTCTGTCTGTCTGTCTGTCTGTCTGTCTGTCTGTCTGTCTGTCTGTCTGTCTGTCTGTCTGTCTGTCTGTCTGTCTGTCTGTCTGTCTGTGTGTGTGTGACTGTGTGTGTCTGCCACGCTCCGCTGGCATCGCTGCCTGCAGCCCCTTTGCGCTCGGGCCTCGTCCGTGCTCGCCGCTTCTGCTCTTAGCCACCTGGCAGCCAGGCAAAGAGCGTGCGCCTGTCATGGGCCCATGCGCCCCTGCATGCTTCACGCGTGTCGGGCTTCGCACGCCCACCCACGAAGATGGACTCCCCTGCACGCCCGGGTCGCCTCCCGCAGCCCACCGCCTGCAGTCCCTGCTAGAACTCACGGCAGCTTGCGCCCCACGCTACAGTCATCGGCCTGACCTAAGGAACGATAAATAAGGAACGAAGCCCCTTGTTATCCCAAGGAATGACGCATAAGGAACGATGAATAAGAAATGACGCATAAGGAACTCTAAAGAACGCATGCAAAATCTAAGGAACGACAGAGCCCCTTTTGAAAAGCAAGTGTTCCTGAGTCAAGCCGCTCACTGTACCCCTCGCCACACGGCGACGTCACCTGGCGGGCGGCATCCCCGCTGCGGCCAGGAGAGGCTCTGGGCGGGCGGCTGGCCGCCGCGGCCAGGTCGCCCCGGCGCCGGCCGACCACGGGGGCCGCACCCCTTTGGCCGATTTGCGGCGCTGCGCGGGGCACGGCGGGCGGGCGGGCGCGGCCCCCGTCCCGCCCCCCCAACCAAACTGCCCTGCCTGCCCCCGCTGACTACAGTCGGGGCGTTGACCTAAGGAACCCTATACAAGGAACGAGGCCCCTGTTCTCCATAAGTGAAACTTCGATTTCCCATCGAGAACATAAAGAAAACCTGAGACAAACTGTGAAACAATTAAGGAACACGGAGCCCCTCCCCAACGAAACGGGTTCCTTCTTCAGGGCCCCGGCTGTACCTACCACAACCACCCCAACCCCAACCCGAAGAACCGAACTTCGGGTTTGGGGGGGGGGGTAGGGGTTCCACGCATGGTTTCCCAAGGTTCTCCGACGCCCCCCCACTAGAAATGGATGGCAAATCGAGGCCTTCGGATTGGGTTGGGGTGGTCGCGTGGGCGATGACCCACCCTCTCCAGGGACGCTGTCGTGTCGTCTCCTCGTCTTTGTCCTCTTGCTCTTGCTCTTGCCACGGGACTCCTCCCGGCTGGTGCAAAAGGTGTACGCGTGGCGTCCCATGCGCGATAGTGAGCCTGCGTCGTAGACGCGCATCCCCGCACGTGCCGCCGACTGCGCGATACTGCCCCGTGCGCGCGCAGCCCAGCGTGCGCCTCCCAGCAAGCTGCCTCTCTGCAAATGGCGACAGCAGCGTCGAGCCACACACGCGCGCACCCAACGCTGGCGAGGCAGCCACAGCAACGAAGCAGTTGGTGA
>CAUYUJ010017332.1:212351-239529 GCA_963575745.1 Prorocentrum cordatum
AGAAAACTGGTTGGAAGACAACCGTTTAAAAATCCGGAACTGCGTCGGCACAACGTTCCTGGGACTTCAGCGCCGTGAATCCCCGTTTGCGTCTTGACGGTCCTGAATCGTGCCAAATCACAGCGAATCAATGTAGCAACTGCGCGCTTGCAATCCGGCATCGTGAGAATTGCGTTCCCGGGACGTCTACCATAAGAATCCGTGACTCCTGTTGTGAGATCTTACGACGAATGTGCTCGGCGATTATGCGAGAGCCACACTTTGAAAAGGTACCACCCTTCAAACGTGAAGCTCTTGCAAATTTTCACAAAAAAAAAAATGCGCGCGGCGAAACGGCAAGAACCGCATACTGAAAAGGGGCAGCCCTCAATCTGTAAAACTCCTGCAGAATCCTAACACGGATATGCGCGGCGCTAACGAGAGGGCCACACTTTGAAAAGGAGCCACCCTCCGAAAAACGCTTCTTTTTTATAAAAAATGGGGGCGGCGCCAAGGAAGGGCACATTGGGAAAAGGGAACAGCCCTCCATCCGTGAAGCTCGTGGCAAGTTCTCAGCTCAATGACCATAAGTGGTAGAGAAGTATTGCTCGGAACGCCTGGCCCGCCCTACTGACACGTCTCCGGGGGCGACACGGAGGGGTTGCTCATATAAGGAACAAGAGCGGAGGATCGAGGAGCGAGGAGGAGGCGGAGGAGAAGCGAGGATCGTCTTATCGGAGAGACGTAACACTCGGGTTCGGGGGGCTCGGGTTGGGCAGACGGGGCCATCATGAAGATGACGAGACCCAGTCTGAAGTTTGACGCAACCTCCCGCTGCAAACATCCTATGAAAACCAGACGGTCCAAATCCAGGACGCGCTCTTCAAACAGTGCCGTCAAACCCGAACGAAGACCATCGTAGCATGGAGGGGGCGAAGGCGCAAGGGTGAGCGAGGCTCGTCCTAGCATGGAGGGGTGGACGGAACCTGGAAGCTCCTGCCAGCGTTGGTGCCCCAGGCGTTTTCCACGGGCCCCGGGCCCGTCGAGAGACTGTTCGGGAGGAAGCGCTGGTCCTGGGAAAAGCCCTGCGGTGCAGGACCTGCCCCCCCCCTCGGGATCGCTCGCTGGCGGCGTTCAGAGCGGGCGGGGTACGGGGGAGAGTGGAGGGTTTCTTCGAAGGAAGCTGCCTACTAGCAGGCGCCAGTCCTGCATCTACATGTCAGGCCCGCGCCTTCCAATAAGCAGGGTGCTTCTAAGAAGCATTGCCCCCTCGCCGTGCCCCCCTCTACGCGCCACCGAACTTTCCTCATGGGCGGGGATCTATGAGCCGTCTTCCGGAACCGAAATGAGGACTAGAAGCGAAGAAAAGATGGGAGAAGCGGGGAGGGGTCTGGGAAACTCGCCTCCACGTCGCATCCGCTGGCCGTCCGTCGATCAACTTTTCCAGAACAGCTCGGGGAAGCTTGCGGTTGCCCCCAAGGCGCCCAATAGCGCGTCCAATAGCGTGCAAAACGGACGCAACACATCTCCCTCACGTGGCGCTATTTGACGCTAGTGAGCGCTACTGGACACAATTCCAACGCTGTTCGGCACTACTGGGCGCGGTGCTCGCGCTACTGGGCGCTCTCGCGCGCTGCACATTCAATGCAAGACGAGCAGGGGTGCTTCCGCGGCCTACCACTTAGCATCTCATTCGACCCCCCAGTGGGCGGAGCCGAACTCTATGCGCCGGCGTTTTTTCGGCAACGCGCTGACACCCCCACAGGAAAACGAGTCCTGGTGTATACGGGATCCTGGTGTATACGCGTTTCGTTGCTTCCCTGGGGATGCGGGGAGGAGCGCGCGCACCGCGCCACCCCGACGTCGCCCCCGACCTTGGCAAAGTCCTGGGATTGAGGAACAACCCGCCGCCGGTAATGCATATGTTCTAGTTTCCGAGAACACTCCTCCTGTAGAGGGACATGCCTGGCTCAAGACTTGCGAATGAGGACGGGGCGGGGCGGCTGGGCGCCGTCGGCGGCCCGCGCCCGCCAGCGGGCGGCGCCCGCAAGCCGATTAGGGATCGACTACAGAACTGATGCACCCCAAAAATAAATTTCTCGTCGATGCGCGACGAGCAGGAGCTTCCGTGGCTCACCACTCAGCAGCTCCTTCGACCCCCAGAGATCTGCGTGGATCGCGCCTGCATTGCAGAGGAGGCCGCGGAAACGCCCCGCGGGGGGCTCGCCGCGCGACCCCTCTGCGCAGCGCCCTGCATCCCCGCGCGTTGCGCCCGCGGCGCTCCACGGGAGGGCGCGGGGCGAGGCGCGGAGGGCTCTCCTCGAGCTCGAACGGCCGGGCCGCCGCGGAGGTGGGCCCAAGAGGGGGCCCAGCTGAAAGAGGAGGTGTGCAACAAGTTTGGGGCGAGTTTATTGCAGGAGCGTTGCGCTGGAAGATTGCATTGCGCGGCGGTGCAAATAACGCATTGCGCGCGCAGATCCACCTCTGCACCTGCGCCCCGGGACGAATTGCACGCCTCGCGAACTGGTTGAACCAGGTCCACTGCGCCGCCCCCCTGCAGCTGGACCCCCCCGCGCGTCAACCGGGAGGGCGGCGCCGCGGCGCTGGTCTGGAGGCGGCGCGAGGTCGGCGCGGCGAAGAGCAGGTCGAGCTGCGGCGCCGCGGGCGGCGCGAGGCGGCGCGGCCGCCCGGCGGCGCCCTGCCACCGGCGTCGGCCGCGACTGCGAGGCGGCGGTTGCGCCCCGCGAGTTCTTCCGCAGGGGCGCGGGCGCGGAGGAAAAAAAAGGCGCGGCGCTCCGAGGAGCGAGCGCCGGGGGGCCCAAGCAGCGCTGCACCGTGGGCGGGGGCCCTGGTTTTTGCGGTGAGCCGCCTCCACCTTTTCCGCCTCCGCCGCCACCTCCCCCCGCTTTTTCCGGCTCTCGTTGCGGCGGGGGGGGGGGGCTCCTGGGTCGGGCCGAAACCTGAGCGGGAGAGACCCGCCGGGTAGTCTTGAAGAGGCCGCTGCGAAGGACAGGGGGGCAGGGCAGGAAGTCTGCGCGCTGGCCCCGGCGGCCAGGGCGCCCCCCCGGGCGGCTGACGCGCGCGTGGCAAGTAGGACAATGCACCGAGTGAAACGCGCGCATGGAAGGCCGCTCGCGCACCCAACGGATCTCTCCATTTCAGACGGGGTCGCCCTTGAGATCGTTTGGCTTCTGCCCAGAACCACGGCGTCCTGCGCAACGGCCGCGCGCCCCACTTGCACTCGGCGTCGCAGAAGACGCGGGGCTGCGAGCGCAGACTTGCGAGTGCGTTGGATGGGCGCCCAGCTTCTGATGTGAACATTGGAACGATACTCCACTATCCCCCGGGTCGAGCGCTTAACGGGCTCCACGCGCGTTTTGTCCGCGCCCCTGGCCGCCCGAAACATGCCCCGGGGCATCTCCCTCCAAGCGACTCTGAGTCCGTCTCTGGATGTCGCATCCACCGCCCAGCTTTCACGCGCATAGAGCGCGACTGGGCCCACGGCGCTCTCGAACAGCCTCAGACGCTTCCTCAGCGGGTGTCCGAGAGCATCGAACGCGCTTAAACTTGGCGAATGCCCTCCACGCAGACGACGCTATATTTGTGAGTTCGTTGTCATGACAATCATAGAGGGACAGCTGCGTTCCCGCGTGCCGCTCCGATTGACTTGGCTGTAGAATAGCAGCAGCCTCCCCAGATGCTTGCACTGTCGCTGAACGCTTGTCTGTGGAAATGTGAACATCTTTGTTCCCGACATGAACAGCAAGCCCATTCCCAGAGGCTTCCTTAGTCAAGTCCGCGAGTTTTCTCACAACGACTGATTTGCTGCGCGCCAATCAATGGACGTCGTCTGCAAACCGTAAATTCGCCAGCAGGTCATTCACGGCGTCGATGACAAAACCATGATATGACCCAGTGCTGCGCCGATTTAGCCCATGCCATCTCTTCTTCAGCGCACGAAAGCATACTTCCATCGCTGCTGTGGAAATAATGCTGGCGTCGGGCCCCCTTGTGTCACGCCGCGAGATAACTTGAATATCCTCGACTCTTCCCCCGCCGACCGTGGCCGACTGACGGCAGCGCAGCTGAGCAGAGAAAAAGAATTGGCGTCTACGCCCAACGCGCGAGGTATCTCCCACGGCGCGAAGTACTCTATAACATCGCGCGCTTGTTCAACATTCGCGAGAGCTATCCACTGCGATTGGTTCCGCCCCGCGCACCCTTAGCGTCGATGTAAGTAAATGCCAGTGTGGGGAGCGCCAATGTGAGCAGCATCAATGTGGTCAGCCGCCTGGTCCAGGCTCTGCGCAGAAAAATTGCCGGGTGGAGTCTGTCCCGCAACATCCGGGCGAACATTTTTAGGGGGGAAACAAAACTACCTCGCTTTTGACCACCCTCGCTTCCAAGAGATACCAAACGACGCCAAAGTGCAGCCTGTACTGTCAGGCCGCTTGACGAGGAGGCGCGTGGCATGGCTTGGTTTTGCCTGGAAGCGAAAGCGGGGCAGGTACTTCACGCTCTGAATTTTGCACAGGATGGGAGCGATAACGATTGATCTATAATTCTTTTGAAGTACTGGGTTTTAATTTCTGAATGCTGCAACAAGCCGCGCTCGCGCCCGCGTCTCCGGCAGCGCCGCGCCCGGCCGCGTCGCGGCGCTGAGCGCATCGAGAACAGCACTGAGGAAAGTGGCACTCGATGTCTCCAGAATTTCCGCAACCGACCCAGACTCGTCTTTGCGTTCGCCACAATTTAAAACTGTTTAATGCCGCGTCCAATTCTTCCAGTGTTACAGACGGAACTGCATCTGCAGTAGCGTTGTGAGCGCTCCTTGCACTGCCCCTGCCAGTGTAGGGCTTCTCGTGCAAGCGCGCGAACACCTCTGAAATGCTGCTTCGATCTGCGTGCTGGGCGCCAGATCCATCTGCGACAGCCGCGATATGAAGTTTCTTCGCGGGCAGTCCCACCCCAGCGAGCCCCGATATACCACTGAAATTTGTCAGAGTTCTGCCGATGCGTACTTCCCGCGTTTCTATCAGCCTGCGTAGCGTGAATTTCTTGCTAATTCTGCTTCTCTCCAGCCGGCGTTCCATCTTCCCTTCGGCGCTCAAGTCCTCCCTTCTCCGCGGGCCTCGCCGCTCGGCAATCAAGGACTTGGGCTCCATATCAATGTCGTTGGACGTCCGCGCTCCAGCCAGTGCTGGAAGGACTTCCACCAGCGCGTCCACCATGCATATGTTCATCTGTTCCGCTTTCTCGGAAGATGTGACTCCTCTCGCCCGCTCTCGTTTTAACTTCGCATCCGAAGTCTCGCCGTTCAAACTCGCATCAACTGCAGAACTCCAGTTGCAGTGCCGCTTCTGTGCGATAATGGTCTCCGGCGGGCGCACAAACATGCGCAACTCGACTGGTCGATGGTCAGAACCGGGGTCCAATCATTGGCGCGCCCTGCAGATAACTCTGAGGCTGTCCTGGAGTTCAATGGGATATGATCCAGCTGCCTTTTCGAATCCTGATTCGAGTGCGTCCACAATCCGTCAGCTTCCGCGGAATCGAATGTGGTGGCCAACATAAAGCCGTGGAGAATGCACACATGTATCAGCCCCTCCCCGCGCGCATTGCGCTGTCGAATCGGACTCGCACCGATAATGTCCTGTTCGCCTTCACCCAAGCATGGGCCCACCTCTGCGTTGAAGTCCCCGGCGACCAAACACCTGGGTTTCACGCAGCAGTCCGGGCACAAGAAACCATCCAACATCGAATCTACAGCTTCCACATAAGAAACTTCAACCTTGGAGCGTGGCATGCATACTGCGAACACTCTGATGTTCAGATCGTTTACAACCAAATCCAACATTGCCACACAGTCACAAACTGCACTGAAAGATCTATAGCTCCACTCTTTGTGCACCAATATGCCAGCCCCGTTCTGTCCTTTGGTCCCGCCGCTCCCGAACCACATGTGGCCGCCCTCTGTGGTGAAAACTTCTCTGGCCTCTTCACGCCATTTTTCTGCGAAAACGATGACATCCCAACTTCGACCCTTGAGCTCGCAGAACAACGCCTCAAACCGTTGGTCGAACATCATGGAATACTGTAGGTTCGATGTAATAATTGCAAGAGGAATACTGCAAGAACGAAAAGACCTTGTTGATGATGACTTCCTTGTTCGGGTAGAATGGGGCACGCGGCATATGCGCCCCTACTCCTGGGACCTTGTGGTCCTCTCTCGCTTCGTCTTCCATGATGTGATGTCGGTCTCCACGAGCTCCTTCACGCTCTCCGCCACGACCTCCAGGATCATGCCGGACGCGTCGTTCACCCATGCGACCTTCTTGGTGTTCACGCTGACTGCGCCCTTCTTCCAATTGATGGTGGCATCCTCGTTGGCTTGGCACTGGTCGTTTATCATGTGGTGTTTGATGAGTCCTAGGGTTTTGTCCCGGGTGCGCTCCTCAAATGCCCTGTTGCTTGCGAACCACAAGTCAAGCCCATCAGTCGTCGTTTTTTTGCGCATCTCTGACTTTTCTGTAGAAGCCGATTTTTTCGCAGCCACCGAATCGAATTGAATGTAACCGGCGCTGTAAGGGGTCGCTGGACGTAGAAATCTGTTTGATTTTGTGGCGCCTCGAATCCACCTTCAAGAAGCCCTCGATTGCTGAGACGATGTCTTTCGCATCAGTGTCCCGGTGGAACACCCCCACGATGACTTGCAAGTCCCTCTGGATGCCCTCGTCCTCCTCCCCGTCCTCCTTCTCCTCCTTCACCTTGAACGTTTTGCGTTTCTTCTGCACCTTGTCCAACAACTCCCTGACTTCCGTTGCTGCGATGAGATGCATTGTGTTCTGCATATACTGCTTTGTTACGTATAATCCTTCCACCTCCTCCCGGAGACTGTGCAAATCTGTTTCGAGTTCGGCGCGTTTCTCCTGAGTCTCCTCTGCCACCTCCTTCTCCTCCTCCGCCTTCTTCCCCAGCTTCCTCGTCAGGTCGCGAATTTGGCCGAACTACTTTTCGACCCTCTCGAACTTCTTATCTTGGCGCCCCTCGAACCTCTGTAGCCACGGGGAACCCCCATCTTCCGTAGATGCCACCATCACCCACATGAGGTCCTCATCCGAGTCGTCGACGATAGTTTGGAACTTCTGTTTGGGTTTCTCCGGTGTCAGCCCAAAAGAAGCCAGACCACTTTTCGAACCTGTACCCGACATCCCGCCGAATCCCCAATTGCAAGACGCAGTTAAGCAATCAATAAGACAGACTGATATGAATGCAGACTTTGAGCCACTGGGCGACTTGAGCTTGAGCCAATCGGCTTGAGCCACTTGAGCCAATCAGCTTGAGGGACAGGGGGGTGGCATAATGATGAGGGAAGGGGGGAGGAAAACGAGTAGGAGAGGGAGGAGCGGGTAGATGAGGAGGATGTCAGGGATGGGAGGAACGGATGGATATGGATGGGGTTCCTCATGCAAAGGAGGAAGCGAACACGGATGGACAAACAATGGGAAAGCATTCGAGACGGGAGGCAATGTGACATCAGGCGGGCTACACAGACAGAGTGGCAAGGAAGAGGAAGGACGAGAGGGACCGATACGGCAAGAAGTGCTGGCAACTACAGTGAAAACGTATAGTAAGGACGCGTGGCAAGGACGCAAGACCCTTGGAGGCTGAAAGTGAAGTAAACAATGCTAGGGACGGGCCGCAGAGGCTGAGGCAGGCAAGGACCCAAGGGCATCCTTGAAAAAGTCGTTTGTCCTTACTATGCGCGTTGACTGCAATGGAGGGCAAGGATCGCATAGAGCACAAGAGAAGGATGCACCAGCGCACAAACAGGGCAACCAACCACAAACGCCAACTACAAACAAAGCATGGCAGAAAAAAACATTCCAACAAATGATCCAACGGGGTTGGGTTGGGCCGCACACAATCGTCTGCACACACAGACACACAGGCACACACAAACACACACACAAACACACACGCAAACACACACAGACACACACACAGACACACACACAGACACACACACACAGAAACACACAGACACACACAGACAGGCACACACAGACACACACAGGCACACACAGGCACACACAGACAGACATACACAGACACACACACATACACATACAGAAACACACAGAGACACACACACAGACACAAACAAACACACACACAAACACACTCAGACACACACACGGACACACACAGACACACACACACAGACACACACACACAGACACACACACACAAGGACACAAACAAACACACATACAAATAGAGGCACACACAGACACACACACAGACACACAGGCACACACAGACGCACAGACACACACAGACAGACATACACAGACACACACACACATACACATACAGAAACACACACAGACACACACAGACACACACAGACACACACAGACACAGACACAGACACAGACACACACACACACACAGCGCGCGCGCGTGCTCAGCACTGCGAGTACCCATTCCCCCGTCTTCGTGTTCTCTCACAGCGTGCCCTACCCCAAGATGTCTAGACCACTTCCCCGGGCCTGGTGTTTCATCCCCAGTCGGTGTTTGACGGCGGCTCGGCTCGGTGATGGTCCCCAGAGTCTGAACATGTCCAAAAGCCTCGCGTCGTGACTCGGCTCACCGACGACGCGAGGGGGGCAGGGCACCTCGAACATTCCGTTTGCGGCCAAGGGCTTGCAGCAGAGAGCGCGAGGCCGGCGCAGGGTGTGGCGAGCATCTGGCACCGATGCGTGGGCGGGTCGCCTGCCGTGTGGGTCGCTGCTCCTGCCCTTACCAGCCTCGAGCTCGTCCCTACCCCTGGGATTTGCAAGAAAAGGCTATGACCATGTCAGGGGCTCGCCATCAGAAGCCGAGGGGGATCCTGAAGATCGGCATCGAGATCAGGCAATGCCGATCACAGGGACAAAGGATGTGCTCGAGCCTGGTGCTGCCTGCCTGCTCTCAGTTGCGCATTGCTGCTTGCGTGCTGGTGGTGGAACGCTACAGTCATCGTGCTAGCGTGAGCCAAGAAGAACGTTGAACAGCAGGGAACGAACCCTGTGATCCCAGCGTTTTCGCCCAGTTTCAAGCAAGAGGGGCCAATAAAGATCGATGCGGCTCGACAAATGAAACAGGCTGGCTGGTCTGCCCGAAGAAATTTGCATACTATACGCAACAGCCCAGGGGGGGGGGGGAGCGATGGTCTGGTACGCAACATTCCCTCCCTGGGGCGTGGTTTTTCCATATTGAAAGTGGCCCCGGGCGGTAGAATCTGACTGGGGCGGGCAGGGTGTGGCACACGAAAAAACCTGAAGATCTAGAGCCCCTGTCGTGCCTTGTCGCGAAGGTGCAGTGTGTTCGCAGAGTCGGGTCTCACGCAAGGAGTTTCGCCCACCCACGGCGAGCCTCCGACGCGAATAGGTCCTCCCCGACCTGGACATGAGGAACGGCCCGAACTCCAGAGCGCCTCCTCCTCCTCCTCCTCCTCCTCCTCCTGCTGCTCCTGCTCCTGCTCCTCCTCCTCCTCCTTCTCCTCTTCCTCCTCCTCCTCCTCCTCCTCCTCCTCCTCCTCCTCCTCCTCCTCCCTCCCCTCATATCCACATGCCGTCCTCGTTCGTGGCCTCCTCCTTTCTCGCTCGCCATGAGGACCGGCCCGAACCCAGAGTGGTCCCGATTTCAGCCTCTTGACTGCAGCGGTTGGGCGCTCTTGCCTTCTTGCTGGCCACTGCGCGCCATAGCTTTCGCTGTGTCGGCGGCTTGTGCATGCCATTCCGTGTGTGGCAACGGCTGCGTGCCATGGGATGGTTGCCTGGGCTTGCGGCTGCGCGCTCGCTTTCGGTGCTGCTCGCGCTTGGCTGCTTCATCGCTCCTTCATTTCGCTGCATGGCCACTATTATGTTTTTGTTGCTTGTGGCATTGCACACGTGTGCTTGAAGGTGCGGGCTCAGCTCTCTTGAAAAAAGAAGCTGAGCATGCTTACCACACATACTGTTACAAACGTTTGGGGGTGGGTACTGCTAGAAAAGCTGGTAATGACGATTACAGCGAGTTGCTTGCTGTATTTTGATTGCGTTCTGCTATCAACATATTGCCGAAGTCATGCTTGAACTTGCGTTCGGCATGCTGTCATGTTTGTCATGGCGTGACAACATTCGCTCGTCGCTGGGGTCCCTTGCGCCCGCTAGCTCTTCCTGCTGCGTGCTTGCTGCTGCTGCCGCCTGCTCACAGCTTGGCTATAATCCCTGGTTGCCTGCGTGCGTGCTCAAACTGGACGCCTGGGTTAAAGAAGCAGACGTAGTTGCCATTGCGTGCATGGAGCGCTTGCTTGTGGCTGCTATTATGGACTCCTGCTTGAAGGCCACCCAGGTCGATTGGATGCCAAACAACATACAAATACGCACGCTCCCCGACAAGAACAACCTAGGATGTGCCATGTGGTATCGGCAATGCGCTATCACATCGTCCTTCATGAATTCACAATTGGACAGGGCATGTATTACTCTAATCACGTAACATGTAGGTCTTGAAATGGCCATGCCGAATGCTGTCGGTATGGCGTGTGTAAGCGTATGTGTGGATACAAATAGGTATGATGTAAGATAACGTGTGGGGGGGTCGAATGCGGATGCGTGAAACGAAGGTGTGCCCGCAATCAGTCCTCCTTGAAAGCAAAGCGGTCGCCAGCACGCACGCGTATTCACGTCGTCACGGCATAGCCCATGGTATGAAAGCTACGTGGTTGGTATTCTGCTTCAGTCGAACAGTTCAGGCCATTTCCATATCGGTGTGCGCAGACGTCTCGTACCTAATCGTAAGCACAGGCGCCCAACATGTCTCTCTCTCTCTCTCTCTCTCTCCCCTCCAGGGTCAGAAGAGCTCTCTTTACAAAAACAAAAAAACGCATTATGCTTCCCCCCGATCCCTCTTCTGTATTGGGCATGCATGGCCTTCTCCTGAGCTTCTCGGTCGCACGACTCCGCGTTTCGTGCAGCGCCCAGACCGAGAAGCGCGACTATCACCTTCGCACCAGCATGGGCGACCTAGACGTGCCCCCTCGCATACTAAATGGCAGTGGGCACATCGATTAAGAAATCGGTCTGCTAGCAATTGCCCCTCGGAAGTGCCCTATCCACCAGATGGCTGGCATCTACAGAAGCTCTGGGGCACCTTCTGCACGAGGATGCTGTCACGATAGAACTGCTCAGGACGCGTTTCAGGATTTCCAGAGCATCTTGCGGCCCTCGTTTCTGGAGCCCGTGTGGACCACTTGGGAATCTTGGAAAGACGGAAGGCTGGGGAGTCCTGGAACGCATCGTGATCATGACCTCTTGCTCCTCGGAACCCCAGGGCCCTCAACAATGGATTCCTGCGTCTGCTGCACAGCCCTCTGGCTGCGCAAGCCCCCTCCCCCAGACCCGTGGGCAGACCACCTACCCGTACCCGCGGCCTCGCGGGCTGCACCGCCGGGCCGCGACCCCGCGGATGCGGGGCGCCATTTTTTTTGGGTCCGCGGCTGCCCCTCGAGGAACAGCGCCGTGCGACCGCGTATCCGCGGCATGGCGCCCCGGAGTCCAGACCGCGAGGTCGCGGATACGGACACGTCCGCCGCTCACGACAGACAGCGGGGGGGCGGAGGAGGACGAGCGGCCGAGGGCGGTCGGGCTCTGGCGCGGCGCAGCTCGGCACTCGCCCCGACTTCCAAGGTCCGCGCTCGCCCGGGCCAGGGCCAGGCTGGAGAGGCCGCGGGGCGGGCGGTCGCTGGCCAGAGCGCGGCTGGGATCGAGGGACTCCGCAGCCTGCCGTCCCTCGTAATTACGTCCAGTCCCCTTGCATACTTCGGCTTCGTGCGCTTATTTTTTTCGCGAGATGCTCCATGACGCTCCTCGATGGCTGGCCGAGGACAAACGCACACGTCCGAGCGATGCCGAGAGGAAGCTGGCCCCCCACGACCGGGCCGCACCTGCCCGCCGCCCCCGCCGGGGGAGCAGGCGCAGCTTGACGGAGCCAGGGGAGCCGGCGGGGACGAAAACGCAGACGAAGCGAGGAGGAGGAGGAGGAGGAGGAGGAGGAGGAGGAGGAGGAGGACACGCCCAGAGGTCTGATGGCGCTGCTGAGCTTGGCCTCCTCCTCTTTTTCCTCCTCCTCCTCCTCCTCCTCCTCCTCCTCCTCCCTGAGCGTAGCCTCCTCTTCCTCCTCCTCCTCCTCCGCTCACGCCTGCTGCTTGAGCGTGGCCAAAGGCCAGTACAAGGTGTCGGGAGGCCCTGCTGGGCGCGGCCTCCTCCTCCTCTTCCTCCTCCTTCTCCTCCTCCTCCTCCTCTTCCTCATTATCATCATCAGTACCATCCACCCATCCATCCGTCCATTCATCCATACATCCATACATGTTACACCCATGCAACCATCATCACCACCACCAACATCATCATCACAAACATCATGAACATGAAGATGATCATCAGCTACCTCATCGTCATCACCACCACCATCACCATCAACATCACCATCACCATTATAATGTCTATCACCATCAACATCCAGTATCAGCATCATCATCGTAAGCATCACCTGCAGCATAACCACCAGCATCATAATACGAGTCAGCATGAGCATTAGCATCACCACCATAACCATCGTCATCACCATCACCGTCACCATCAGCATAATCATCCGCATCATAAACAACATAACCATCAGTATCGTCAGCATCATCATCGTCATTAGCATCAACAACATCGTCATCATCATCACCATCATCATATTGCCAGCATCATCATAATCAAAATCACTAGCATCATCATCATCATAAACATCAACATCAGCATCAGCATCAGTATCATCATTAGCAGCAGCATCATAATCGTCATCTTCATCATGATCCTCATTTTCATCCTCATCCGCATCCTCATCCCCCCTTCCCTCCTTCTCGCCGCCACCCAGCCTCCCTTCATCGCCGCCAAAAGGTTTAAAATGGTAATCTTTCTCCTCCTCCTCCCCCTTCCCCTATGGGACGCAACACGGCCATACTAAATTTATGCGTCCCCCTCGGAGGCGTTCACCCGAACAAGACACATAGCACAAACAATTTACAACATATTGTTACCCAGGCGGTACGGCCAAAAAGCGCACGCCACCAGGCAATACTGTACGATTTCTGGGCCGACGCACAATTTGCACAATTATGCCTGGGTGATGCCTGGGTGATGCCGATCTCCCGCCCCTCCTCCCCCCCTGCCCGCTCTGCTAGCAGCCCCAAGATCCCCCACGAGCCCTTTTGAAACCACACGTTAACCAGCGTGGACCCAAAACAGCGCGCTATTGCACAGTGAAGGTGACATATTTGCGATGTAAGTTATGCGGTTAAATCTTTGTGGTGTGAGCTGATAAAGGTGACACGTGTAAGATGCAGACTGTGTGGTGCAAACTGTGTCGTGTAAGCTAGCCGGTGTGAACTGGAAGTGGAAGTTGCAGGGTGAAAGCTATGTGATGTAGGCTATGTTGCAATGCGGTGCGAACTCTGCGGTGCACACTATGTGGTGGAAACTACGTCGCATAAGCTCAGAATGCCAGGCGCCGAGGCGGCGGGCTCAGTCGTACGCGTCGGCCCTCTCGGGGTCGCTTGCCCAGCCGCCCGCCTGCGCTGTCGAAGAGAGGGGGGGGCACGACCCAGAGGAGGAAACGCTACCCATACCGCTACCCTTCCCTCGTGTTCGCCTTGGGGGGGCCTTCTGGGAGGCCTTCGTCGCCACCGTCGGATTCGCCTCGACATTCTGGTCAGAACGCGCCCCAGGGGAGGTCTGGGGAGTGGCGGTATCGGTACCTCGTGGTTTCCCCAATGCCAGGACTGTCCGCGGCAGCTCATGGGAATCTCCCATGCCATCTTGTTGGCTCTTGCGAATCGACGCTGGCCAACGCTAATCGACGCAAGTTCAACGCTAAATCAGCGCTGCTCGACGCAACATTGGCGCTATCTCATCGATTACCAAATGCTAATCGACGCTAGCGCACTTTTAAAACGGAACCGCGACGGTTTACAAGACTCCCATGATCTGCTACCGAACAGGATGGGGGAAGACAAGTGAGGCATGGCACGACGGTGCACATCAGAGCGCAAACGACGCACGAACATTGGCATGGTCCACTTATCTATGATCGAGTTCATGTGGAAGCCGTCTGGATACTGATGACCTTTCGCATTCCTGCTGTGGTCCTCGCAATCCATCCCCACGAGACCAGAGGCCAGCGAGACGATACAGGTTGCAAACTCCGATCGGATGAAATGCACAGCAGGAGCATGAGACCTGGGACCAAGGCTAGATGCGCATTCTGGGGACCTTCCTGGAGACACTCGCTCCACTTGTGCGACGAAGCTGCGTCGAAAGTCCGTCGATTGGAGCCGACCTTGAGTCGAGCCTGAGTCGAAACAGAGTCGGACTTGAGTCGAACTTGAATCGAACTTGACTCGAAATTGAATCGAACTGGGGTCGCGCTGGAGTCGAACAGATCCGTGAGGTGGGCCCCAAGACGAAGAGCCGCTTGAGAACACGGTTGCAGGGCACGCGGGCCGGTGCGGCAGAGCCGTGGGCACCGGCTGGACCACGTGCGGCTGGGCTGCCCGTGGGACCCGCACCACCTCGTGCACGGCAGCCCTGGAAGCGGAGACACGCGCCCGCTGTTCAGCGAGTGATGAGGGAAGAATCCTCCCCAGCTTTCGGTCGGGCATGTCCTCCTGCATGCGGATTTTTATTTAATACAACCGCGTGAAACCAGATTCAAAAATCCGCCGGCCCCCATGCGGGGCCACCAGGCTGCAGGCCGGGAATGCGCTGCTCCCTGTGCCGGTTGCAGCTTCCAGTTTCCACTGTTGCAGTTCTGCTTCTTGCTGCTTACTGTTCCTTGTTGATGAACGCGCGAGGGGGAGTGAGCCCAAACCAACAAAACTACCACGCCCTGGGAGGGTTCTCAGAATTTCTGGGGGGGTAAAAATTTACACCCCTCACGCAGATCCGCAGGGTCAAGGTCCAAAAACGGATGGAATTTGCCACATTGTTGAACTTCGGTGGCACCCCTCACGCAGATCGGCGGGGTCAGGGTCCAAAAACACATGGAATTTGCTACATTTCTGAAATTCGTTGGCACCCCTCACGCAGCTCGTCGGGGTCAGAGTCTAAAAACACATGGGATTTGCCACATTTTTTCAATTCGGCATCACCCTTCACGCAGATCGGCGGGGTCAGGGTCCAAAAACAGATGGAATTTGCGACATTCCTGAAATTCGGTGGCACCCCTCACGCAGATCGGCGGGGTCAGGGTCGAAAAACAAACAGGTCCCGACACTGCTTCACGGAGGCGCCCAGACCTCATGATTTAGCTTTTGCATCTCCCATTTTCCGAAACAGGGGGCCGGCGGCATGGGGCGAAGCCCTTGCGGATATATGTTGAAAATTGTAAAAGAATCGTCTCCAGACGATTGTTTGTTAACTATTTTTGAATATTCCTCCTGTGGAAGGACAAGCCCGACTTGACCCTAGCTCAGAAACCGATCAGCGTGCTCCTCCAGCTGGTTTTCCCCCCCGTCGTTCCTTCCTTGTTGGTGTGCACCCCCCGCTCTGTCACCTGGCCGGCCGATGCCCGCCACATCTGGTACCAGTACCTGCTCATCCGATACCCGCCACACAATACAAACGTGCACAGCTTTGCTCTCAACATACGGTGACGGTATTGGATCAAAAACCCTGCGATAAGGAAACCAAGGTCTGGAAGCCGGTGGAACTCCAATCGTGGACCAGCCATGGATATCATCGCCGCCCTCATCAGATGAGGAAGACTCCAGGGTCGAAAGCCTCCTGGGCACAGTCCTTAACCAACGCCCCCACCGTAACCATTATGTCTCCCATGTTGCACGTGCGTGGCAGGAAACGGCTGGGGCGCAAGGACATACTAGCACTATATGTCCTTCTTGGAGGCGCGCGTCCGACCCGAACATCTAGTAGTATACCCAGGAGTATATCGTTTCCCGAGCGGTGTGGCCAGAAATCGCCCGCCACGACGCATGTACTATAAGATTTCTCGGCGCGCGCGTCGCCCCTGGGGGGGCGGCGCACATATAGTATCAGTATGCTGGGGTGACGCGGACATAGCCAGTATGTCGCCCACGTTGCAAGTGCGTGGCAGGAAACGGACGGGGCGCACACCTCGCGTGGAGGAAAAAGGCTTGTCGGTCTCGCCTCGGCGCCGCGCTCCATTTTCCAGGGAGTGGAGCTTCCGCTGGGGCGCGGCGCACGACTTTCGCACGTCACGATGTCGACGCACGTGCGGACGAAAATATCGCTCCCGCCTGGGCGCCGCGCAGATTCCTCGTGAAAATGGCGCTCCCGCCCTAGCGCGGCGCATATTTCCCACTCGCCTTATGTTGCATCCTCGGGGGACCTTGCTTGTCCCGTCGCGGCCGCATCCGCGTCGAATCCGTGTCGAATGTGTGTCGGACTCGTCGAATCTGTGTCGAATCTGTGTCGAATCTGTGTCGAATCTGTGTCGAACCCGCGTCGGACCCACGTCAAATCTGCATCGAATCTGCATCGAGCCCGCGTCGGGCACAAGAAAAAATACGCCGATGTTTGGAACAGACGAGGTCGGTCCCCAAAATATGTGGCTGTAACTCGCCATTTTTTCGGGGCCCCGCCTGAGCGGACAACCTGCCGCCCTCGCCCAAACTTCGGGCGCGGCTAACAGACCCCTAGCACACCATCCCCTTCCGTGACGTCACCCTCGCCTTTCAAGCTCCCCCCCCGGCCGCATACATACGTCGTGGGGCGAGGCGAGGGGAACGTCACGGAAGGAGATGGTTTGCGAGGGGTTGGGCAGGTCGCCCCTGAAAGCTCCGTGCGCATTTCGCTTGGAACCGGCGTCTCCAAGCGGAAACGGCGCACGGCTCGCGTCGCCGAAACAGAGGAGCCACAGCGAGAGAGAGCGGCAACAGGGCACGCAAGAGAGGACGAACAAATGCCTATCCCCGTGGGCAGAAGAGGGGAGGAGGGAGTGGAGGAGGAGGTGGAGGAGGATGAGGAGGAGAAGGAGAGGGAGGAGGAGAGGGAGGAGGAGAAGGCGGGGGGGAGGAGGAGGAGGAGGAGGAGGAGGAGGAGGGGAGGAGGAGGAGGAGGAGGAGGAGGAGGAGGAGGAGAGGAGGAGGAGGAGGGAGGAGGAGGAGGAGGAGGAGGAGGAGGAGGAGGAGGAGGAGGAGGAGGAGGGGAGGAGGAGGAGGAGGAGGAGGAGGAGGAGGAGGAGGAGGAGGAGGAGGAGGGAGGAGGAGGAGGAAGGAGGAGGAGGAGGAGAGGAGGAGGAGGAGGAGGAGGAGGAGAAGAGGAGGAGGAGGAGGAGGAGGAGGAGGAGGAGGAGGAGGAGACGGAGGAGCAGGAGGACTGGGAGGAGGACAGGGAGGAGGCGGAGGAGGAGGACGACCAGGAGGAGGACAGAATGAGGAGGGGAGGCGTAGGAGGAGAGGGAGGAGGAGGACGGCCAGGAGGAGGACAGGAGGCGGGGAGGAGGAGTAGGAGGAAAGGGAGGAGGAGGACGGCCAGGAGAAGTACAGGAGGAGGAGGGGAGGCGCAGGAGGAGAGGAAGCGCAGCCAGATGGATTCAACGAGGACGGTCCCAGCCGGACATGTTCTCAGAACGTCTCGTGCAAGCCACAACAGGCTCTCAGAACATTCTCTGGCGGCCCTATAAGCAAGACGGACGCCTCGCCACTGCTGGAGCCAGCGGAAACGGGGCCGCGCGAGAGAGCGGACGAAACGCCGACCTCGCCCAAGCACCAGCCAGGCTGTGAGTGACCGTGGTATACCGTTCGGTCGGCGCGGCGCTCAGAGTCGTCCTCGCCGCTCTCCTCGGCAGCTGCGCCGCTCGCGCCCCTGCGCGGCCCGCGTCGTTCTTGTCACGTCGCCCGGTCGTCGGCAGCGGCGCCGCGAGCGAGCGCCTTCCGTTCGTTGGGTGGGAGCGCGCTCCGATCCCAATGCCGGGGCTGCGCCAGAACTGACTCTCACGCTATGGGGGGCGAGGGTGGGAATAGGCGGGGCTCTGTGCCTCGCTCGACCTGGCGAGCTGGACCCCACCCCGACTCCCTTCTTTCGGCTGCACGCAGGGGTGGCCCTGGGCAAGAGTGACCTCTGGTACGCGGCTTGAGAGGGGGGCCACGCCCAAGCGCGCAAGCCGGTGCTACCGCATCGCGTTCAGCGATCGGCAGGTCCCAATGGGCCCGCAACAGAGGTCACTCTGGCAAAGGGTCACGCTTACGCGTAGTCGATTCTTGCCCTTTCCCTCGTGCTCCTCCCCATCTCTGCTCTGAAGATACCGGGGCACATGCTTCGTCGATGATTGAGGGTCCTGAGAGGCCCCGAACCTTCTGTAGGTCCCTGGGGCCATCGGGGGAGAATCATCTTCCGTGGGTCACGCGCTGGCAGCCCGAGTTCTTGTTTGATGTGCCCGCTGTGCACCAAGTCTTGGGCCTTGGGCCCAGGATCAGCCTGGGCAGTCAGTATCGGTGCAGGTGCATGGTTGGCGGCCTCCTACACGGTGCCCTGCCTGCCTTGCCTCCCCCCTGGGAACTGCCAGCCTCCTCCCTCCAGGGCCCCGCCCTCCAAGCACACGCGCCCTCTCCTGGACAGCGGCGAGGCGCGGAGGGATGGTGGGGAAGTCGGCCCCGAGGCCCCCCCCACGCGGGGAGGAACCGCAGACGGACCAGCGCGAGCTGTGAGGCGGGGGGAGCGTGGCACGCACAGACGACTCCGAGCTGGGGCAAGCGTGCGATGTACACGGAGCGCGCCCCGTTTGTGTTCGGGCCCGTGTGCGCAAGGTGTGACGTCACGGAACACCGACTCTGCATACATGATCGATCCTGGCTCCCTTGTTCATTCGGACAGGCAGACAGTACACTTCCGTATCGAAGTTGCCGCCCATATCTCACCAGCTCGCCAGCCGCGACAACTGCAATTTCGGAAGATTGGTCAAGGCAGGAAGCAGAAGTGAGGGACGCAAGGGATCCAGCGCATCCCGGCTCAAAAACAGAATTCAAAGGGCATGCCCTTTCTCTACTAAACATCGAGCCAGTCACTGTGCTGGTGCAACGGCTGGGCCCCTGAGCCGCACGGAAGCGGTGCAAGCCCATGCCGCCAGGAGTGCGTTATAGTGGCTTGAAGACCGCATCGAGCGACAGATTACGAAATTACTGAACAGCGCATGTGGTGAGGGCACATGCTCGGTTCCAGCCGAGGAGCGTACCCCGCCGAGCCCCTTCAGGGCCAACAGCAACTATAGACTAGGGTCGCTCGTCATCCGTGGGCGGGGTGCACTTCACTGCCATCTTACTTCTTGGTGCAGCGTAGTCGCCAGCTATCAACGAGCTCCCTTTGATGAGACTCTCCAGCTGGTAGATCACCAAATTCAGGTCCAGACTCTTCGCGTGGCCCCTCAGACGCAGGCAGCCATCGAGGAACTCCTCGATCCCAACCTCCCCGTTGTCGTTGCAGTCCAGCAACTTGAACAAGATGTGCGCCTGCCGGATGTCCAGATCCAAGGTCTGGAAATACGCCTTCACACGGTCGTCGTCCAAATGCGTCCGGAACTCCTCCCACGACAGCTGGCCTGAGTTGTCTGCGTCCGCCTGGCGGAAGAACTCCTTGATGTCATTGGCATAGTCCTTGAGGGCTTTCATCTCGTCCTCAACCATGCGGTCGCGGTCCCTGGCAGCAACGCCAGACGTGACATCGACTACGGTACCGATCCGCCGACGTGCCGCTAAGCACGGGGTGGGCGTGTCCTCAAGTCCCTTGCGCACTCCCCTGAGCCTCAGCCTTCAGTCCTGAGGGTGTGCAGCAGGCGCTGGACCACAGGAAACCTCCCGCGAGAAACCCAACCCTGAGACCCCAGAACGCCCCTTGACTTCTGCTGTGGGAACGTCACGCTTTCCATGGCAAGACCATCGAAACCCGAGAATAAGGGAACGAATAATGACATAAACATAAAAACTCGAGGTCCGCGCGGATTTCTCGGATCGGCGCTGGACTCCCCTAGCGGCGCCTCCGGCGCCGCCCCTGGCGCGCTCCGCGCGCCAGGGAGGGGGCTCCAGCGCCGATACGAGAAATCCGCGCGGACCTCCGAATTTTTATGTTTATGCCATTTTTCGTTCCCCTAGAGAAACTCGGAAGCTGGGCAAGGGCCGCTCAATCCGTGGCTGCTAAAATCGACCTCCGGGAAGTCGTCTTCGTCCTTCTGGGAAGAAGCCCGTTGACTGTTTCGCGTGCCGCGCCTCCTTCCGGGAAGTCGTTTTTTTTCCTTCCGGGAGGGCCGTTTGAGCAGCCACGGAGTTATAGCAGCCCTCGCCCAGCATTCCGAGAAACCCTGCAGGGCACCCCGGAGGCAGGCAGGGCCGTTTGAGCAGCCACCGTTTTAGCAGCCACCGTTTTAGCAGCCGTTTGAGCAGCCACGGTGTCATAGCAGCCCTCGCCCAGCTTCCGAGAGACCCTGCAGGGCACCCTGGAGGCAGGCAGGGCGTCTCCTGGCAGGGGCTGCGGCTGCAACGGGGCCCCATGGGCCCCAGCCTCCGCACTCTGCCGGGGCCTGGCGCGTGCCCTCCCGTCTCCCCCGCGGCTTCCCGCTTAGGTCGGGCGTGCCACCCTACGGGCGGCTTCTTGGACGAAAAATAAAAAAAATCCCCCCCCCACCCACACACACACAAAAGCAACAAGTATTCAAAACTGATCACAAGCAGAATCACTAACAAAAACATTCGAAACATCGTCCCCAGACGATTTGTTTTGCTATGTTTGACAATTCCTCCTGCAGAGGGACGAGCACGACTTAACATCAATTCTTCGGGCCCAGGCGGGCCCCCAGACAGGCCAAGGGGGCCCCACGGAGCATCAAAAATTGCACCGTTGTACAATGTCACGCCCGGAGCCCCGGACCCAATTTTTCTGCTTTTTCAGGCCGGATCGCTCTGCGAGGGTCCCCGGGCCCGAAAGGCTGCGAAAACGCAAGGTCCGAACAAAATTTGCAACGCCAGGATCGCAGGCCAAGACGGCCCCGATACGCCCAGAGATGGGCCCAAGACGCGCAGGATGGCCCCCAGACGGCCCAAGACGCCCCAAGAGGCATCCCAAGAGGCATCCCAAGAGGGCCCCAGCAGGCCCAAACCATTGACTTCCCACACGTTTTCGAAGGTGCTTGGGTTTCTCTCCTTTTCGGCCTTCCGACGCTCCGAGACGGTCCTGGTGCCCCCAAGATCGCCCCACGACGGCCCAAGAGGCCTCCAAGAGGGCCCCAAAAAGGCCCAAGAGGGCCCCAAGACGGCCCAAGAGGCAGCAAAGACGGCTCCAAGAGTGGGCCAGGGGGGCCCGAACTGACATTTTGAGCTCTCGGCTCAGAGTGGCCCCCAGGAGGCTCCCAGGAGGCCCCCAGGAGGCCCCAAGAGGCCCCAAGAGGCCCCCGAATGGCCACAAGAGGTCCACAAGACACCCCGAAGAGGCTCCCAAGAGGCACTAAAAGTGTCCCCAAGATTCCCCCGAGAACGCTCCGAAGAAACCCCAAGAAGCATTCATAAGAACTCTGACCCACAATCCAGGCACGGTGGCGGGATGGGCTTATCAAAGGGGTGCCTGGCGTGCCAGACGATGTGGCTTTTGGTTTTGCTCCTTTTCCAAAAGAACTCCCCCTGGGGCTTCGGCCCGTCCCGCCGGCCACCCGGAAACTGCACAAGTCAATGCCTGTTCCGCCCCAAGATGGCCCAAGATGGTCCCAAGACGGCCAAGATGACCCAGGATGGCCTCCAAGATGCCTCCAAGACAGCCAGGATGGCCTCCAAGACGGCTAAGATGGCCCCAAGATGCATCCAAGACGGCCCAAGATGGCCCCAAGATGGTCTAAGACAGCCCAAAAGGCCCGCAAAAGGCCTCCAAGACGGCCCAAGATGCTTCCAAGAGGTCCTCCAGGAAAGCCGGAAGAGGCCAAAATCATTGATTGTCCTAAGGTTTCTGACGGATTTTGACATTTGCTTCTTTTCGGCTTTCTGACGGCCCGAGACGGCCCAAAGAGGCCCCCAAGAGGCCTCCAAAAACCCTCCAAGAGGCCCCCAGGAAGCTCACAGGAGGCCCCAAGAGTGCCCCCAGAGGCGCCCAAGAGGCCTCCTCCTCCTCCTCCTCCTCCTCCTCCTCCTCCTCCTCCTTTGTCCTCATCCTCCCCCTCCTCCTCTTCTTGCTCACCAACGCGTTCCCCGAAGTCTTTCCAAACCGACTCGGGGAACAACTGGCCCGATAGCTTGGCCAAGCTCTGGCTCGGCTGTCGGCCACAGAGGCGCTTCCAAAGAGGCAAGGGGCGGCGGTGATTCGCCGTAGGCGTCTTCGATCACTACGTTGAGCACCAAGAACACCATAAAATCCGCAACGGTGCCCCCCTGGCACGCTGAGGCGTTACAGAATGCCAGGTGCTGTCTAGGATGGTTTCTGCAGGTCTTCGTAAGTCCCGCCCCCTTCCTACGCCACGAGAATACATACACCGACACACTCCGACGAATTTTGCATGTACCTTCAAGGAGGGCGGCGGTGTATGAAGTCGCTGGCTCCAAGTGGAGATTTATACACCGCCACCCTCCCCTGAGGCCCAGGAACCATCCATTGGAGGGTGTCTGTGTGTATTCACCCATTCCAAAAGATGGGGTTTGTGTTATTACTCCGACCGCTCCGAGGCGGAACACTACGCCCACTCGCCTCCCTCCTCCTCCTCCTCATCCTCCTCCTTTCTCCACGCCCAGAGTCACAATCAGGTGGTATGTTTTGTTATGTAATGGTATGCTATGTATGGTCTGGTTTCGCATGGTGTGTTATGTTATGATATGATGTGATATGTATGTAACGCTGCGATAGGATATGCTATGTTATGATATGTGATGCTGTAAAATTACATGATGCGGTTTCTTATGAAATATTGCGTTAGGCTGTGCCGTGTGCTGTTATGATGATGGTGATGGTGGTGGTGATGATGATGCTGATGCTGATGCTGATGCTGATGATGATAATGATGGTGGTGATGACGATGATGATGATGATGATGATGACGACGACGACGACGACGACGACGATGATGATGATGATGATGATGATGATGATGATGATTATGATGATGACGATGATGCTGATGATACTGGCGGAGCAGAATCTGAGGATGTCTCGAGCGAGGCGCGGGTTTCAGCAGACCCAAGGGGGAGCCGCCAGGGGGTATTGCACTCCCCCGTTCGCGCCAAAATGGCGGGGATGTCTCGAGCGGTTTGCCAGTTTGTGGCCTCAACATCCTCCGCGTTCGGAGCAGAGTTTGAGGACGTCTCGAGAGAGGCGCTGGTTTTCGCACCCCAGGGGGGTCAGATCTTGCGGATGTGCAGCGCCAGGAGAGCACATTAGGTCTCAGGATGCGCCCGGAGGCCACAGGAGGCCACAGGAGGGCTGAAGGAGGCCCCAGGAGGCAACAGAGGCCCCAGGAGGCCCCAAGAGGCTCCAGCAGGCCCCAGGAGGCCACAGGAAGCGCCAGGAGGCACCATGAGGCCCCAGAAGCCCCTAGGAGCTCCCACGAGGCCCCAGGAGCAGGAGGCCTCAGACGGCCACAGGAGTGGCTCCAATCCCCAATGTTTTTCGTATGTTCCTACGGATGGGGCCTCCCCCGGAACACGAATCCTTAGTGTTTGACGTATATATATGTTTCTATCGATTGTTCTTCTCCTGTGTATCCACTCCTGAATGTTTGACGTATGTTCCTCTAGATTGGGCCTCCCCTGGGGCATGAGTCCTTGGTGTCTTACGCAGGTTCCTGTAAATTGCCCCTCTCCTGTGGCTCCAATCCGACGTGTTTTACGCATGTTCCTATAAATTGGGCCTTTCCTGGGGCACGAATCCCCCCCAGGAAGGCCCAGGAGACTCCAAGATGCCACACGAGGCCCCAGGAGGCCTCAGGAGGACACAGGAAGCCCCAAGAGGCCACAGGAGGCTTCAAGAGGTTCCAGAAGGCCCCAGGACGCCCCAAGAGGTTTCAAGAGGCCCCAGAAGACCCCAGGCTCATGCGCAGAGAAGCATTAATACTACTGAGACTCATTCACACTCCGACCCATTCACAGTTAGATTCGCTCCCCGACTGTCAGTACTCAAGCCCGCTTAGATTCGAAAACTCTTGCGCCTAGACACGCACGGCGGACAGGTCCATGCTAATAGACGCACATCTGGGGAGCTCCACGCAATGAATAAGTATTACCGGCCGCGCCGACTCATCACCTCCACCTCCTCCCTCCTCCTCCTCCTCATGTTCAGTTATGGCATGTCATGGCATGCGATGCCATGGTATGGTGCTTGTTATGCTATGTTTTGTTATGTGATGTCATGGTATGGTATGGTATGGTATGGTATGGTATGGTATGTCATGGTGTGGCATGCTATGGTATGCTATGTCATGCTGTGTCGTGCCATGATATGCTGTGCTCTGTGTGCATGGACCCCCCCCTGCCGAGGCTTCCTGGGCCTGGGCGCCCCGCCGCCCCAGCACGGCTTCCAGGGGGACGGCCCCGGGCAGGCCACCGAGGCCGCCAGAAAACTCTGCGGCGAGCGCGGCCACCGGCAGGCCGCCAAGGACGGGCCAACAAATACCCAAAAGTACAAACAAAGGCATCATAGAAACATCGTTCCCAGACCATGTTTGTACTATGCTTGAACACTCCCCCTGCACAGGGACGTGCCCGACTGAAGGGAAGTGGGAAGGAGAAGGCCTTCACGGAAGGCGGCGGGACTTCTCAGAACCCCCTCGCGCCTTCCGAGAGGTTCTTGTCTGCGTCTTCGGGAAAGGCTCAGAAAAACGTCTCAGAGGCCAGGGGACTTCCGATCGGCTACACGCAGGAGTGACCCTGGGCAGGAGTGACCGTGACCTTTGGTGCGCGGCTTTTTGGGGGACCGCGGGGGGACCAAAAACGAGCGCGCGAGACGCCACTGCCGCATCGCGCTCGGCGACCGGGGTGCCCCATTGGGCCCGCACCAAAGGTCACCCCGGCGAAAGGTCACTCTTACGTGTAGTCGATTCTGAGCGCTCTGACAAGGCCCGCCCCGTCTCACTTCCCCCCCGGGGCTCGCCGCCGAATGGCTTCCAAGACGGCCCCGGCAGGCCACCCAGGCCGCCAAAGATGGCCCGAGATGCCTCCGAGACGGCGCGTGGATGACCCAAGTACAGCCCGAGCTGGCCTCGAGACGGCACACGAAGACCTCCAGTGCGGCCCGGGCTCCAAGAGGACCTCCGGGAGGACCTGGACATGCCCCAAACCGGCACCTCCCTGCTGTGTTGGCTGCTTCTCGCGTTCTCGCCTCTCCGGGCCGGCCTCCGCCACCCCCGCAGTTAGGGAGCCCACAAAGGACGTACGCGACCAGCTATGTACATGAACACGGCCCCTTGACCCGCGAGACCTGCCGCGCGATACGAACATTCGCGCAATGCGAACTCTCGAAACCAGCGTGGATTCATGTACACGTACGTCCTTCTTTCGCTCCTGAGCAGTGGCCACGGAGGCCTCCACGATGGCCCCCGAGACGGGCCAGGAGGCCCCCACGACGGCCCAGGAGGCCTCCGGGACGCCACCGCGGGGCCCCGCGAGGGCCAGGGCGGCCGGGAGAGGCCCCCGCGACGCTGCCCCCACGGGCGCTCAGCTCAACTGCCCCGGAGCGCCCCGAGACGACCCAGAGGATCTCCCCGGAGGCCCTCGAGAGGCCGCCGCGAGGCGCCCCAGAGGCACCCAGAAGGCTCCCAAAGGGCCGCGACCAGAGGCTGGAAGAAGACGAAGAAGAAGAAGCATAATCATAACAATAACCATCATAATAATAAGAATAATAATGATAATAATATGAATCGTAATAATAATGATGATGATGATGATGATGATGATGATGATGATGATGATGATGATGATGATGATGATGATGATGATGATGATGCTGATGCTGATGATGATGATTATTATTATACTAATACTAATAATAATAAGAAGAAGCATAATAAGAAAAATCAGAAGGCCAAGGGAGGACGAGCACGTTTCGAGGGACACGACGAGGACAAGCGCGTCGCATTCGAGAGACACGACGAGGAGTCGCACAATCTGCGGCTGCGGGTGGGCCCCTCGGGCAGTCGCCACCCGGAGTGGTGGGCTGGCACGGCTGCGGAACTTGCCGCAGGCAGCTGGATATATGTAGAACAGGAACATGATGCCATACAAAATACCAATCTTCACCAGTGATTGGTACACTTCCCCCCAATCCCGGCCGCCTGTGATGCTCTCGAAGAGGGTCACGATGGCTCGTTCAATGCTGCCCCAACTCGTCATCATGTAATCGAAGTGTTCCTGCGAAGTGCTCCAAAACTGCTTCTCATCAAGAGTGAGCGTGACTCCATCGTTGGGGTACGAATCGAAGTACGAGATTGTGCCGTGCATGAAAATCATGGCGAACACGTACTTGAAGAAGAGAAGCACGGCCAGGACCCAGAACAAGACGTCCAGAGACCTGAAGATCGCGAAGATCATGACCCGCAAGCTCTGGACCATTCGGACGATCCTGGCGATTCGAGAAAGCCCTCCTCGTCCTCTTCCTCCACGTCCTCCTCCTCCTCATCGGGTCAAACATCGACACCAGGACCTGTGCAGGGGCGCATTCCGACCAGCACTCCGAGGGGAATCCGGCCGTGGCCACGGGGGCGCCCCAGGAGGCCCCCAGAGCGCCAGGGAACCTGGGCGCCCGAGCCTGGATCCGCGGCCCTCCCCCGCCACCTCACCCCGAGGATCCTGACGATCCGGAGCACCCGCGTAATGCGAAACAGCTTGATCGTCCGGCTGAGCGTCAGGTTCAAGGTGTCTCCGCCGTACAGCTCGTCCATCAGCAGCTGCAGGAGGGCCGCCAGGACCGGATGAGGAGGAGCAGCAGCAGCAGCAGCAGCAGGAGCAGGACCACCAGCGCTCTGCTCCTCCTCCTCCTCCTCCTCCTCCTCCTCCTCCTCCTCCGTCTCCTCCTCCTCCTACTCCTTCTGCCCCCTCCTTCTCCTCCTCCTCCTCCTCCTCCTCCTCCTCCTCCTCCTCCTCCTCCTCCTCCTCCCCCTCCTCCTACTGCCTCCTGCCTCCTGCCTCCTCCTC
>CAUYUJ010017333.1:0-63742 GCA_963575745.1 Prorocentrum cordatum
CTCCTCCATCTCCTCCTCCTCCTCCTCCTCCTCCTCCTCCTCCTCCTCCTCCTCCTCCTCCTCCTCCTCCTCCTCCTCCTCCTCATCCTCCTCCCCTCCTCCTCCCCCTCCCCCTTCCCCCTCCCCCTCCCCCTCCTCCTCCTCCTCCTCCTCCTCCTCCTCCTCCTCCTCCTATTCCCGGCTCTCTGAGCCGCGGCGCTTTGAGCTTCTTAGCTCAGGGACGGGTCGGCCACCGCCGCCATCTCCATTTGTCGGTGGCCCTGACGAGGTTGGGGGCGAGGGTGCCGAAACGGGCCCAGTGTCCAGCAAAGCATGAGAGTGCAAACCCGACTTGTCTGGCTGATGCTCTGGGGGGGCCTGTGTTCAGGGAAGGCTGCAGCACCGCTCAACGATGTGCTGTTTAACCGAACCTGCAGGGTGGGCCCTTTCCCGAATCCGTGTTTCGGTGCGGATCGTCTGCGCGCCTCGTCTCCATCGTCGTCGTCGTCGTCGGCGTCGTCGTGGTCGTGGTGCGTGTTGCTATGCTCGGGACTTGGTTCCCTAATGCAGTGACCACCACCACAACCCCTCCTCTTCCTCCTCATCCTCCTCCTCCTACTACTACTACGCCGCCTCCTCCTCCTCCTCCTCCTCCTCCTCCTCCTCCGCCTCCTCCTCCTCCTCCTCCTCATTCTCCTCCTCCTCCTTGTGGTCATGGTCCTGGTCCTGGTCCTGGTCCTGGTCCTGGTCCTGGTCCTCCTCCTCCTCCTCCTCCTCCTCCTCCTCCCCCTCCGTAGAACCTAAGACAGATGGCAGGCCTGGGTATCCTGCTCGCTTTCATCCACAACGCTGGGTGCCAACAGCTTGATCACACTCCCCGATGAGGGGGACGAGAGGGGCACGAGAAGGACGAGGGGCGGGAGAGAGAGAGAAAGAGAGAGAAAGAGAGGAGCAGGAAATTGACGAGGCATAACAGCACCACAGGGGAAAGGGAGCTTCTCCGAGCCTGCCTCCCAGAGGTGCGCAACCGACGCACACGAGGATGTTGGCATCAAACTCGGGAGGGATGGGGCGCACAAAGACATACTAGTACTATGTGTCCTCCTCGGAGGCGCGCGTCCGACACGGATAGATAGTATACCCATCTTTTAGACAGTTTCCCGAGCGGTGTGGCCAAAAGGCGCCCGCCACGACGTATGTACCATCACATCTTTCGGTGCGCGCGGTGCCCCTGGGGGGGGGGGGGACGCACGCACCGTATCCGTAGATGTCAGGGCAGCGCCGAAGGGAGGAGGACGGAGGAGCAGGAGGGCCGCCGACCGACCCTGGAACCTTTATTGCTGAACGATCCTCTGAACTCTGCAAGGCCGAGCCTCGACAGCACTCTCAGTAGAGCCTCGCACGGCCAGCGGCGTCGACAGAATCCCCCGAGCCTGCCCCCCATGAGGTGCGCGACCGAGGCGCACGAGCATATGTTAGCAGCAAGAGGAGGGCGGAGGAGCAGGAGGGCCATGGGGACGGCCAACGCACACCACGGCGAACCTCCTCCTGGTCCTCCTCCACCCTCTTTTCCTCCTCCTCCTCCTCCCTCCCTCCAACCTCCCTCCCTCCCTCCCTCCCTCCTCCTCCTCCTCCTCCTCGTCCTCCTCCTCGTCGTCCTCCTCATCCTCCTCCTCCTCCTCCTCCTCCTCCTCCTCCTCCTCCTCCTCCTCCCTCCGCCCCCGAGGCCAGTGTTTAGGGCGGGCCGGGCGTTTCGCCTGGGCAGCAGTTTCACAGATGGAGGACGGGCCGTTTTAAAAATGTGGCTCTCGCCTTAGCGCCGCGCACATTGGTTTTCAAAAACTGCAAGAGCTTCGCGGCTTGAGGGCGGGAGGTTTTCCACACGTGGCTCTCGCCATAGCACCGCGCATATTCGTTTTGAACCGTCGCAGGAGCTTCACGGATTGAGGGCGGGTGGTTTTCAAAATGTGGCTCTCGCCGTAGCGCCGCGCACATTCGGTTTAGTCCAACATCGTTGGTGACTCTTGGGTTTACGCTGTTCCTCCCCCTCCTCCTTCTGCGCTGCTCCGCCCCCTCGCAGACGTGGCAGGAAAGTGGCCGCAAGCACCGCCTCGGCCCCGCTTCGGCGGGGGCCCTGGCGGGGGCTCTTCCGAGGCGCTCTCGTACTCGCTGGCGGACTCGCTGATCGCCTGCGGGGTCGTCGCGTCTGTCCCAGCCGCCGCTGCCGCGGACGACGTCGTCCCACTCCCCCCCCCCTCCTCCTCTCCAGGAGAAAGGGCAGGGGAAAGAGGGATGGAGGGGACGGGAGAAGGGCCAGGGAGGAGGGAGGCGGGATGCCGGGAGGCCACGCGGAGGAGGAGCAAGAACCTGCAGCTTACGGGGGCGGCCAGGCAAGACAGGATCGGGGCTCGCGAGGCCACCGGCCCACAAAGTGGGCGCACGCACGCAGAGGACAGCCGGCCCGTATAGCAAGGATGCGCGAGAGGTATGTAGCCTGAGACGCCCAGTTCGACGCTCTTCGAGCGCGGCGCGGCCAACGAGAGAGGCCAGGGATGGGCAGAGGAGGCAAGGATGCAAGGGCACCCTTGGGAGGGTTGCCCAGCCTTCCTGTGCGGACTGACTGTCAGGACACTGGCTCACATGTGGGCGCACGCGCACTGCACCCGCGCCCAAGAGAGCGGGCAACATCCCAAACAATATGGATCGCCGCGCAAACCAGAGACGCCGTCCGGTCAACCCGTATCACAAGGACGCGCGGTAAGGCTGCCAGGGCCTTGGATGGCCACGCTGACGTTTTCCGCAAGAGGCTGGACGGCGAAAGTCGCTCAGGACGGACCGAGGAGGCGGGGATGAACGGGTACCCTCGGGAAGGTTGCCCATCATCACTGTGCGGGTCGACTGTTGGGGAGCCTGGTGTTCAACGTGTCAGCACGCGCGCGTGGCTTGACCCCTGCGCGAGGCACCGCGCGCTCGTGCTCTGGCGCACGCCGCGGAAGGCGCCCCCCAGGGCACGGAGGAGGGCGCCCGCGCGCTCGGGAGAGACGCGGTCGGGCAACGGGGCAGACGGCACATCGGCGGCGATGGTCTCAGGTGCAGCACCACTCTGAGCAAAACGCACTACAGTCGGGCCTCGAGCACAAGAGACCTTCCACAAGAAACCCAACCCTGAGACCCCAGGACGTCCCTTGATTTGGGGTATGGGAGCGTCACGGTTTCCACAGAAAACCGCCGAAACCCAAGAAACCCAGGGCACCCTGGAGGCAAGCACAGTATTTCTTGGCATGGGCTTCCACTGTATAGTCGGACTTCGGCCAGACGAGCAGCCCTCAAGATCACGAGACCCTCCGCAGGTTAGAGCACACACAACATCCAAGGTTGCCCTGCCCAAGGTGCACAAGACCATCCAGCAAACACGAAGGACAATAGGGCACCCTCCCCGAACCGGCCTCGATCTTATGCCTCGGTCCGACGGTATTGGCGCTCAGTTCGCAGGGTTGGGGGGTCGCTGGGCTCGTGGCCAGCGCCGAGATGTACTACATGCCACCCAGCCAATGTTCACACACTCGGGCATTCGAGCGTAACAACAGAAACACGCTCTGTGTAGTTGACCTTGCTGCTGGTCTCTGCCATTGGGCCCCACGATCGGCACAGCTGACGTTAGCCGAAATCAGTCCTGCTCGTGCTACAATGTCTCGTCCTCCTGCTCATCCACTTCCCTCCGCCTCCCTTTCCGGGTCCCGTTCCTGCTGATCAACTTCGCCCCCTGATCCTCATCCCCTTCCTGATCCTCTGTTTTTCGTAGTCGCTCATCTGTCTGTTCTGTGTGTCTCTCTCTCTCTCTTTCAGTTTTCCCCCCTCTTTTTCTCTCTCTCTCTCTCATTTGTCCCTCAACATGTTTCCCCGTCACCCTCTCGCAAGACAGCCCGAGGTGAATTCCGTACAATACGAAGTGACGTTTTGGCAACAGATGTCGCTTGTCATGAAACTACCCGATCGTCATTTTTGAAACATCGCCCGAGCCGCGGCCGTGATACCGTGGCCCAACCACGGGGCCGATAATTCGAACATCCCCCCCTCCCCCCCCTGGCCTCCTTCCGCAAACATACGCGAGAAGTGCGAATCACACGATTGAGCGGCCGACTGTACGCATAACTTACAAGACGCACGCAGGCGAGCATCGAACTTGTTCAACGCGAATATATGCATCGCGCACACGCGATGTCAAATTCATTCGAATCTGACGACGTACGCCACCCTATGTATATATATATATATATACATACACGTGTATGTATATGTATATATATATATATAACTGTACATGTGTGTAGATCGCAACCGTGCGTTCGTGGCGGCTGAACACGTGTCGATTAGCATATACAGTGGCGAATTCCCCTGGGGTGTTGGGTCCTCGTTTTCGAATGGTGGTCCCGCGTGTTCCTCCTCCTCCGCCCTCCTCCATCACCATCACCATCACCATCACCACCACCAGCACCATCACCATCACCATCACCATCACCATCATCATCATCATCATCATCATCATCATCATCATCATCAGCATCATCATCATCATCAACATCATCATCATCATCGTCATCATCATCACCCGTTGCAGCACACACTTCACACGCTCCGTGGTCCCATCGGAAACCCATCGAGGGTCCCAATGGGACCGCCCGCGTGCGTCCCGCACACGCAGTACAACGCTTCGTGGCCTCATAGGGAACCCCACCGAAAGTCCCACTGCTACCGTCCGCATGCGCCCTGTACACTCACTACAGCGCTTCGTGGACCCATAGGGAGCCCCACCTGCGGCCACACTGGGACCGTCCGCGTGCGTCCCACACACCCAATTTGGCATTTTCGCGCACACAGTGCAACGCTTCGCGGCCCCATAGGGAGCTCCACCGAAGCCCCCAGTGGGACCGCCCGCGCGCCTCCGGGAAACCCAATTTGGCATTTTCACGCAACCAATACAGCGATTCGTGGCCCCATAGGGAACTCCACCGAAAGCCCCAGTGCCACCGTCCGCATGCGTTCCACGCACTAATTTGGTAGTTGCCCATACCCAATACAGCGTTTCGTGGCCCCATAGGGAGACTCCACCGAAGGCCCAACTGGCACCGTCCGCGTGCGTCCCACACACCCAATGTGGTATTTTCGCCCACCCACTATAGCGCTTCGTGTCCCCATGAGGAGGTCCACCGAAACCCCCAATCGGACCTCCCGCGCGCGTCCCATTCATCCAATTTGGCATTTCCACACACCCATTACAGCGCTTCGTGGTCCCATAGGGAACTCCACCGACGGCCCCAGTGCTACCGCCCGCATGCGTTTCCCCCCCATCCAGTGCAGCGCTTCGTGGCCCCATAGGGAGCTCCACCGAAGACGATATTCACAATTGCGGCACCCGCAATTGCATTTGGTTGGGTCTTTCGCCAGGATTTTTGTCAATTGCGCGAAAGCGCCGTGCGAAACTTACGGGTGTCGGCTCAACTTGTACAAGGTGGACAACACTGACCGTATATCGGTACACTGGTCGATTGAGAGGGTGCACCGCTGGATCTCCCCAAGGGAGGGAGGGGTTGGGACCCCTCCCCCTTTCCCCGATCCGTTTCGCCACGCCGCCCCCTGACTCCGGAACCCGACCCCCGCCACCCCTACCCCTAGTCGTCACCCTAGACCAAACCCCGAATCCTAACCCCAACCACTAACGCCAGCCCCAAACAGTACTCACCACTCATGTTTCACTACCCACTACTGACTACTCGCTATTCGCTATTCGCTACTCACCTCTCACAACCCCCTACTCACTACCCACGACTCACTACTCACTATCCACTACTCACTACCCACCACCCACTACTCGCTACTCACTACTCCCTACTCACTATTCTCTCCTCCCTACTCACTACTCACTACTCACTACTCACTCCTCACTACCACTACTCAATACTCACTACTCACTAAGCACTACTCGCTACTCCCTACTCATTACTCACTAGTCACTACTCATTACCCACTACCCACTATCCACTACTCGTTACTCACTACTCATTGCCCACAAATCGCTACTCACTACCCACCTCCGCCCCTCGCTACTCCCTACTCTCTACACAATTATGACGACACGGTACTCAGTACTCACTACTCACTACTCGCTACTCCCATACCCGCTACTCATTGCTCACTCCGCGCTAGACAGTACTCACTACTCACTACTCACTACTCCCTACTCATTAGTCACAACATAGTCTCTAGTCACAAATGAACAATCACTAGACACTAGTCACTACTCACTACCACCTACTCACTACTCCATAATCGCTACGCACTACCCACTATTCGCTACCCACTTCTTACTACTCACTGCTCACAGCTCCCTACTCCCTACTCCCTACTCCCTACTACCTACTCACTACTCACTACTCGCTCCTCCCTACTCGTTGCTCACTAATTACTACCCACTACTCACTACTGACTACTCTCCACTCACTGCGCACTACTCACTACGCCTTAGTCGCTCCTCACTACTCACTAGTCGCTACTCCCTACTCGCTACTCACTACTCACTCCCCACTGCCACTACCCACTACTTTCTTTTCATCACTACCCACTACTCACTACTCACTACGCACTACGTACTACTCAGTACTCACTACTCACTACTCACTAATCACGACTCGCTACTCGCTACTCACTACTCACTACTCGCTACTGACTACTCACTACTCATGACTCACTACTACGTAATCACTACTCACTACGCATTACGCACTACCCACTACTCACTACTCACTAATCACGACTCGCCACCCACTACTCACTACTCGCTACTCACTAACCCACTACTCATTACTCCCTACTCCCTGCTCAGTACACACTACTCGCTACTCGCTACACACTACCCACTACTCACTACTCGCCACTCACTCCTCACTTATCAGCACACACTAATCATTATTCACTACTCACTGCTGCCCACCCCCGACTCCCTACTCCCTACTCGCCACTCACTACCCACTACGCTCTACCCAACACTCACTACTCACTACTCACTAACTCACTACTCAACACTCACCACTCCCTACTCCCAACTCCGTACTCCCTACACACCTCCTCCGGCGCAGAAAGGAGAAGCGAGAGAGGCCCCCCCTCCCCGGATCCCTTTCCGGCGCAAAGGGGGGGAGGCGGGGGGGATCCGAACACCACCTTTCCAGCGCCAAGGGGGCGAGGGGGGGGGGGGAGGGGGGGGGTCGGAACCACCCCTCCTTTGAAGGGGGGGGGGGGGTTCGACCCCCCCCCCCTTTAGTGTATTCAGGAAAATCCACTGGCGCACCTTCGTCGATTTACATAGCGGCCAACATGTTTAGCGGACTACCATTATTACTGCACACCATAACGGGGAAGTCTTACACGTTTCCAGCTGCTCTAACGTAGCTACACGTTTCTAGCCGACCCACTCTTGATCTCTATCGCAACATCGGATTTCCACTGGAGCCACGCGCCGCAACAGGACAACGTACATCCTGGCGGCAGGGGAAAAGGAAAAAACATGAATAAACGGTTTTAACCGCAATGTCCTGGCTCCTGGTTCGTCCTGCTCCCCAGGTGTCGCTCCCTCCTCTGCCCCCTGCTGCTGTTGCTCCTCCGGGTCGTCCACCTCGGGGGCCGCGTGGCGGGCAGGGGGCGCATGGATGACGAATGTGTGGCCAACATCGCACACTGTCCTGTGGCCGATTTGGCTCTACAGACAGGAAGCCGTGCGGGGCCCTATTTCAGACAAGCTGCTATGGGAACCCCGAGGCGCGCCGCGCGCCACGGGACTCCCGTGGGCTAGCCGCGGGACAACCTGGGACGCCCGCCGCGGGAGCGGACCACGGAGGCCATGTGACAGCACATGTGCCTTACAGGAGCAGGATCTCCCTTGGCGGCGCGCACGCGGGGGGGGCACGGGGAGAGGGGGGGGAAAGCCCCTTAGAGGAAGGCTGCGTCTCAGAAGGCGCCGGCCCCACATCTACAGACAAGGTTCGCGCCTTCTAAGGAAAAGGGGTGCTTCTAAGACGCCTTCCCCCTCCCCCTACTCCCCCTCCGCGCGTGGCCGAGCCTTCGAGGAGCAGGCTCTCTCTCTCTCTCTCTCTATCGGTGTTTCTCTATTCCTCTCACGCTCGCACGCCCTCCCACAGCCTGGCCCTGCCCGCACGCGCTGCGAAATCATTTGTCTGGTAGGGGGCGTTCCACCCCACTTCGGTCTCGACTCCCGCTCCCGGCAATTGGGCGCCCGACTGATCCGGGGTAAACGCGGTCCGGGGGAACTCTGGTCTGGGCCCCCGGGGTGTGAATCTGTAGCTACCCCTGACTGCCCCCAAGTCCTCATTCTCTGGGAGGGTTGGACGCCCGAATCATCCGGGATGACTGCGGTCCAGGGTAACTCCGGTTTGGGCCATCGAGGCGCGAATCTGTAGTTAGCCCTGACCGCCCCCAGCCCTGATGAGTAGGGGTCATGAGGTAAGGGATGGAGGAATGAGGGAGGACAACGAACACGACGACGATGCCGCCGGCGTCGACGACGTCCTCGACCTCGGCCCAGCCCTCGACCACATCTGCTTTCCCCTCTCCCGTCCCCCCTCCCCCTCCACCTACCCCGCTCGCGGCGCGCAGAAGAGGGTAGGGGGGGAAGGCTTCTTAGAAGGACGATGCTTCTTAGGAAAGTGCAGGCCTCACATCTACAGACAAGACCTGCGCCTTCTGAGAAGTAGGGGTGCTTCTACGAAGCCTTCCCCCCTCCCCCTACCCCCCTCTGCGCGTGGCTGACTCTTGCTCCCCCGACCTCAAATCCAACACACCCTCCCACTCTCGGGACGATCGACATAGGTACGGAAAGAATGGGTGCAAAGTCCAACAGCAACTGCTGCTCATTCTGAACATGGTTCCCTGTCGGTATTCCCACGGTCGTTGCCCGTTCGAGACAGCAGGCCGCCTGCCCAACAACGGCCGCAGTCGGCTTCGGACAACATGTGCTGCTGGGCATCGTGCCCATTCTTTCCGTGCAAACTTCGGGTTTAGAGGAAGAACAACAAACAACATGAAAATAAACTTTCGACGGTCCGCGCGGATGTCTTGGATCTGCGCTCGGGGCGCGCCAGGGGCGGCGCCGCCGGGGAGGCCCCAGCGCGGACCCAAGAAATCCGCGCGCCCACCCACTTGAGCAGGGACCGACCGTCCAGGCATTCCTATAGTCCTACCACGAAATGCTGTTATAACGCAAAAATGTTCTTATAACAAACACAATACTCTCATAACAGAAACCCAACGTGAGGAAACAAGACAAACTGCGCCAGAGATGTTCTAAGAACAGCTCGTGGACACCGCAACAGGTTGCTGGAAGCTTGTTTGGTAGGGCCATCGGCGAGCCAGGACGCTTCGCCACTCCTTGAACCACTCACCCGACCACGAGGACGACCCCCTCTCGGGGCTCTTCTGACCCGTGTCAATCTAGACCCGGGTCAGCCAGGCCTTGCAAGATCCTGCAAAATCTTACAAGATCCTGCACCCAAATCCCGGCCAGCGTCAAGGATCCTTCAAGGTCCTGCCGGATCCTGCGCCCAAGCCCGGGTCCGTGCGACCCGGGCCCTGCAGGATCCTGCAAGATCCACCGCTCTGGCTGACCACCGTCTGCATTGACCCCCGTCTGAGACGGGGGTCAATGCTGGTGAGCGGTGAGCGGTCAGTTCCACCCGTCACGGGTTCCGAACACATGCGACCAGCTAACCGCACTTGCCACGCAAACCGCCAGCTCCAAAGACCGACGCCACACCGGTCCCCGCATCCGTGCTAGGCACCCTCTCAACGACGCCCCCTTCCGGCGTAAAATCAATACAACCCTTTGTGCTTATGTGTGTTTTTCCTTTTCTGAGTCTCTCGGGCCCCGACCCAAGACGCTTCGCCACTGCTTAATCGAAGGAGTGTATTGGACGCCCGAGTTATCCGGGGGTAACTCGGGTCCGGGGTAACTCGGGTTTGGTTTCCCGAAAAACGAACCCGAGTTGACCCTGACCCGAGTTACCCCTGATGATTCGGGGCTCTGAGTGAAGGCGATGTGAGGACGCTAAACATGCACCCGGCCTGATCCTGGCCCGGCGGGCCCAGGCCCGATCCATGGGCCATTGGGGCTCGATGCGTCCCCCCCCATATACCCATCCCCCCCCCCTGTCGAGGAGGGGGAGGAGGGGGAGAAGGAGGAGGAGGGGGAGGGGGAGAAAGGAGGAGAAAGAGGCGGAGGAAGAGGAGGAGGAGGGGGAGGAGGAGGAGGAGGGGGAGGAGGAGGAGGAGGAGGAGGAGGAGGGGAGGAGGAGGAGGAGGAGAGGGGGAGGAGGAGAGGGACACGAGGACGACCCCCTCGATGGCCAGCCTGGACCGGCGGCTCCGGCTCCCTCCTCCTCTTCGTCTTCGACGGCGCCCCCTGCGCGAAGGGGTCGAAGCTCCACTCGCGGCCCGCGGCGCGCGGGGGGGGGGAAAGGCCTTCCTGCCGGCTGGCTGTGCGCGGGTCCGGCGGCGGCCGCGGGGGCAGAGGGGGAGGGGGAGGGGGAGGGGGAGGAAGAGGAGAAGGAGGAGGATGACGAGGAGGAGGAGGAGCAGGAGGAGGAGGAGGAGGCGGAGGACGAGGAGGAGGAGGGGGAGGAGAAGGAGGAGCAGGAGGAGGAGGAGGAGGAGAAGGAGGAGCAGGAGGAGGAGGGGGAGGAGGAGCAGGAGGAGGAGGAGGAGGAGGAGGAGCAGGAGGGGGAGGAGAAGGCGGAGGGGGAGGAGAAGAGCGGTGAGGAGCAAGAGAGAGGGGGTGGAGCGGAGGAGCGGGGGGAGGGGAGAAGCGAGGAGGGAGGAGGGGGAGAACGAGGGATGAGGAGGCTGAGGATGAGGAGCGGAGAGAGTAGCAGCTAGTGGGGACAAGATGAGCAGCAGCACAGCCAGCGGCCGACAGAAAGAAAAATGATCAGCAACAGCCTTCGCCTCCGCAATCAATCGCCGACCCACCTGTCATCGCTGCCTTTGCAACCATGTAAACGTGCTCTGGGACATCACTGTCCCTAAACGTCCATGTGCACACGAATGGCAGACTCAGAGAGAGCACTAACAAGGGCGAGAACACCACACACACACACCACACACACCTCGATCACACAGATACACACAGATACACACATACACACACGCACACATACACAAAAACCACCGGTGTTGCCAAGCTGGCGGTCCGGATCACACCTGGAGGGTGATCGAACAGATGCTTGTGCCTCATCGTTCTCTCGTTCTCTCCCCTTGCGCTGAATCGCCCCCCCTTCCGCCTCCTTCGCTAACCCCCCCACCTCCTTCGCCCGGGGGAGCCGCCACCAGCCCGCACTGGCATTGGCAGACGACGGAGAGGGTACAGTAGGGGCGCTGACCTAAGGAACCCTAAATAAGGAACGAGGCCCCTTTTCTCCAGAAGTTGAACTTCGATTTCCCTTCGGAAGCCTAAGGAAAACGTGGGGCAGACTGTGAAACGATTAAGGAACACGAAGCCCCTACCCAACGAAAAGAGTTCCTTCTTCAGCGCCCCGACTGTAGAGGAAGCCAGACTTCCCTGGCAGCGGCACCAGGGGCACAAAAAAATTAACCTGGCGAAAGACCCAACAATATGCAAACGTGAATACCGCAGGGCAGGTGGGACGAAGCAAAAAGAATTCCCAATGTGGCCACGAACCGTGTGAGGGGTGCGCCACACTGGGGCGGGGCCGCCATGCGAACCCTGCCACTGAGGCCTTCGGTGGAGCTCTCTATGTCCCTGCGGGGCCACGAACCGTGTGAGGGGTGCGCCAATATGGGGCGGGGCCGCCATGCGAACCCTGCCACTGGGGCCTTCGGTGGAGCTCCCTATGGGGCCACGAACCGTGTGAGGGGTGCGCCAAAATGAGGCGGGGCCGCCATGCGAACCCTGCCACTGGGGCCTTCGGTGGAGCTCCCTATGGGGCCACGAACCGTGTGAGGGGTGCGCCAAAATGAGGCGGGGCCGCCATGCGAACCCTGCCACTGGGGCCTTCGGTGGAGCTCCCTATGGGGCCACGAACCGTGTGAGGGGTGCGCCAAAATGAGGCGGGGCCGCCATGCGAACCCTGCCACTGGGGCCTTCGGTGGAGCTCCCTATGGGGTCACGAACCGTGTGAGGGGTGCGCCAAAATGAGGCGGGGCCGCCATGCGAACCCTGCCACTGAGGCCTTCGGTGGAGCTCCCTGTGGGGCCACGAACCGTGTGAGGGGTGCGCCAAAATGGGCGGGGCCGCCATGCGAACCCTGCCACTGGGGCCTTCGGTGGAGCTCCCTATGGGGCAACGAACCGTGTGAGGGGTGCGCCAAAATGGGCGGGGCCGCCATGCGAACCCTGCCACTGGGGCCTTCGGTGGAGCTCCCTATGGGGCCACGAACCGTGTGAGGGGTGCGCCAAAATGGGGCGGGGCCGCCATGCGAACCCTGCCACTGGGGGCCTTCGGTGGAGCTCCCTATGGGGCCACGAACCGTGTGAGGGGTGCGCCAAAATGGGGGTGGGCCGCCATGCGAACCCTGCCACTGGGGCCTTCGGTGGAGCTCCCTATGGGGCCACGAACCGTGTGAGGGGTGCGCCAAAATGAGGCGGGGCCGCCATGCGAACCCTGCCACTGGGGCCTTCGGTGGAGCTCCCTATGGGGCCACGAACCGTGTGAGGGGTGCGCCAAAATGAGGCGGGGCCGCCATGCGAACCCTGCCACTGAGGCCTTCGGTGGAGCTCCCTATGGGGCCACGAACCGTGTGAGGGGTGCGCCAAAATGGGCGGGGCCGCCATGCGAACCCTGCCACTGGGGCCTTCGGTGGAGCTCCCTATGGGGCCACGAACCGTGTGAGGGGTGCGCCAAAATGGGCGGGGCCGCCATGCGAACCCTGCCACTGAGGCCTTCGGTGGAGCTCCCTATGGGGCCACGATCCGTGTGAGGGGTGCGCCAAAATGAAGCGGGGCCGCCATGCGAACCCTGCCACTGGGGCCTTCGGTGGAGCTCCCTATGGGGCCACGAACCGTGTGAGGGGTGCGCCAAAATGGGGCGGGGCCGCCATGCGAACCCTGCCACTGAAGCCTTTAGTGGAGCTCCCTATGGGGCCACGAACCGTGTGAGGGGTGCGCCAAAATGGGGCGGGGCCGCCATGCGAACCCTGCCACTGGGGCCTTCGGTGGAGCTCCCTATGGGGCCACGAACCGTGTGAGGGGTGCGCCAAAATGGGGCGGGGCCGCCATGCGAACCCTGCCACTGGGGCCTTCGGTGGAGCTCCCTATGGGGCCACGAACCGTGTGAGGGGTGCGCCAAAATGAGGCGGGGCCGCCATGCGAACCCTGCCACTGAGGCCTTCGGTGGAGCTCCCTATGGGGCCACGAACCTCGTGAGGGGTGCGCCAAAATGGGCGGGGCCGCCATGCGAACCCTGCCACTGGGGCCTTCGGTGGAGCTCCCTATGGGGCCACGAACCGTGTGAGGGGTGCGCCAAAATGAGGCGGGGCCGCCATGCGAACCCTGCCACTGGGGGCTTCGGTGGAGCTCCCTATGGGGCCACGAACCGTGTGATTGGTGTGCCGAAATAGAGACATGCGGAGGGTGATGCTGATGATGACGCCGAATATCATGGTGATGTTGATGATGACGATGATGATGATGACGATGATGATGATGATGGCAGGAGGGAGGGGGCAGCGGGAGGAGGAGAAGGAGGGAACGCGGGGCACCGTCTCTTCAAAACGAGGACCCAACACCACAGGATGGTTGGGAACAAATCCGTGACCGTGGCCTCAAGGGCAGGGCTCCCGGGCCGCAGCCCCGCGGATACAGAGGGCGCTTGCCCCGGGTGCCGCCCTCGACGACGACGACGACGCCGCCGACGACGACGACGACGACGCCCCCGAGGCCGACGGCGTCGGCCCCCCGACGAAGACGACGACGACGACGACGACGACGACGACGACGACGACGACGACGACGACGACGACGACGACGACGACTATTTTCGGGGATGGACAGACCTCCCTTTAGTAAAAGGTGGTTTAGTGAAAACGACCTCGGGCCCAAACCTGGCGGGCGCAAGCCTGGAAAATAACGGCCGCGGCGCCCTCTCGAGAACCGACAACGGACAACTCACTGATCGACGTGTCACTGCTAGGAGGTCTGTCCAACCCCGATATCTCTTGTTCAACGACGTTGAGGCTCGAGCCTGGCACTGGATTTCGGGTTGAACGAAACAATTCTCATGCCAGCCGTAAGAGCCGCCCCCCTCGTCATGAGATGAGCCTGTGGCCAGGCGCGGCGCCCGTGGCTCGCCAACAGGCTCGGCGTGCACGGCGGTGCCGCAGGCAGGCGAAGCGCTGCGCACGGGCAGAACAGGCGGGCACACAACCATCCAATGCCCAAAAGGTGGCCGCCGACGACCACGACGACGACGACGACGACGACGACGACGACGACGACGACGGCGACGGCGGCGGCGGCGGCGGCGGCGACGGCGGCGGCGGCAGCGGCGGCGGCGACGACGACGACCCACCTTAGTCGTGGGCGGAGCCCAGACCGCGAGGGCGCGGGTACGGATACAGTCGGGGCGTTGACCTAAGGAACCCGAAATAAGGAACGAGGCCCCTTTCTCCCATAAGTGGAACTTCGACTTCCCATAAGGGAAACCTCGGGAGAACCGAAGGCATACTGCAGAACAAGCAAGGAGCACCGAGCCCCTCCCCAACGAAAAGGGTTCCTTCTTCAGGGCCCCGACTGTATGTTCGCCGCTCGTGACGCCTGCCAGGGCGAAGGCCCCCCATCCGAGAGCCCCGGGAGGGCGCGCGCCGCCTCGATCACGCGCCAGGTTTCTACCTTGCCATTGGGCAGCGTCCGCACGACGGTGCTCTGGTCCACCTGCACGCTGCCCGTGGCCCTGCTGGCGGCGTCGAAGAAGATGGTGCCCGCCTCGGGGGCCGCCCTCGACGAGGGCTGCGCTCCGCCTGCCTCCTGGTCCTCCTCCTCATCCTCTCTCCAGCTCCTCCTGCGCCTCCTTCCTCCTCCTCACCACCACCACCACCATCTTCACCGTCATCATCATCATCATCATCATCATCATCATCATCATCATCATCATCATCATCATCATCATCATCATCATCATCAGCATCAGCATCAGCATCAGCATCATAATCATCATCATCATCATCATCATCATCATCATCATCATCATCATCATCACCATCACCATCACCATGATAATGATCATGATCATGAACATGATCATCATCATCAGCATCATCATCATCAGCAGCATCATCATCAGCATCCTCATCAGCAGCAGAAGCATCATCATCATCATCAACTTCAGTATCATCATCACCACCATCAGAGATGGGCTCAATAAGCCCGCCAGGGAAGCCCCCGCTCGGCGACGACGACGATGACGACGACCACAACCACAACGAAAACGACGACAACGACGACGCTCGATCACAAGAGGGGAGGCGTTGCCCCGCGAGCTGCGCCGAGATACCAGTCTGACCCTCCAGGACAGGGACGCGGACGAGGAGCTGGAGGCATGAGGAGCAGGAAGATAGATGCGCGAGGACGGGGAGATGGAGATGCAGGGACGAGTATATGGAGATCGAGAGACGAGATGGGCGGACGAGGAGCGAGGCGGGGATGGCGGGGGTGGGGCCAAGAGTAGCAGGAAGATAAGAGCGGAAGCGTTTGCGCCGAGGCGCGAGCAGAGGACGAGGGAGGAGCACCAAGAGGAGCCGCTGCAGGAACCGGAACTGGAAGACAGGGCACCGCCCTCCTCCGCTCTCCTCCTCGCGTCGAACGCGACGACCGCGACCGGCGGACAACGAAGGACGACGACGACGCCCGCGACGGCGGCGGCGGCGGAGGCGACGACAACCACGACCACGACCACGACCACGACCACGACGGCGATCACGACGACTACGACGACGACGATGACGACGGCGGCGGCGACTACGACGACGACGGCGCCCGCAGGCACCGAACCCGCGCCTGCTGGGCCTCCACCGCCATGGTGGTGCGCAGCAGGCCTGGCGCCCATGGCAGGGGGGCAGCGCCCAGCCAGCCACAGCTGGCCGAGGAGGCCCTCGGCCGGGCCCGCCGCCCCTCGAGGTCCTCCTCCTCGGCCTCCCATGCAGGGGCTCCTCCTCGTCGCCCTCTTCCTGCTCCTGCTGCTCCTGCACCTGCTCCTGCTCCTCCTCCCCCTCCTGCTCCTCCTCCTCCTCCTCCTCCTCCTCCTCCTCCTCCTTCTCTTTCTCCTTCTCTTTCTCCTTCTCTTTCTCCTCCTCCTCCTCCTCCTCCTCCTTCTCCTCCTCCGCCTCCTCCTCCTCCTCCTCCTCCTCCTCTTGCTCCTCCCGTTCCTCGCTCCTGCCCAGCATCGCTGAGCCCCTCCTCCCGAGTGTCCCCGCCTGTATCACGCCTCCTTTCCCACGCCCTCCTCGCACCACCTCGTCCTCCCCCCTCTCGATGAGGAAGTCTTATGAAGGATGCTCTCCTGCACATCCTCCTCCCAAAGCTCCTCCTCCTCCTCCTCCTCCTCCTCCTCCTCACCGATTGCAGCTGTTGGCTGGTGCCATCGCCCTCGCAGGGTCGGTCGACCCTGGGAGGGGCTGGCCCAACTAATGTTTCGTGGTGTTATATATATATATATATACCCCCTGCGAAATGCTTAAGAAATCATGGGTTAAGAAATTCATAGTCTCAGAATTTGAATAAAAACCCAAAACTTCTATCAAACTCATAGGATTCACATTGAAACATTAAGAATAATCGAGACTCTGGCCGAAAACGTAAGTTTTCTTAAGCATCGCCTAAGGGGTACACCCTGGCGACGTACCCAACCCCTGCGCAATGCGGGGCATGAGTAGCTTGGGCGACATCATAAGGGGGAAATGGCGAAAAACGACGTATGTATTGCTGCGACCAGCATCTGGGAGGCCCCGATTGACTCCGCCGCGGAGCCCCACTGTGCTGCCCCCCCTCGCAAATCGCAGCCCCCCAGGGATGGCGAGGTGAATCTGCACTGTGCTGCCCCCCCCCAGCAGGCTTCGAAAGTGGCGACAGTTTGACACATCGCAGCCCCACACGGACGGCGAGGTCCCATTTGAATCTGCGTAGGGCGTCGCTATGCTGCCCCACCAGATGGCTTCGAAAGTGGCGACACTTTCACAGATCGCAGCCCCCCAGGGATGGCGAGGTCCCATTTGAATCTGCGTAGGGTGTCAGTTCACGCATAGCAGCAGCCCCCCATGGATGGCGAGGTCCCATTTGAATCTGCGTAGGACGTCACTGCGCTGGACCCCCCAGCCGGCCTCGAATGTGGCGACAACGTCACAGATCGCAGCCCCCCAGGGATGGCGAGGTCCCATTTGAATCTGCGTAGGACGTCACTGTGCTGGATCCCCCAGCAGCCCTCAAACGAAGCGACCGTTTCACTGATCGCAACCCCCCAGGGATGGCGAGGTCCCATTTGAATCTGCGTACGACGTCACTCTGCTGGACCCCCATGCAGGTGTCGAAAGTGGCGACAGTTCCACAAATCGCAGCCCCCCAGGGATGGCGAGGTCCCATTTGAATCTGCGCAGGACGCCACTGTGCTGGACTCCCATGCAGTCCTCGAAAGTGGCGACAACTTCAAAGATCGCAGCCCCCCAGGGATGGCGAGGTCCTATTTGAATCTGCGTAGGGCGTCACCATGCTGCCCCCCCATTAGGTTTCGGAAGTGGCGACAATTTCACAGATCGCAGCCCCCCAGGGATGGCGGGGTCCCATTTTAATATGCGGAGGACGTCACTGTGTTGGACCCCCCAGCAGGCCTCGAAAGTGGCGACAATGTCACAGATCGCAGCCCCCCCAGGGATGGCGAGGTCCCATTTGAATCTGCGTAGGACGTCGCTGTGCTGGAACCCTCACCAGTCCTCGAAAATGGCGACAGCTCCAAAGATCGCAGCCCCCCAGGGATGGCGAGGTCCCATTTGAATCTGCGTACGACGTCACTCTGCTGGACCCCCCCATGCAGGCTTCGAGAGTGGAGACAGCGTCACACATCGCAGCCCCCCAGGGATGGCGAGGTCCCATTTTAATCTGCGTAGGGCGTCACTGTGCTGGACCCCCTCTGCAGGCCTCGAAGGTGGCGGCGGTTTCACAGATCGCAGCCCCCGAAGGATGGCGGGGTCTCATTTGAATCTGCGGAGGACGTCAATGTGTTGGATCCCCCAGCGGGCCTCGAAAGTGGCGACAGTTTTACACATCGCAGCCCCCCAGGGATGGCGAGGTCCCATTTGAATCTGCGTAGGACGACACTGTGCTGGACCCCCAACAGGCCCCGAAAGTGGAATCACTTTGACAGATCGCAGCCCCTCAGGGATGGCGAAGTCCCATTTGAATCTGCGTAGGACGACGCTGTGCTGGACCCCCCAGCAGTCCTCGAGAGTGGAGACAGCGTCACACATCGCAGCCCCCCAGGGATGGCGAGGTCACCTTTGAATCTGCGTACGACGTCGCTGTGCTGGACCCCCATGCAGGCCTGGAGAGTGGCGTCAGCATCACAGATCGCATCCCCCCATGGATGGCGAGGTCCCATTTGAATCTGCGTAGGACGTCACTGTGCTGCACCCCCTTTGCAGGCCTCGAAAATGGCGGCGGTTTCACAGATCGCAGCCCCCCAGGGATAGCGAGGTCCCATTTGAAACTGCGTAAGACGTGGCGACAGCTTCACAGATCGCAGCCCCCCCAGGGATGGCGAGGTCCCATTTGAATCTGCGTAGGACGCCACTGTGCTGGACCCCCTTTGCAGGCTTCGAAAGAAGCGACCGTTTCACAGATCGCAGCCCCCGAGGGCTGGCGGGGTCCCATTTGAACCTGCGGAGGGCGTCACTGTGCTGGACCCCCCTTTCAGGCCTCGAGAGTGGCGACAGTATCACAGATCGCAGCCCCCCAAGGATGGCGAGGTCCCATGTGAACCCGCGTAGGACGTCACTGTGCTAGACCCCCCAGCAGCCCTCGAAAATGACGACAGTGTCACCCCCCTCCACTCTGAGGCAAGACAAGGGGAGGCAGGAGGGAGGCGGGAAGGAGAGAAGAAAGGACGGAGGCCACAGTGCACGATTCAACACGAACACCCAACCAAGGAGGGTTGGGTGACCAAAACAACGCGCCGCGCGGACCCCCCCCCTCCCCATGAGCGGGGCAGCGCCCCCCCCCCCCCAGCGCTTCAGGGGGGTGGAAGAGGGGGAAAGGGAGGCACCGGAACTCGCCATCGCTTGGACGTCCTTGTGTTTTTTTCGGTTTCGTGCGTGGTTTTTTCGCTAAATGATCAAGGATGCTCCTTGATGGCCCTCGCCGAGGAAAAAATGCACACGTCCGAGCGATGCCAGGGAAAAGGACGAGAGGTGCGATAAGGGGGACTGCGGCAGCGGCCGCCGCGGCGGCCGGCGAGGCCGCGCTCCTCGCGCGGAGGGGGGGGGCTCGAAGGCTCCTCCCAGCCCCGGGGACCCCCCCCCGCAGAGTCCAAGCAGGGGGGCCTGCGCCCACCGAGGTGGCCGTACAGTCGGGGCGGTGGCCTAAGGAACTCCAAATAAGGAGCGAGGCCATGTTTTCCCATAAGTTACACGTCGTTCTCCCATGGGGAACCTCATGAAAACCCAGGGCAGGCTGTAGAACACTCGAGGAACACCGAGCCCCTCCCCATCGAAAAGGGTTCCTTCTTCAGCGCCCTGGCTGTAGGGTTCCCAAGGAGGGATTCCTCTGTAGGGAGCGCCACCAGGCGCGGGGAGGCTTCGGCCGCCGCTGCGGCGGCGGCGCTTGTTGCACCCCCCCCCCCACCACACACACACACACACACACACACACACTGGGGCACGTCCATCCCTCCGTCTTGTTGGCGGCCGCGAGGTGCGGTGAGGAGGGTTGATGGCTGTAGCGGCTGTGGGGGTAAGACAAGCGACAGGGTGGTGAATGAGAACGGTAGCTGTCGTATTCAGGCGGTGAGTGCCGTGACTCAAAGTAAGGCGCCTGGAGGCGAGTGGCGCTAACAAGGGCGGCTGCAACAGCAGACGAGGCGGCACAGGAGTGAGGAAGGGATTATTGGCTGAAAGTCAGATTTAGCCTGACTGAGCAGCGTGCGCAACTTCTACAAGTGTGGCGAGGCAGGGGGTTGAATGAGGCTCAAACCGCCGCAAGTTAGGGTGGGTGGATGCTGGCGGCGTGACCATGTGCGGCGGCCACACACGCCAAGGTGGGCTCCTCCTCCCCCCCCCCTCCTCCTCCTCCTCCTCCTCCTCCTCCTCCTCCTCCTCCTACTACTACTCCTCCCCCCATCCTCCTCCTCCTCCCTCCTCTTCCTCCTCCTCCTCCTCCTCGTATCCCTCCTCCATTTTCATAATGATATCGGACCACGTTCAAATTGCGATGTGGACATCACAAAACACCCCGACTCTGCACCAGGTGGCATCAAGCTGCCACCGTGCCTTCAACACGAAACATAATACCATCGAACTGCTGCCACATGCTGCAACCGACACGCTACTACCTCCTCCTCCTCGTTCTTCTCCTCCTCTTATTCCTCTTCCTCCTCCTCCTCCTCCTCCTCGTGCTCTCCCTTCTGCTTCTCTTCCCTCCTCCCCCTCACCCTTTGTTCCCATGTTCCCCTGTCCCTCTCCCTCCTCCCGTTCCTAAGTTCCACCCCGCCTCCTCCTTGGCCAGAAAGGAAAAGGAAAGCGAGGAGCGAGGGGGAGGAGGGAGGAGCGGAGAGGAGACCGAGCCTGGCGAGGAGAGGGGCACGAGGAGGGCAGAAGTGGAGCGAAGCGAACGCCTGAGTCGGTCGTGCTCCTCTGGGGAGCTCGCCGCCACTTCGGGCTTGGCGTGGAAGCCATAATCTCGACGAACAAAAATCGGCTCGAGCAAGTATCTGCCCGCCGATGAGATGACCGCCATTATATGCACCCAGCGGCCCGAATCCATCGTAGGGGCGGAAGGGGAACAAGACGAGAAGCGCGGGGCCGACGGGGACGAGCATTAAGCAAGGACCGACCAGCCCGGCAGTTGTATAGGCCTACCACGCACAGATCTTAGAACAATGTTCCACTGCGTGGAGCTCCCCATATGTGCATATATTCGCATGGACCTGTTGTCCGATTTGATCGTCTAGGTGGAAGAGTTTTCGAATACAAGAGGGTTTGAGTATTCACATACTGGAAGTGAATCTAGCTGTCTGAGTTGGAGTGCGAATGAATATCAGTAGTACGAGGAGTCGATCTTCCTGACTCTGAACACGTCTGAATTGAAGATGAGCATGGCTGACCGTGACTGAGTCGAAATGGCTACGCGATCCATCCCCCCACGATGAAGCAAATCATATGAGGTGATCACGTAAACGCCGTGCGAAACCCTTGCCCTTTTTGGCTGGCCCAGAAGGTCTCACGCAATGGATGGACCGTAATACAGCCAGCCACGCCACGGAGAGGAAAGGCCCCATCTACAGGAACAAACGCAAAACACTTGGACCTGGAACCACTAGAGCGGGAAGGGCAATCGATAAGAACACACCCAAACCACAAACAGATCCTGCCCAACGAGAGGTCAAACATAGAGGAACCTACGGAAAACATCCAGGATTGGAGTCACAAGGGAGGGGGCATTGGTAGTACCATACGTAAAACAAAAAAAAGGTTTGTGCCCCAGGGGAGGCCCCATCGATATGAACAGATGGAGAACACCGAGGACTGGAGACGGAGGAGAGGGGCAATCTATAGGATCATAAGTAAAGTAAGACAAAAAAGGTTCGTGTCCCAGGAGAGTCACAACATTTGAGAACATACATACATCACGTAGGACTGGAGCCACCGGGCAAAGGCAATACATCGGAGAATACGCAAAACACAAAAAAACGTTCGCGCCCCAGGAGTGGCCCAACCTATAGGATCGGAACATACGTAAAACTTGGGATTGGAGACACATGAGAAGGGCAATATATGGAAACATACGTGAAAGACAATGAGGATTGGAGTCACTCGTGTGGCCCTTTGGGGCCTCCTGGAGCCCCTTGGGGCCACCTGGCGCCTCCTTGGACCTCCTGGGGCCTCCAGGGGCCTCCTGGGGCATCCTGTGGCCACCTGGGGCGTCCTGAGAGGCCTCCTGAAGCCTCCTGGAACCTCTTTGGGCCTCCTGTGGCTACCTGGGGCCTTCTGGCTCCTCCCGGGGCCTCCTGGAGTCTCTGGGGCCTCCTGGGAAGCATTCGTGCCCCAGGAGATGCCGATTTCATAGGAACAGACGTCAACACACAAAGGACTGGAGTGAGATGAGAGGGGTAATCTATAGGACCCATACGCAAAACGTAACGGAGTCCTGCCCCCAAGTGAGGCCCACTCTATAGGAACAAACGCAGAACACCTACAACCCCAAGGAGACGGGCAATCTAGAGGATAAGCCCGATCTATAGGAACGTCAATAGAAAAATAAGATTGGAGCCACTCATGTGGTCCCCTGGGGCCTCCTGGACCTTCCTGGGGCATCTTGGGGCCTCCTGGGGGCTCCTGGGGCCTGCTAAAACATCTTGGGGCCCCCTGGGGCCTCCTGCAACTTCCTGGGGCCTCCTGGGGCCTCCTGCAGCCTCGTGTGGCCTCCTGAGGGGAACATACGTAAAACACCTAGGAATGAAGCCATAGGCGAGGGACAATCTATGTGTGTATGGGCTTACGGAAACACACACACAGGATGCGACCTGCCCGCAGACGAATTTGGCCACCCCAACAGGCCAACCGCCAGAGACATCCTCGCAATCTGGCTCCCCCGGGATGCGAAAACCAGCGCCTCGCCGGAGACATCCTCAACATCTGTTCCGAACGCAGAGGATTTGGGGTTTGTAAGATTATGCCGACGGAAGGACCCCGCATCATAATCTCCTCAGTGTGTGTGCATGAGCATCCCCACCATCGACTATTAACGGTGGTAATGATGGCAAGAGATCAGGATACCAGAACACGACCTCTGGGACATGTGGGACTAGTGGGAGCTGTGGGACCTGTGGGGCTTGTTGGACATGTGGGGCGGGCCCGTAGCTGTAGGAGTTGCGAGCCCTGTGGGACCTGTGAGACGTGTGGGACTTGCGGCGGGCCATGTGGGACCTGCGGAACCTGCGGGGCCCGTGGGACACGTGGGACCAATGGAACCCCCAGAACTTGTAGAGCCTGTTGGGTATGTGAAACCTGTGCGACCTGAGGGAGGGAGCTCCCGCCTGAGACTTCCTCGCAATTCACTCCCAGACGCGACTCCCGCCTTTAACTTCCTCGCGATTCACTCACAGACGAGGCTCCCGCCTGGAACCCCCTCACAGCTGCGGGCACCATAGGGAGGAGGCTCCCGCCTGGGACTTCCTCACAGCTTACTCACAGACGAGGCTCCCGCTTGAGTCTTTCTCACTCAGCAACGAAGCACCCGCTTGATACTTCCCCCAGGTTCACGCTCCATTAGCCAAAAACTGAAAAGCGAGGAACGAATGAGGGAATGATGATGATCCTGACCATGATGGGTGTGCAAGTGTCCGGATGACGATAACGATGATGATGGTGATGGGAGTGGGTGCGTGAATGAATACAATGGTGATAGTGAGCAAGATGGTGAGAAGGATATCCTGCGCGGGGTGCGCAGAAAAAAAAACCCAACTTTGGACTTGGGGAACCAACGCGACGCAAAACACCTCCACGCAATCTGGGCGCAAACGGAAGAATGAGATACCCCCTGGCGGCCCCCCGTTGGGGGTCCTGAAGCCAACGCCTCGCTGGAGGCTTCCTATGAGTATGTTCCGATAAAGCTAACCTTGGTGATCATCTCTGGTGTCACCATCAGCATCATCACCAGCATTGCCATCATCCTTGAGACCCTCTTCATTATCGGCATCGTCAGAATCATTCCCAGTCGACACAAACATCTTGTGAATCAACATGATAAAACAATCATCAGCATCTGCAAGAGCATCACCAGCATCATCAATTCATCACCGTCCTCGTCCTCGTCACCGTCACCATCGTGGAGCATGTCAGTCTGTGCTCGGAGTGGAGAAGGAACGGGAGGTGTTGGTGTGATGGATCGGCGCGGTCGGAATAATAGTTTTCACTGCGTGGAGCTCCCAGTATGTGCATCTCATACTCTTGTCGCTTCTCGCTGAAGAACTCTGCCTGTGAGCATCTGGGTGTAAGAGCGAGCCGGCGTGGACAAAGGGCTCGACAACGACGACGGCGACAGCCACGACTTCAGCGACGTCCTCCTTCTCAGGGAATCTTCCATGGGAGATGAGCGGAGCAAAAGTGGGAGAGCGAGGAGGCATGGGATCACCAAAGGAGAGAAGACTAATTGAATCTGGTGGGTCTGAATGTGAGGGAGCCCGGATATGGCTGAGTAGGAGTGTCAGTGAGCCTAGGTATGAGAGGCTCTGAATACGAGCTGGTCTGATCATGCAGAAGTCTGAGTATGCGTGAGTCCGAATGTAAGGGAACCTGAGTGTGGGCAAGTCTGGGTGTGAGTGAGTCTGACTATCAGTGTAATAAGTACGAGTCTGAGTCAGAATGGGTCTGGGGACGAGTGAGTCTCACTACCAGTAAATCTGAGGGTTGGTGGGTCTGAGTAAGAGTGGTCGCGCGTGTGAGTAAGGCTGAGTGTGAGTGAGTCTACTACGTATGAGTTTGATGGGTATGAATCGGGGTCAGAGTGAGACTGAGTACGAGCGAGTCTGGCTCCGGGCGGGTCTGAGAGGGGGTGGGTCCCAGTGTGAGTGGGTCTGAATGTGGCTGAATCTGGGCGTGAGTAAGTCTAGGTATGAGTACGATGCGTACGAGTCTGAGCACGAGCGACTCTGAGCACGAGTGAGTTCGAGCATCCGTGAGCCTGGGACATCCTCCCATACTGTGGCCCCCCCCTGGGGTGCAAAGGCCAACGCCTCGCCCGAGGCATCCTCGGAGTCTGCCCTGCACAACACCGAACCTGGCCACCAAAACAGGCAAGCCGCTCGAGACATCCTCTCAATCTGGCCCCCCCCCCCAGGGTTGCGAAAGCCAGCACCTCGCCCGAGCCATCCTCCAAATCTGCAATCTGAGCGCGAACGGAGGAGTGAGACACCCCCATGGCGGCTCCCCATTGGGAGTGCTGAAGCTAGCGCCTCGCCCGAGACATCCTCAGAATCTGCTCTGACAACAGACGAGCCTGACCACCAACACAGGCAAACCGCTCGAAGCATCCTCGCAATCTGGGCTACATTGGATGCGAACGCCCACGCCTTGCCCGAGACATTCTCCAAATCTGCTACGAAAGCGGAGGATACTGCGGCAGCAAATAGGCAAGCCGCTCGAGACATCCGTGCGAGCTGGGCGCGAACGGAAGAGTGAGATACCCCATGGCGCCCCCCCTCCCCCCTCTCCTTGGGAGCGCTGAAGCCAGCGCCTCGCTCGAGACATCATCATGATCTGCTCCCCAAGCATCATCAGCATCAGCATCAGCATCATCATCAGCATCATCATCATCAACAACATCTGCATCAGCATGAGCATCATCATCAACATCATCATCAACTTCATCAGTATCATCATCAGCAACAGCAGCATCAGCATCATCGTCGTCATCATCATCACCATCATCAGTATCAGCATCATCATAATCAACATCATCATCATAATCATCATCATCATCATCCACATCATCAGCATCATCATCATCATGAGTGGCATCATCATCAGCATGATCAGCATCATAATCACCATCAGCATCCTCATCATCATCATCATCATCATCATCATCCATCGTTGTCGTTGTCAGCATCATCATCATCAACGTCTTCTTCATATTCGTCATCAACCGATTCGTCATCATCGTGGTCGTCATACTCGCCATGATCACCATTACTGTCGTCAGCATCAACCACTCCACCTGTCTGCTCGTCGTCATCAAACTAACCAGCATGTTCAGATTCATCATCATCACTATCATTACCATCAACAATATCGTCAACATCACCAGATTCTCTCCCATCCGCATCGTCATCAGCATCATCAGCATCATCATCTCCATCATCATTATCATCAGCATCATCATCATCATTTGGTCATCTGCATCATCACCATCATAAGCATCATCGTCATCTCAATCAGGCCGAACATTTGCCAACGGTGACAGCTTCCACTAACATCATCACCAGCACCATCATCATCATCATCATCATCATCTTCAGCATCATCATCATCATCACCAACATCATCATCTGTATCATCACCATCGTAATCATCATCATGGTTGTCGGCATCCCCATCATCATCATCATCATCATCAGCATCATCATCATCATCATAATCATAATCAGAATCATCACATTCATCATCATCGTCATACATACCACAGCGATCAACACTTGGGTGAAGAAGAGGGGGAGGAGGAGGAGGAGGAGGAGGAGGAGGAGCAGCAGGAGGAGGAGGGAGTGAGGGAGGGAAGTGAGGAAGGGGTCGACACGGTCAGAGTAATAGCAAGAACCCCATCCGAAGAAGCCCATCCTGAAGGTATAAAGACAGAGGATGTTGGAATAACAATATCGATGTTTCTGAATATAGACCCGACGCAATCAAAGAATACGGTCTCGGCCAGAAATGATCTGCCGACACTTCGTGCAAACCACCAACAAATCCCCAAACATTTTTCGGGGCCTCCATGCGAGGCGGGGCCCTGCCCATGTCCACCGCCAGGGAAGCGAAGTCCTGGTGCCCCGGCAGGCGGTGGATCTATGTGTGTATGCTGGCCCGGGGGGCGGAGGATGGAGGAGGAAGAGCAGGAGGAGGAGGAGGAGGACGAGGAGGGGGGAGCAGAAGGAGGAGGAGGGGCAGGGTGGAGGTCCGCGAAGGTCGATCCCCGAGGCGGTGGTTATGGACAAATCCCCGCCTTGGACTCCCAACTGCTCCAGACTGGGGCGAGGACTCGGCTGCGCGCAAGAGTGATCCTGGGCAAAAGGGTGACCTCTGATGCGCGGCTTCTGGGGGTCGCGGGGGGGGCCAAGCGAAAACAAACAGGACGCTACTACCGCATCGCGTTCGGCCATCGGGGGTCCCCAGTAGGCCCGCACCAAGAGTGACTCCGGCGAGGGGTCACTCTTCGAGTAGGGGATCGACTACAAAACTGATTCACCCCAAACTTGGATCTCTCGCCGAACCGACGAGAACACTATGCAGAACAGTCCGTAAATCTATTGAGCACTCTTCGTGCGCTTCGTAGCTTCGACGGGAAAACACTTTTTGTTGGGGGCAAATCGACTCTGCAGTGGATCCCCTATTCACACTCTTGCGTGAAGTCGAAGAGGACGGCAGAGGCAGAGGAGGAGAAGGAGGAGGAGGATGAGAAGGAGCAAGGAGAAGGAGGAGGGGGAGGCGGAGAAGGAGGAGGAGAACGAGGAGGAGGAGGAGGAGGAGGAGGAGGAGGAGGAGGGAGGAGGGGGAGGAGGGAGGAGGAGGAGGGAGGAGGGAGGGAGGAGGGAGGAGGGAGGAGGGAGGAGGAGGGAGGGATGAGGGAGGGAGGAGGGAGGATGGAGGATGGAGGAGGAGGAGGGAGGAGGGAGGGAGGAGGGAGGAGGGAGGAGGGAGGAGGGAGGAGGAGGAGGAGGAGGGAGGAGGGAGGACAGCGGCGAGGAGCGCAGGCGCAGGGGAGGGCCGGCCGAGGGGCGGCCGCGGAGGGCACCTGGGCGCTCCAGCACGCCGTGCGCGGCCTCGCTCGCGCGGGCGCGCCGCCCGCGGGACGGCAGGGGGGGGGGGGCGAGGGACGGCCGCCAGGGAGGAGCCCCGTGCTGCGGTACTGCTGCTCGACATGTCTAGATCAGAGCATGCATCGATACATACAAACATACATATCTGCTTTGTATATTTTAAATATATATATATATATATATATACTAGAACCATCGCGCGCGCTTCGCGCGCGCTCAGGTTCTAGCCCAGGCCGGGGGGGGCGCTGGACGATCTTGGACAGCGCTATCAAGCACAGGCGCGCGACGGCATCTGAGGAGCTTCTGGGGTGTTCCGCATACTTCGTTAACTGGCTGTTGGAGGCACCTCTTAGGTGCCTCTTGGGGGGGGCGTCTGAGGGTCCCTTGGGGGCATCGGTTCTGCAATCTGAAGCCGTCATTGGCCGTCTTGGCTGCGTGGAGGCCCGACTTGAGGCCACCTGCGGCCAGATTGAGGGAATCCGGAAGCATCCCGCGGGCCTCCTGGAAGCAGTTTTGACGCATCGAGGGCACTCTTGGGCTATTTTAAAAACTCTTGGACGTCTCCTAGGGGCCTTTTGGGCCCTCGGGAAGCTTTTGGGGTCCTCTTGCGGCCTCCTGTGGGCCTTTTGGGGGGAACGCTCTGCTGTTGGGTCACGCTCCCCTTCTTGGGCCTCTCTTGAGGCTCTTGGGGCCCTCTCGGGCCGTATTGGGCGCCTCAAGCACCGTCTTGGGGCCCTCGCGGGCCGTCTTGGGGCCCTCTTGGAGGCCTCTTCCTCTATATTGGAGCGGTATTGGAATCCTCTAGGGCCGTCTTCGGGCATCGGGATGCCAAAAGGCCGAAAACATTGAAACCCCTCAAAGCTTAATCGTAAAACAATGAGTTGTGCCTCTTGGGTCCACCTTGGGAGATCTCTTGGAACCTCGTCGGCCCTCTTGGGAGCTTCTTGGGGGCCTCTTGGATCCGAGTGGGGGCCCCTTGGGACTTCCCGAGGACCTCTCGGGATAGAAAGCTCGGATTCTCAGGTCGTGTTTCCCTTATTGGGCCTCTCTTGGGACCGTCTTGGGGCCCTCTCGGGCCTTCTTGGGCGCCTCAGGCACCGCCTTGGGGCCCACGTGGGCCGCCCAGCGCCCTCTTGGAAGCCTCTTCGGCTATCTTGGAGCTGTCTTGGAGGCCTCTTCCTCCTCCTCGTCCCCCTCCTCCTCCTGCCACTCCAGCTCTCCCTCCTCCTGATCTTCCTCCTCCTCCTCCTGCAGCGTGTTCCGGAAGGCTCCAGCCGGAACATGCTGTGCACAAGTGCTGTCACTGCTCCCGCCACAGGGCCCTGGGTGGTGGGTCAGAGGCCTCATGGGTGTTGGATTGGATCTCGTGGTTGGCCTGTCGGGGACGTCGTGAAGGCAGTTTCGCAGCTTCTCGGTAGCCATTTTGGGACCGTTGTGGGGCCTCCTCGGGGCTGTTTTGTGGCCTCTTTAGGCCTCGTTTGGGCCTCCTGGGTGCCTCCTGGGGGCCTCCTGGGGCCTCTTGGGGGCTCCTTGGGGCCTCCTGGGGCACTCTTCCAGCGGGAGGGTCGAATTTCAGAGTCGTGGTCCCCCTCTTGGGCGCATCTTGGGGCCGTCTTGGGGCTCTGTTGGGCTGTCTTGGGCGACCCTGGGGCCGTCTTGGGGCCCTCTTGGGCCGTCTTGGGGCGCTCTTGGGGGCCTATTGAGCCGTCTGGGAACGTCGGACAGCCGAAAAGGCTGGAAGGCCCAAATCGTTCGAAAACCTGCTAAATTCACGATTTCGGCCTCTTGAAGCGCTCTGGAGAAGCGTCTTGAAGCGTCGTGGAGTGCCTTGGGGGGCCTCTCGGGCCGTCTTGGGCCTATCTTGGGCGTCCTGGAGCGGTCTTTCGGCGACTCGGGGCCCGCTTGGGCCGTCTTGGGAGCCTCTGGAGGCCCTCCTGGACTGTTTTGGACCTCCCCGGCCGCCCCGTCCTCCCACGGGGGGTCGGAGGCGGCGGCCTCCGAGGCCCAGGACGCTGAACCCCTGCAAAAACACTGGGAAAATGAGCCCCGGTACTCCCATGCCCCCTCGGGGCAGCCGCCCTGGGCGCCCGGGCGTCGTGCACGGGGATATATATATATATATATATAATATATATATATATATATATATATATATAGATATATAGATATAGATATATACACACACACACACACACACATCGATCCACCAATACATGTATACATCTAGATCGATGTCTAAATATACACATGTATACAGATATACAGATATGAATGCATATATTTATGCTGCTACCAGAACCATGCCGCGCGCGTCGCGCGTGCTCAGGCTCTAGCTCGGCTCGACAGGCCAACGCACGGGATCTCCATGGTTGGAGCGCCTGGTGCACCGAACGACCTTTTTCGGAATCCCTGCACACGTCTCGGAAGCGCATCGAAGGTGAACTGCGGCGGAAGCCACAAGATCACACATGTCGTTGAGGTGTTCGATGATTTTGGGGCCCTCGCAGACGTCTTGGGATCGTTCTCCGGTGGTGACGGGGGACTTAATATGGTCTGTTGCGCAAAGATAGACAGATGGGACGAGTGGAGAAAATGATTCCTGGAATTCCCTCTTTTTTCAAAAACTGCCATGCCTGGGCCGTGTGTCAGAAGCTTCCCGGATACAGGCCATGGTCTGTTGGGATTGCCCTCGGGGCCTTGTTGGCGCCGTCTTGGAGGTCTTTCGGGGCCTCTTTGGGAGCTCTTGGTGCCTCCTGGGAGCCTCCCAGGAGTCTCCGAGGCATCTGGGGGGCGCCTCGAGAACCTCTGAGAAGAACCTTGGGGCCACCTCGGGGCAAAGCGCTCGTCAGGCTTTGGGAGGTCTCCTCTTTTGTCCCTCTCTTGACGCGCGCGCGCGCTGACGCTAGCTACGTTGGACAGGTGAACTCACGGATACAAGTCATGGTTTGTTGGGAGGCAGTTTGAAAACCGCTGGGGGGCTGTAGTAGGGCTTCTTGGGGCCACTGTTGGGCCTCTTCGCGGCGCTTGGGGGCCTCTTCAGGCTCTTCCGGGGACTCTTGGGGCTTCCTGGGGGCCTCTGGGAGCGGAAAGCCGGGATTGTTGAGTTGCGTTCCCACTTTTGGGCGGCTCTTCGGGCCATCGTGGGGCTCTCTTGGGCTACCTCGGCTGCCTCGGGGCGCGCTTGGGCCGTCTTGGGGCCTTCTTGGCCCGTCTTGGAGCCGTCTTGGGGGCTCTCGGGCGGTCTTGGGGCGGTCTCGGGGGCCTTCTCGACCGTCTTGGAGCATTGGAAGCTCGAAAACGCGAGACGGCTAAAAACCCCCCAAACCAACGATCATCAACGTTTTTGGCTTCAGGCGCTCCCGGGACGCCTCGAGGGAACGCGAACCGAAAATCCGAGCCTTCCGCCACAGGAGGCCCCAAGAGCGCCCAAGAGGCCCCCAAGAGGCCCCCCCCCACGAAAAAACCGGAGTTGCAGCATTTGTAATGGTTCTTCCTCCGCCTATCCCTCACCCCCCTCTCCTCCTCCTCCTCCTCCTCCTCCTCCTCCTCCTCCTCCTCCTCCTCCTCCTCCTTACCCCCTGGAGCCTGAGGTGGCAGGAGGACCCCCCCCAAAACAGATAGAAAAACCGGCGAGTTATGAGTTGATTTTTGTTCGAGGGGGGGAGTGGGGGGGAGAGGAGGAGGAGGAGGAGGAGAGGAGGAGGAGGAGGAGGAGGAGGAGGAGGAGGAGAGGAGGAGGAGGAGGAGGAGGAGGAGGAGGAGGAGGAGGAGGAGGAGGAGGAGGAGGAGAGGAGGAGGAGGAGGAGGAGGAGGGGGGGGGGGGAGGAGGGAGGAGGGGGGGGGGGAGGGGGGACGGAGAGGGGGGGGAGTCAGAAGCAGTTCTGTCTTCAGTTGTGGGGCCTCGGGCCCCGCCCGAACGACCACCGAAAAAAACCAACGAGCTGCCGTTTTTTTTTCTGGTGTCTTCCCCCCTGGAGAGCCTGGGGCAGCCAGGGCATCCTCGAGAAACTACACCCTGCGAAATGCTTAAGAAATCATGGGTTAAGAAATTCATAGTCTCAGAATTGGAGTAAAACTCCAAGTTCCTACCAAATTCTTAGGATTTACATTGAAACAGTAAGAATAATCGAGACTCTGGCCGAAAACTTACGTTTTCTTAAGCATCGCCTAAGGTGTACTGAGCAGGGGAGGTTTTCGGGCGGCGAACGTTTTCTTCGTCGGCGTTTCGACACCGGGCGGAAGGGGGGGGGGAGGGGGGGGGGTCTGACTCCAGACCCCTGCTGAATGCGAAGGTTTGCAGCAGTGCGCCCTGTCGGGGAGACTCCGCCTGCTCGAAACAGGCGTCCCAAACTGCCAAGATCTACTCCCAGGGAGGGGGTCGGGGGAGGGGGGTGCAAGGGCCCGCGCCGATCGGCAAAACAACAAATAAAAAATGGTCACATGTTTTGTCAATCTTGTTTGGGAGAGTTTCCATAGACCGTATTGTTTTTACTTGTAGGGCCCCGAACCTCGTTCAAACAAAACAATGTGTTTCTTGTGTTTTACCCCCTGGAGCCCAAGATGGCCAGAGAATCACAGAAAAACGGTAGAAGAACTCCCGAATTTGGGGTGGGGTCGGGTGTTTCCCAATGGGCTTGGGGGGGGGTCCGGACATACAACTGTTCTGAATTGTGAGGCCCCGAACCATCCCCCCCCCCCCAAAAAAACGAGAGACTCACGAGTTGGGTTCGGATCGGTTCTGCGGGGGTTTCAAACATAGTACTGTGCTTAATTGCTGGGCCCCGAAACCTCCGAAACAAAACCCCTAACAAAAACCGGGTGCTTTTGTGACTGTCTTCGGCTTCCCCCCTGGAGCCTGGGGTGGCTGGAGAACCCTCGAACAAAACAAAACACAAAAAAACGTTGGAACGTTTGTTTGTCAAAAATTCTCGCAAAGGTTTCCTTCGCCCTCATTATTCCAGACCTTCCGCGCTGTGCTTCCAACGCTCTTGTGCTTCGTGAATCGCTGAGTTTTCGCGCGTTTCGTCAGGTTTTCAGAAATTTTAGAGCAATGTTGATTCGAAATGTGGGGACGGGAGCCCCCCGACCCCCCTCCAGACAATCCTCCGAGTTTGGGTTTCTGTTGTCCCTCTGAGGCTTTCATCCCTGCAGCCTGTGGTGGCCAGGGGAAAAACAAACAAAAAACAGTTGGGGGGATTGCCGAAGGTTTTCGAGGGGTTTGGGAGGGGAGCCAGAAATGCAATTGATTTAAATTGTTGGCCCCCCAGACGTCGTCGAAAAACAACAAATGATATAAGAAACACGCCCGAGTTGAGTAGTTGTTGTTCCTGGGGGTTGTCAGCGGGGTTTGGGGGGCTTTGAGACATAGTTCGCTTTGAACTGTGGGGCCCTGGACCCCTCCTAGAAAAACTGGGGAAAAAAACGATTGGAGGTGTTTTTGTTGTGGGGGCTTCCCCCCGGAGAAACCTGGAAACACTCCCGAAAGAAACCCAGAAACACAACAGAACAACAGGCAACAAGAACGAATGTGGGGTTCCCGGGGAGGTTCGGCGAAATGCCACACCCTGCTGCCTCCCTCTTTCCCTCCCTCCCTCCGAACTCACTTCCTCGAAATACACAACTCCTTCCTGTCGCGTCCCGAGGCCGGTCGGACGAGAGGCCCGGGCGTTTCGCTTTGAGACTGCCTTACCACGTATGACCCTGAAGCTTAGAAGCTGGCACCAGTTTTACGGATGGAGGGCGGGTGGTTTTCAAAATGTGGCCCTCGCCCTGCGCACATTCGTTGATAACATTTGCAAAAGCTCCACGGATCAAGACCGGGTCGTTTTCAAAATGTGGCTCTCGCCTTAGCGCCGCGCACATGCGCATTTAAGATTTGCCAGAGCTTCACGGAATGAGGGCGGGCCGTGCTCAAAATGTGACTCTCGCCTAGTGCCGCGCACATTTGTTAAACAAAAACACAAGAGCTTCACATATTGAGGGCGGGTCGTTTTCAAAATGTGGCTCTCGCCTTAGCGCCGCGCACATTCATTTATACCATGTGCAGCAGTTTCAAGGGTTCCGTAGTCCACGTGCCAGACATGGCGTTTTGCAAGAACTCAGGGATGTGAAAGCGCAACAGTTCCATTGACTCGCGGTGTTGAACTCCCAGGAACGGTGTTCTGGCAGGGTTCAGGACGGTCAAGACGCAACAGTCATGTTCATTCGTTGCGTTGGAGTCCCGAGAATTGTGTTTTGGCACGCCTCGGAGTCTTCAAGCGGCTATCTCCCGTTCAGGCAGTTTCCTCAGTGGAAGCGAGCCCTTGTAAGGGCCTATGGAAAGAGGCATAACGGGAGAGTTGATGCCACCATCGCTGATGAGTCTTGGGTTTCCACTGGTCCTCCTACGCATGCTCCTCCACCTCCTCCTCCTCCTCCTCCTCCTCCTCCTCCTCCTACTCAATCTCCTCATCAATCTCCTCCTCCTCCTCCTCCTCCTCCTCCTCCTCCCCCTCCTCCTCCTCCTCCTCATCCTCCTCCTTCTCCTCCTTCTCCTCCTCCTCCTCCTCATACTCAATATCCTCCTCCTCCTCCCTCCCCCTCCTCCTCCTCCTCCGCCTCCTCCTCCGCCTCCTCCTCCTCCTCCTCCTCTTCCTCCTCCTGGTGGCCGAGGCGCCCCCCACGCGCCAGCCTCCAGCCTAACCCAGTCTCCGGCCGGCCGCCGCCCTCGAGTGCGCATCCCAAAGATTACATAGATTCTGGCAGGCCCAGAAGCCAATGACCAGATCCGAGGAGCAGGAGGAGGAGGAGGAGGAGGAGGAGGAAGACTGGGAGGAGGAGGAGGAGTAGGAGGAGGAGGAGGAGGAGGGGAGGAGGAGGAGGAGCAGGAGGAGGAGGAGGAGGGTGTCGAGACGATCGGGGATCCTCGGGACACCGAGATTCTCAGACCGAGGGGGTCCTCGAGATCAGCATCGAGGCAAGGCGGTGCCAGCCACGGGCGCGGGGAGGCGTTCCTGGTAACAGCCCTGCTCCTGCTTCGCCGCAGCGCCGAGGGCGCTTCACATCCTCCGACGGAGGTGGCCCTGCCCAGGACCTCCGACGACGGGCTGCTGCGGAGCCGCACCACCTCCTCCTCCTCCTCCTCCTCCTCCTCCTCCTCCTCCTCCTCCTCCCTGCCCAGAGCCTCGACGACGGGCTGCCGCGGAGCCGCAGGCACCCACCGCTCCCCAAGGCGCGGTGCGCGCCGCCCTGCTGGCGGCACGCGCAGGGGGGGGGGGGGGGGGCCCCCGAGGGGGGGGGGGGAGGGAGGAGGAGGGGAGGAGGAGGAGGAGGAGGAGGAAGAGGAGGATGGAGGAGGAGGAGTGAAGGAGGGGGAGAGGGGGAGGAGGAGGAGGAGGAGGAGGAGGAGGAGGGGGGAAGGAAGAGAGGAGGAGGAGGAGGAGGAGGAGGAGGAGGAGGAGGAGGGGGTTCTTCTTCGAAGGGCCTGGAAGCCTCTCTGGAGGTCCCCCTCGGATGGGGCCCGAGCACAGGCGGAGCTCGACCACAGGAGACCTTCCACGAGAAACACCCCACTCTCGGCCTCCAGGGCGTCCGTTTTTTTTTTGTTGGAGTGGGAACGCCACGCTTTCCACGGCAGAAACATCGAAACCCAAGAAACGCACGGCACCCTGACAGGCACGCAGGGTGTCTCTTGGCATGGGCCTCCACTGCAGGTGGGACAGGGGCATTGCACCACGCCGCCGATGCATCGGCGATGCACCGGCGACGTCGGCGATGCATCGGCGCCGTCGGCGTGGAGGAAGTCGAGTTCCACATCGAGCCGCACCGCCGATACATCGGCAATGCGGTGCAATGTTCCGACCCCGTCTGCACACGGAGGCCCCAGCTGGGAGGAGCCCGGAGAGCTCTGCGGCGAGGGGCCAGGTAGGGCCTCGAGGAGGAGGCGGAGGAGGCCAGCCTAGCAGTATCATTCCCGAGCCGAGTAGCGTCGTCATACGTGCAGCACCTGGCACGCCTTTCGAACAGCGAATGGGCTGCTACCACCAGGCCAGCCTACAGACAGTACAAGCCGACACTGCCTCAAGCAAAAAACAGCTGCGTCAGCCTCATGCTCTTACAGCGGCCTGGTGGAAACCTTCACGAAACAATGTCGAACACTAAGCAAACACGCTGTCCTTTTTCTCTTTAATTTGCACGTGTACTTAAATTCCTACGTGCGGTTTCATCCTTGCTTGCTATTGTCTCACATGCGTGTATTGCTACGGTTTGGTTTCCCTTCTCCCATCGGCTGCCCACTCAATTACTCTGCGCCCTTCTTCTGGACCCTATTGTGCCCGCACTGACAGTCACTGGCAGCAGCCTTAGCTTGTGTCCGCGCCTCGCTGAGACGGAGTCCTCATTCTTTCGTCACCACTGGAAGAGCGCAGCAACCAAGATGCTCATGTTTGACCAACGTCGAGAACACGAGAGGAGGAAGAGGAGGAGGAGGTGGAGGAGGAGGAGGAAGGGGAGAAGGAGGAGGAAGGTGGGAGGAAGAGGAAGAGCAGGGGGAGGAGGAGGAGGAGGAGGAGGAGGAGGAGGAGAAGGAATAACAAACATGATCACAAGCATAAGAGGAAACATGATAATACTTATTATGATATTAAGAAACGAAGGAATAACCATGATAGGAAAAAAAGATAACAACAATAACGACAGGGCAGGGGGGAGGAAGAGGAGGAGGAGGAGGAGGAGGAGGTGCCTGGACTCTTCGAAGTGCCCTAGGGGAACTCCTGCGAGGGCCCCTATGGTGGCCCCGAGGGGGCCTCGGGAACCCGGCGCGCGGGGGGCGCCGGCCTCGTAGTTGGCCCGCAGTTCGCCGCGGGTGTCCGAGGAGCCGCGCAGGCGCTGCAGCTGGCCCAGGGACCTGGCCGCCGCAGGGGCGTCGGGGGGGGGGCTGCGAGGAGACGAGGCGGGCGGGGGGGGGTCCGAGGAGGCAGAGGAGACTCGTGGGGGAGGGAGGGAGGGAGAGAGAGAGAGGGGGGCGAGGAGGAGGAGGAGGGAATGGGGGAGAAGGAGGAAGAGGAGGAGGAGGGGAGGCTGCGATCGAGAATCCCTTCAGCCCTCCGGAACCAGGAACCAGGAGGAGGAGGATAGGAGGAGGGGGAGGGTTCGTAGACGAAGGTTCGAGAGCCGATCGGCGCCGCCCAACATAATTACAAATGCTACGCGTGCGCTGCCCCCTCGCAGGGGCGACGCGCGCGCGCTCCGAGAAATCTTCTGGTCCACGCTGCATGGCGTGCGCTCTCTGGCCACACCGCTCGAGAAACGATGTACAATGGAGGCCAATCCACCAGAAACCTTCCACCAGAAACCCAACCCTGAGACCCCAGGACGTCCATGAATTCTCTAGGTGTGGGAGCGGCACGCCTTACATCGCGCAGAACCATCGGAACCCAAGAAACCAAGGGCCCCCTGGAGGCCACCACCAACACCACCACTAGCACAACCACCCGCACAACCACCGCCAGCATCGCCGTCGGACTTCGATTTTCAAAGTTCGAGGTTCGGTGGAGGTTTGGGGCACTATCGTCGTCATCATTATTTCATAATCATCCGGTGTGGGAACGACACGCCTTACATCGCAGAATCATCGAAGCCCAAAAAACCCAGGGCACCCTGGAGGCAGGCAGGGCGTTTCTTGGCATGGGTCTCCACTAGGGGGGCACATGCGAACCCGACCCCTGCCCCCCACGATTTCGGAGGGGGAGGGTGGGGTCCCCTTCGTTCGGGAGCTCCCGAGCGAAGTGAACCCCACCCTCCCCCTCCAATATCGTGGGGGGCAGGGGTAGGGTTCGCATGTGGCCCCCTTATCCACGGCACTGCAAGATGGCCGTGCTGGATGTTCGGGTCGGGCGCGCGCTCCCAGGGCGGACGACCTGGTGCATACCCGTGTGTGACCGTGTGCGTCCGCCCGCGCTGAGGCTCGCGGGCGAGAAGCAGCGCGAGGAGGCACAGGGTCCGTGGAGAAGGGAGGAGGGAGGAGGAGAGGAGGAGGATAAGGAGGAGGAGGAGGAGGAGAGGAGGACGAGGAGGAGGAGGAGGAGGAGGAGGGAGGAGGAGGAGGGAGGTGGGAGGCTCTGGAGACTCTGCCTGATCGCGTAGCGATATGAATCCAGCTCCGCCGCAGCCTACGATCGATTGCCTTGACTCTCGGCCTTCTCGGCTCGACCGAGGACTTTGGGCCAGAGCCCCGAGCTTATTCTTCTTGAATGTTCCCGTCCTTAAATATTCCCGTCCCTCACATTTCTCAGCAAGTTTGCCGAGGCGTTGTGTGGCTATGACCCCGCAGTGTGCGCAGAACCATACTTTCAGCCCAGTGTGGAACCTTAAACGATGGGTTAAATGAGCAAATCCCCCTGCCACGTGTACCTGCATCCCGAGGGGGGGGGAGTTTCGTATAAGTGCCGTCAACAGTTTCAAGGTCGTAAAAGCTGGTGTTAAGCCACTCGGTCCTACGAGCTAGCGTAGACGAGTTCTGACATCTGCTGCATCTACTGCCAGGAGGGGGTCTCCAGGGATCTCCATGATGCCACAATGTGGCTCCCTTCCTCTAATCCGACGAGCCCGAATCGGAAGCAAGCGTGGCGGCGCGCCTGCCCGTCGGGCTCCGCGACGGGGGCGGCGGCGGGGGCGGCGGAGAGGCAAGCGAATCGTGAGCACGATCACTCCCTGCCGCTCTCAAGGCAGCCTCCTCCCCCGCCCTCTCCACCAGCCGCTGATTGGCTGCAGCGGTGGCTGCGGCGGGAACCCGCCTGGATGGGAACAATCCCTTCTCCAACCTGGAGAGGTTCTCGACCCCTTCCTTGGTAGGAGGGTGGCATGGAAAAGCAAGCCAACGGCCGTCGGCAGTGGCCGTACATCCACATGCACGGCAAAATAACAAGTTAAAGTCTTCCCAGAACATCAACGCATGTGAAACGTGAGTGACTTGCGTGCCTATCTGGACCTGTCTCTCCAAGACCGGCCGAAAACGACTCCAACCGATTCTTTCTCTAGGTCCAGGGCACTGATAGGCAGCAAATGAAATTATGTGGGCCGCTGGTACTAATTGCTCGCATCCCGAACATCTGTACGGCCCACCGCACTTCTCAAAACGATGTGATGTGGCCGCAAGCGCTCTCTCTCTCTCTCTCTCTCTCTCTCTCTCTCTACTTTATTCAGCGGCGTCGCACGAGCTTTGCCTTCCCTGGTGGCCTGCCATGGGTCGGCTGCTAGCCAATCTATGAGTGCTTTGCGGGCCCTCTTCCTAACCAGAACAGCGATACAATCTAGTTGGTCGGTGTGAGGGATAGGCGGCTGGACATGTGAATCCCAACCCCTCTCCGCCGCCTCACCCGCCCAATGATCCACGCACATGTTGCCACATGTAAAAAACAACTGAGACGAGGCGAGGGCTACATTTTCGTTCTCCAAATGAGCGGCCGTCCAATGGAGGCGAACATCGCCCTCACCCCGATGCTTCAAAGCTACTGCAACCCTGTACCAGAGGTCCTGGTTAGGTTTTTTTCCGTGCGCTCTGCCAGCTCTCCATCCATCAAGGACTGGCTGGCAATCGTTAACATACACTATGGGCCCCGCTGTCTCTTCTAAAGCCATAGCAAGCGCAGCTATCTCGGCTCTCGGCACCGTGGGAGGTCGGAGGAGAATGATGAGGAGAAGGAGGAAGGAGGACCTGACGCCACGAGCGCCTCGCCCCCTTAGCTGCCTGCCAAAGAGAAAGGAGGAGGACCAAACCCAGGGCGCATCAACGGTGCAGGAATGAACCCTCCCTCCAAGTTCCCTCGGCACGGGTCCCTACAAAAATGTGTGATCATTCCTGGAAGTGCCCTATTGAGAGATTACATAAAAGGAAACACCTAATCAGTGGATGGTTTGGAAATTAGTGATAAGGATATTGAGACCGATTGTGAGATCGATCGCGGAATCGATAGTACGGACGATTGTCAGGCCGATCGTGAGACCGAGAGTGAAGTCGATTCAATGAGATCGATAGTGATATCGATCGTGAGATCGCTCGTACGATCTATAGTGAGATCGGTTTGTGAGATCGATTGTGAGATCGACAATGAGATCGATCGAGAGGTTGGTAATGAGATCTATGGTGCAACCGATCGATAAGAAGATCGACCAGAAACCCGGGAACGCGGAAACCCCGCCGCCCACCGAAAACGGCCCGGAACTCGAAACCGGGAACCTGGGAACCTGGAGCCGGGAACCCAAGAACCCGGCCGCCCACCGAAATCGGCCCGGCACTTTCGCAAAATCTTTCAATATCCGCTAGCACCCCTTCAGTGCAAGCACTGATTGGGGAACACTGCCTGAGAGTCCTGACCCGCACCAAAGCACAATTCCTGGCTTTTGTTATTTTTCACCGCGACGCCTTCTCGACGGAAACTGTCATGCCGTCTACTGGGAGGGAAGGAGCTACACGTTCTACTCCCTCTTGCTGTGCTGGGGATGGGCTGCCACTCTGTAGTACCTCCGAGCAGCACGACCAGCACCAGGCAGCTCCCTGCCTTCGCAGGGCGCTCCAGGCAGTTTCACCATTCGACCCCATGTGCTGTAGAGTCGAGGCGTTGACCTAAGGAACCCTCAATAAGGAACGAGGCCCCTACTTTCCATAAGTTGACCTTCGATTTCGTATCGAAAACCTAGAAAGAAAACCCAAGGCAAGCTGCGAAACAATTGAGGAACACGGAGCCCCTCCCCAACGAAAAGGGTTCCTTCTTCAGGGCCCCGACTGTAGAAGTGGCACACGAGACGGATGCAGAAGGGGACCGACCGCAAGAAACACCTTCCACAAGAAACCCAACCCTGAGACCCCAGGACGTCCATGGATTTTTGGTGTGGGAACGTCACGCTGTCCGTGCCAGAACCATCGAGACCCAAGAAACCCGGGGCACCTGGCGACCACCACCAGCACCACCACCAGCACAACCACCCGCACAACCATCGGCCAGCGTCGTCGTCGGACTTCGACTTCCAAAGTTCGAGGTTCGGTGGAGGTTTAAGGGCATTATCGTCGTCATCATTATTTCATAATCATCCGAGAAGATACCTGGACGAAGATCTGGGGGAAGATCTTGGGGAGATCCGGAAAAGATCTGGAAAAAAAAAACTGTCAGCAAAACCGCCAGCACAACCACCACCAGCACAACCACCACCAGCACAACCACCACCAGCACAACCACCACCAGCCCAACACACCCACCACCAGCCCAAAACAACCACCACCGATACCATGGAGGAGAAGGAGGAGGAAAACGAGGGAGGAGGAGGAGGAGGAGGAGATCAAGGGGGCTATTCCCCCAAAAAAGAAACAAGGTCGTAACATAGGAAAACCAATCTCCGTCGCGCACGCGCAGAGACCAATGAGGAGGAGGAGGAGGAAAAAGAAGAGGGCAGAGGAGGAGGAGACGGAGGAGACCAAGGGAACAATTCCAGGAAACAACAAGGTCGTAGAGTAGGAAAACCAAGCCCCGTCGCGCACGCACGGAGACCAAGGTGGAGAAGGAGGAGGAGGAGGGAAGAGGAGGGGGAGGAGGAGGAGGAGGAGGAGGAGGAGGAGGAGGAGGAGGAGGAGGAGACGGAGGAGGAGGAGGAGACGGAGGAGACGGAGGAGAAGACCAAGGGGACAATTCCAGAACAAAAACAAGGTCGTAGAGTAGAAAAACCAAGCCCCGTCGCGCGCGCGTGCAGATATACATGGGATTTAATAACACATGCGCGCTGACTAGGCAACAACATCTCTCTCCCGCGCGCGCGGCGGCCATGTATTAGACACATCCCTGCACCCTCCCCGAACCGACCTCGATCTTATACCTCGGCCCGACTGTAGTGGACATGGTTCTGGCCCAGACTATTAGAGGCCTCCTAGATGGAGTCGGAGTAGATAAGGTCGGGGGATCGCGCCACATCGGCGATACATCGGCGATGCATCGGCGAAGTCGGCGAGGATAAAATTGGGCCCACATCGAGCCGCATCGCCGATGCATCAGCGATGCGGCGTGATCTTCGACAAGTGCGTACGTTCTTCGTGTTTTCTCTGGGGCTCCCGACCGCCCTTTTGGGCGGGATGTCTTGGACCGGATCAACCCGCCCCCAGACACCGCAGAAAAGCCCGTTGACTTTTCACGACGCCAATATGTCAGAGTCCTCCTCATCCTCGTCCGAGTCCACTCGAGATTTGCTCCCGGACCCCTGCCATGCATCATCTTGGCACTATGTGTCAGCCTCAGAGGCGTGGGTCGACCCGAACATGTACGGGGAAACCGAGGTACTGATACCGCTACTCCCCGGACCTCTCCCGGGGTGCGTTCTGACCAGGATTTCGAGGCGAATCCGGCGGTGGCGACGAGGGCCTCCGAGGAGGCCCAACAAGGGGAGAACGAGGGAAGGGTAGAGGTATGGGTGCCCTTCCCTCCTGCGAAATATAGTACAGCCATCTTCTACTGCATCGTTTCCCGAACGGCACGGCCAGAAAGCGACCGCCACGAAGCATCTGCTACAAAGTTTCTGGACGCGCGCGTCCCCCCGTGCGAGGCCGACGCGCACAGCCGCCACCGTGCCGCTGGGAACGGCGTGGCCGTGACTCCAGGTCCTTCGCCTCCTCCTCCTCCTCCTCCTCGTCCTCGTCCTCCTCCTCCTCCTCCTCCTCCCCTCCTCCCTCCTCCTCCTCCTCGCCTCCTCCCTCCTCCCCTCCCCCTCCTCCTCCCCCCCCCCTCCCCTTCCCCCCCCCCATCCCCCGCCCTCCCTCCTCCTCCTCCCCTCTCCTCCTCCGTCCTCCTCCTCCCCTTCCCCTCCGCCTCCTCCTGCCTCCCCTCTCCTCCTCCTCCTCCCTCCTCCTCTACCCCCTCCTCCTCCCCTCCTCCATCCCTCCTCCTCCTCCTTCCTCCCCCTCCCCTCTCCTCCGAAGTCCTCCTCTCCTCCTCATCCTCCTCCCTCCTCTTCCCCTCCCCTCCTCCTCCCCCTTCCCCTCCTCCTCCTCCCTTTTCCCTCTCCTCCTCCTCCTCCTCCTCCTCCTCCTCCGGAGCCTCCACCCGAAGTTCGGAGGAGTTTTGGGGGACCCGGGCCATAATTCTCGAATCTGCAGGGGCTTCCCACGGTCCCCCTGCCCCCCCCCCGCGTTTCCCCGCGCAACATTTTTGGGCCCAGGTGGGCCGCCAAGACGGTCCAAGAGGGCCCCGAGGCGCCCAATGATTGCTCCAAGACGCCCAACATGGCCCAAGAGGCCAGAAAGCCACCCCAGAGGCCTCCAAGAGGCCTCCCGAGAGAGCCCCAATAGGTCAAAATTGTTAATTTACATACTTGTTTGAAGGATTTGGGCCTTCTCGCGGTTTTCGGTTTTCGGAAGTTCCACAAGGCCGAAGAGGCTCCCAAGACCGCTCCAAGACGGCCCAAGAGGCCTCCAAGAGGGCCCCAAGACGCCCCAAGAGGCGCCCACGACGGCCCAAGCGGGCCCAACGACAGAGCCAACAGTTGCCCAATAGACAGAACACGAATCGAAAATCCAAGCCTTCTGCCTCAAACGAAAAAACACAAGAGGAGCCCCAAGAGAGGCCCCCACGAGATCCCAACGACTGCCCACTGGACCTCACACCCGCAGCCCAGGCCGTGGTGGGGCGGGGCGGTGCCGGCCCAGCCCGCTTCCCGGGCCAACGTGTCGGGCCGTGGCGCGCCCCCCGAGGAGCTCCTCCGAGGAGCTGAAGGCTCCTCCTCCTCCTCCTCCTCCTCCTCCTCCTCCTCCTCCTCCTCCCTCCTCCTCCTCCTCCTCCTCCTCATCCTCCTACTCCTCCTCCTCCTCCTCCTCCTCCTCCCCACTCCCGTCCCTCCCCGGCGGCCCTGCGCTCCCCCCCCGTGTGGCTCCGCGAGGGCCAGAGGCCCCCCAGAGGGGGTCGGAGCAGAGTGGGGGCGGAGGCTCGCGCCGCCGCGCCGCCTCGGGGATGCACTGGCGCCACATCGTCGACGTCGGCGATGCATCGGCGACGTCGGCGTGCAGCAACTCAGGCTCCACGTCGAGCCGCACCGGCGAGACATCGGCGATGCGGCGCGATCCTCCGCCCCAACCTGCTCGGACCCCATCTGGGAGGCCTGGAAGGGCCCCTCCCCGCTCCCACCCCACCCCCTCCGACTTCCACCGCGGCACGCCCCCCTCCAGCGTCCGCAGGCCCGCGGCAGCTCTCGAGAGGTCCGCCGGGCCCGCCCCACCTCCCCCGCAGCTTGCAGAGGCCCGCGGCGGCGTCCGAAGGGTTCGCCTTCCCTTCGCCCTCATTATTCCGGACCTTCCGCGCTGAACTTCCACACTCTTGCGTCTTGCGCTTCGTGGAACGCCGAATGTTCATGGGTTGCATCAAGTTTTCAAATTTACCAAGACCGCTCCTCCACAGATCTCTCCCGGGGTGCGGTCCGACCAGGAGTTCGAGGCGGATCCGGCGGTGGCGACGATGACCCCCCAGTCTGAACAGGATGGCGAGGCGAATCCGGCGGTGGCGACGAGGACCCTCCAGGAGGCCGAACAAGGAGAAAACGGGCGAAGGGTAGCGAAATGGGTACCTTTGCCGCCTCTGACCTTATGATGTTCCAACCTACTTTAGCCTTGACCACCAGAAAGAATTTCGTGCACCCAGAAGGAGCCGAACCTGACGGGTTTTCACGTGCCAGGCCCTGGGAGGCGATGCTCACCGCACATTCGTCTTAAGAATATACAAAGAGTTTCACGGATTGAGGTCGGATGCTTTTCAAAATGTGGCTCTCGCCTTAGCGCGGCGCATATTCATTTTAACACGTTGCAAGAGTTATGCAGATTGAAGGCGTGTGGTTTTCAATGGTTGGCTCTCCCCTTAGCGCGGTGCATACTCATTTTGAACATCTGCAAGAGCTTCACGGATTGAGGGCAGTTCCTTTTCAAAACATTGCTCTCGCCTTAGCGCGGCGCACATTCGTTTAAACAATTGCAAGAGTTTCACGGACTCTCATCATCACCGTACCAGAAATTGCGTTTTGGAAGGGTTCAGGATTATGCAGGTGCAACAGATACGCGGTTTCTCTGTGAAGAAGTCCCTGGAATGGCGTTATGGCACGATTCAGGATCGTCGAAACGCAACAATCAGGTTGATCCGTGGCGTTGGAATCCCGAGACTAATGTTTTGGCATGCTTCAGGGTCGTCAAACGGTTGTCTTCCAACGAGGCAATCCCCCCAATGGAAATGAACCGCTGCAGGGCCTATGTGCAGGGAGCTTGGAGGGAGGGTTTACTCCAGCATCGTTGATGACTCTTGGGTTTACACTGGTCCTCCTCCACCTCCTCCTCCCCCTCCTCCTCCCCCTCCTCCTCCTCCTCCTTCTCCTCCGCCTCCTCCTCCTCCTCCTCTCCTCCTCCTCCTCCTCCTCCTACCCCTCCTACCCCCATCCCCTCTCCTCCTCACCTCCTCCTCCTCCTCCTCCTCCTCCTCCACCTCTCCTCCTCCTCCTCTCCTCCTCCTCCTCCTCTTCCTCACCCTCCTCTCCTCACTCCTCCCTCTCCTCCTCCTCCCCCCCTCCTCCTCCCCTCCTCCTCCTCCTCCTCCTCCTCCTCCTCCTCCCCTCTCCTCCTCCTCCTCCTCCTCTCCTCTCCTCCTCTCTCCTATCCTCCTCCTCCTCCTCCTCCTCCCTCCTCCTCCTCCTCCTCTCCTCTCCTCCTCCTCCTCCTCCCTCCTCTCCTCCTCCTCCTGCGCCTCCAGCATCACACCAATCCCCCACCCTCCTCCCGCGGCGGCGCCTGCAGCACGTGCCCCCGACCACCCGCCGCCTCTCGGGGGGGGGGGGGGGGGGCGGAGAGAGGGGCGCTCGCGGCGCCCACGGGGGGCGGCAGGCAAGCCTCCCCCCGCCCGCCCCGCTGCCCTCCACCCTCCTCCCTTTTCACACCCTGCCTCTCGCCCCCTCCTCCTCCTCCTCCTCCTCCTCCTCCTCTCCTCCTCCTCCTCCTCCTCCTCCTCCTCCTCCTCCTCCTCCGTCCTCCTTACTCCTCCTTGTCCCCCTCCTCCTCCCCCGTCCTCCTCCTCATCCTTCTTCCTCCGACCTCCCTGGTTCCCTGCCAACCCTCCAACCCTTCCAACCCTCCTCCGCTTCTCCCCTATCCGCTCCTCCTCTTCTCCCTCCCCCTCACACCTCCGCCCTGCTCTTCCCACTTTTCCCCCCACACGCAGCCCCGCCGCTAATCCCCCCTCCCCGCCGCTTCCGCACTCTCCGCCCCGCCGGTCCTGAGAGGCAGGGAGGGAGATGAAGAGGGAGGGGGGGAGAGCCCTGGGAAGGCTCAGGGATCCGTGGGACAGGGGGGAGCGAGGACCCTCAAATGGGGAGAGGCAGGGGTGGGAGGAGGGAGAGGGTGAGGATGTGGGCAGGGGAGGAGGGAGGCAGAGAGCAGAGCAGCATCGGCTCTCAGAGGTCCACGCGGATCTCTTGCAATCGGCGCTGGATTCCCCCCTTCGTGGCGCGCGCCGCAAAAAGGGGTCCCCGCGCAGGTCCAAGAGATCCGCGCGGAGCTCCCAATGGGCACGGCGATGCCTTCCTCTGTGTCTCAGACCACGGGTGGACCATGGGCCGGGAAGGGAGGAGGCAGAGAGAGGGAGGGAGGGATCCGTCAATGTAGATCGACACACTTAGACCTAACCATCTATATATATATATACACACACGATACACAAACACACACACACACAAACACACACACACACACACACACACACACGCTAGAACTACGCGCGCGCTTCGCACGCGCCTAGTTTCTAGCGCAGTCCGAGCCGAGCTCGCATAATCGGATGATGACGGACATCGCCCAGCAAGGATCACCACATATGGGAGCGTACTTCCTGATGGGCGCTTCAAGAACCGCTGACTTCGGCCCCCGTGGGCGTCTTCTGGGCTGTCCATGGGCCGTCTTCGGCTGGTCTCGGGCAGTGTTCGGGGCCATCTCTGGCCTCGGGCTGTGGATAAGGAACACAGGCTCCAGAGGGCCAACGTCCACACCACTGATCCGTTGGTGGTGATGACCGGCCGACGACTCGTCGACGAATTCAACACCGATCAGTACGGCATACCTGAGCCTAGAATGCGATGGGATGGAGGAGAATTCGAGCGCAGCAGGAAGACAAACACACACATGTGGAATAAGACTGCGCTATGTTCTGGAATTTGCCACCCAGTCTTGGCGCCGTCTGCGTCCCTTCTGGCGAGAACCGGAATGGGCGGATGGTGACTGCGAAGCAGCTTGGGTAACATTACGTGACGTTTCGGCGGTAACCCAATCAACCATGGGATGGAGGAGAAATGGAAATGAAACGCAGGGAAAAATACCAGCCAATACCTGTGGGAAAATAGATCAGGGTGTTCGGAATATTGTCGTCCCGTCTTAGCGCCGTCTGCGTCTCTTCTGGCGATAACTGAAATGGGCGGGCGGTGAACGCGAAGCGCCTTGAATAAACTTGAATGACGTTTGGGCAGCATTTCGGATAACTTGGGTGTGGAGGGGGTTCGTGAGATCGGCCTCTGCGGAGCGTAGAGCTGAAGCAGCAAGCCCCAGATAGGTGTCCAATACTATGCTGCTGTTTGTTCCGCCTAGTTCAGCCTGGGATACATCGTGTATAGAAGTCGACAAATGTACATCATTATACATGTATGCACCGATGGATCTATACATGACCTTGTAGTGAGAGAACCAGAAATATGAAGGCCTGCCCCTACACATCCTGTCGTTCCTCGTCCTTGTCCACCTGCTCCTGCTCCTCTTCTTCCTCCTCCTCCTCCTCCTCCCCTCATCCTCCTTTACAAATATTACTCGTCTTGCGCTTCCTGATTGCCAGCATCCTCTGCACATCTTCCTTCGCATCTTCCTCGTCATTGTATCCTCCCATTCCTCGTGCTGCTCCACCCACTCGCCCTCGTAACATACTTGCTCATCCACCTCCGCCTGCCTCATCCCGCCCCCGCGGCATCATCATCATCATATTCCTCCTCCTTATTTCTCCTCTGCAGCGGGAAGCTTGACGGACGACGACGGCGAGGCAGACGGACGACGACGAGAGCGGAAGGTGGGATGAGGGAGGACAAAGAGAGACGACGGGGGGAAGGCGAAGGGAAAGACGGGGCGTCCTCCTCCCCACCGCCATCATCATACTCCCCTTCGCGCCACGCAGGCATCGAGAACCTCTGAGATCACGCGGCCCTGGACTCCAGAGCCGCCGGATATCTCAGAGAGTTCCGAAACGCTGTGAGCGCGTTGCGGAACTCCAGTGGAGGATGTCTCTGGCGCCGTGGCCTCCTCCTCCTCCTTCTCCTCTTCCTCCTCGTCCTCCTCCTTCTCCTCCTCCTCCTCCTCCTCCTCCTCCTCCTCCTCCTCCTCCTCCTCCTCCTCCTCCCCCTCCCGACACCCCCCTCTCGCCTCCCCTCCACCTCTCGGGGGCCTCCCGAGCGGTGTGGCGAACACACCACCAGTGTGGGGCCGGTAAGGCCTCGGGGCCGACCCGCAGGGCGCCGGTGGGGCTGGGGCCGTGCTCCGAGGGCCTCCTGGGCGGCCGGGGCACCCGAGGGCACCGCGCAAGGAGGTCTCTGGGAACTCCGAGGCCCCCGCGCAGTCCGTCCCATCACGTTTCCAGGATTCCCGATCCGCCTCCTCGAAGATTCGCGGCGAGCCCAGGGGGATGGGGGGAAAACCGAGAGGGGGCGGGGCTGCGCAGAAGGCTCGGCAGCCCACTGGCCTTCTTGAGAAGTCTCCGGAGCCTTCCCCGAAGACGCAGAACACGCCTCCGAAGGCGCGAGGGCTTCTGAGGAGTCCCGCCGCCTTTTGAGAGGGCCTTCTGGGGGCTCGGCGCAGGAAGAAGGAGGAGGAGGAGGAGAAAGAGGAGGAGAAAGAGCAGGAGGAGAAAGAGGAGAAGGAGGAGGAGAAGGAGGAGGAGAAGGAGGAGGAAGAGGAGGAGGAGGAAGAGGAGGATGAGGATGAGGATGAGGATGAGGATGAGGATGAGGATGAGGATGATGATGATGATGATGATGATGATGATGATGATGATGATGATGATGATGATGTGATGATGATGATAATGAGGAGGAGGAGGAGGAGGAGGAGGACGGGGAGGAGGATCATGTGGGAGCGACCGGGGGGGGGGGGGGGGGGCAGACGCCCGTCTGCTGGCCCGCTGGGCCTCGCCCCGACCCGCGGGTCTCTCTCCTCGTTCCTCCCTCCTTCCTCCTACCTCCTCCTCCTTCCTCTCTCCTCCCCGCCTCCTCTCCTCCTCTCCCTCCTCCTCCTGCTCCTGCTCCTGCTCATGCTCCTGCTCCTGCTCCTGCTCCGCTCCTGCTCCTGCTCCTCCTCCTCCTCCTCCTCTCCTCCTCCTCTCCCTCCTCCTCCTCCTCCTCCTCCTCCTCCTCTTGTTCTTCTTATTATTAGTATGTGTCTTAGTAGTTTTCTTATGTTTATTATTCTTCTTTTTATTATTGTTATTATTATTATGATTATTAGTACCATTATTAGTATTATGATTTGTATCATCACTGTTGTTATTATTATTAGTATTATTACTAGTAATATTAATATTATTATTAGTATTATTATCATTTTTGTATTATTTTTATTATTATTATTAGTATTATTATTATTAGTATTAGTATTATTATTATTACTATTATTTTTAGTACTAGTATTAGAATTATCATGATTATTATTACCATTATCATTATACTCATAATTATTATTACTGTTATTATTCTGATTCGTCTTCTTCTTTTTCTTCCTCCTCCTTCTCCTCCTCCTCCTCCTCCTCCTCCTCCTCCTCCTCCCCCTTCTCCTCGCCCCGGCCCGCGGGCCTCTCTCCAGCCCCAGCGCGCGCGCCCAGCGCCCGCCAGTGAAGATCCACACGCCGCAGCGCGGGCCCTGCGGAGGGGGTGCCCCGCGGTTCCGCCGAGCGGTGGGGATCCGGAGCTTAGTGGGCCCTGGAAACGACGGGGCGTTTTTTTTTACCGCTTCAGTTTTGCCGTTTTTTGGCCGGTTCCGACGCCGTTTTTTAACTGGTTCCGTCGCCGTTGTGTGACCGGTTCCGGCTCCGGCTCCAATCCTGGAGCCGTTTTTTTGCCGTTTCCGGTCGCCGTTTTTTTGCAGTTTCCGTTTTCAAGGGACATTTTTTTGGAAACGGTGAAAAAACGGCCCTGCCGTTGCCGGGGCCCACAAAGATCAGGAGGCGGCGACGGGCGAGCCCGCCCTCGACGACGACGACGACGACGACAACGACGACGACGACGACGACGACGGCGACGACGACGACGACGACGACGTCGACGTCGACGTCGACGTCGACGTCGACGTCGACGACGGCGACGACGACGACGACGACGTCGACGACGACGACGACGACGACGACGACGTCGACGACGACGACGTGCAGAGGGCCGCGAAGGCAGAAGGCATCCTCCGGCCCTCAATGTGCAAAGGGGAGCATGCGGCTGCAGAGCAGCGCCGATGCCGGGCCGGGCGCGGGGGCCTCAAGGCAGGGGGCGTAGGGGAGCAGCAGGGGCCCGTCAGGGGGAGGGCACTGGAGCACCTGCAGGGGGCAGGAGCCCCAGGGCCCGAAGATCCGAGGTCGTTTTTTTGTTTTTTGTGTTTTTTTCTTTGTTTGTTTTTCTTTTCTTTTTGTTTTTTATATTAAAAAACGGTGCCCCAAGAAGCCTCGACGAATTCCCTGGGACCGGCTTCTCATCCCGAGTCGTTTCTTGACGGCCCCGAGGCCCGGCGAGGGCCCGCAGGGCCGAATTTGAAAACAAAAAAAAAAACTACGTCCTGATTGTTTGAGCAAGTTTCAGTTGGCGGTGCCCCCCCCCCGCCTCGCGACGACTCGTGGTGTCTGCCGGGCGATCCGGGTGCGCCCCGCCGCACTCTGGGCCTCCCAGGTGAGGCCCGTGGTCGGAGGATCTCGCCGCATCGGCGATGAATCGGAGGAAGAGGAGGAGGAGGAGGAGGAGGAGGAGGAGGAGGAGGAGGAGGAGGAGGAGGAGGAGGAGGAGGAGGAGGAGGAGGAGAGGAGGAGGAGGAGGAGGAGAAGAGGAGGAGGAGAGGAGGAGGAGGAGGAGGAGATGGAGGAGGGAGGAGGAAATGGATGGAGAGGAGGAGGAGGAGCAGGAGCAGGAGCTAGCAGGAGCAGGAAAAGGAGGAGGAGGAGGAGGGGGAAAAGGAGGAGGAGCAGGAAAAGGAGGAGGGGGACGGGGAGGGAGGAGAGGGAGGAGGAGGAGAAGGAGGAGGAGGAGCAGGAGGACTAGACTAGACTCGGCTTTGCGCTATGGGTCTGAAGATCCTCACCCCCATCGAGCAGTGAAACCTTCACAAGGCGCTCGGGGGAACCTCTGACAGAGCGTGGCTGTACGAACAAGCTACGAGGTCAGGGTGAAGCGCCCCGTGCAGCCATGAACTCTACCGCGAAGGACGCACGCATGCGCGCGGGGGGCGAAAAAACCCTCGGGCCCCACAGGGGCCGAAGCCTGCGGTGCAGGGTGCACCAGGCAGGCCCCTGGAGCGCCCGAAGACCCCAAATTCGGACCGAACCCGCCAAGGGGAAGCAGAGAAACGTTGGTGTCGCGGGAGCGGACGGACCGAAAGCGGGAGGAGGGACCCCATCGGCATCCCTCACACCGCGCACAGACCCGCCAGGACCAGAGAAACCAAAGACGAGCGAGGGCAAAAGAGAGGGGGGAGGGGCAGGTTGCGGTCGGCGGACGGTGCCTGCCGCTCGAAGTATTAAACCTCGAGGGCACGACTCGCAAGAAAAAACAAGGCTTCAGTTCAGAAGGCTCAGCTCGGGGTTGAAGCGGCCCAGGTCGCACACGCGCAGACAGCGGAATATAACCAATGACGTGTAGTGAGCTCCAATGGGGCATCATAATTCACCATCCAAGAAACAAAAGCGAATCACCATAACAGAAACGCCCATGCACCAAGAAACAACATATGTAGATTTTGAGCGAACGGTCAACAAGAGAGTCCGAGCCGTTCAATGATTATGGAAGCGTTCCTTGGCGGCAATACGCTGTCGAAGTGATGCAGGTCGCTGTTCCCACGTCGTGGTCACCGCTTGCTCCCCGCACTGGTCCCCTTTTTTCGTCCGATCCAATAGCTGCTGGGCCATGTGCTCGAAACTGCCCACCGGTGCCGATCCGAGCTTCAGGCGGCCTCCCGGGTGCGTCGAGATCCTGATCGCGGCCTGCTCCAGGAGCAACTTCGCCAAGTCTGATCCTTCGATTTGGAAGCCCTCCGCAATGCTGAACTGAAGCCGCGTGCATTCCTCGTCGTAACATCGCCGACCGCGAAAGTGACGAATGACCAGGGCCTGGCCCTCCAGCGATGCTACGGAGAGGAACTTCGTGTAGAATGCTGTCACTGCCTCGCACGGTTCCAACAGACCTTCGGCCTCCTCGTCACCCGCCATGGCCTTGAACGCGGCGCGCCCAATCCATATATGTATATGTATATATATATATATGTATATATACATACATACATACGTACATACATGCATACTTACGTACATACATACATACATGAGGGGGTCCGAGTTTCGCCTTGGGCTCCTGAACTGCAGCCACCTCGGTGCAAGACTTGCCCGCAGCCTTCGCGGCGCTGGCGATGCAGCAGTCGACTGGGAATACGAGCGAGATCCACTCGGACGGATTCATGTCCCGCAGTATATGTGCGCGCTGGCACGTCATCTTGAGGGGCAAGGAAAGAGCGCTTGAAATGCCTTTACCCCGGAGCGCTCCCTCGACCCAGGCCAAGTCTTCGCCGGCGTCGTATGCCAATTGACAGAGTTTCTTATTTCTGTTTGGCGCCTCTTCTCCCCGGGCGGCGGCTCCCTCCCTGCGTCCTGTGGCCCTGGCCAACAGCGAGTCCAGGCCCCCCTCCATCGCGCTAATAAAGACGAATGTGAGCACGAGACAGCACTGGCGGTGGAAGTGCGCAATGAGATCGAATGTGAACTTGCAGGCCCAGAAGATCTTGAGCCTCGGAGGCGCAGACGGGGCAAGTGGGCGCGGAGGGAACAATGACGCCGCAGGAGATACGTACTTCTGCCCACCGAACAAACGTTCCCCCGACTTCTGCCCACCGAACAAACGTTCCCCCGATTAGACCTCACGACGCGTCGCTGCGCTGCCTCCCTAGACCCCAAGACCTGCAAACAACGAAAGCACTGGTTGGTCACTGTCATCAGGCTCTCTTTGTTCCTGGCGCGGTGGACCCTGCCCGCGCGGGGCAGCAACTGTTTCAAGGATGCGAACCCCTCCCCGCACATGGGGCCGACGATCGTCGTCTAGTGGCATATGTGGTCGTTCGCGTCGCCCCCCCCCCCCCCTCTCCACCTCGAAACTCCCGAGCGAAATCTGAGGGGGGAACGGCGCGGGAAAAAAGCCCTCGCTCTGAGGACCGTGAAATCGAGATCGACCCAGCTCGCGAACTCGTCGTCGTAAAAAGCCGAAGGGGTATCCCGAGGGGGCGACTTCCTGGAATGCCGCCGAAGCCCCGCGAACGTGTCTCGGATCCTCCAACGCCTGGACGACCCAAAGGTTCGCCTCCGAAGCCAGCCCCCAGGCGGGCGAAATCACGCGTTGCTGACCCACACGTCCCAAGACACTCGCACGCACCTGTCTGTGGGCCTCGGGGTGCCGACGCCAGTCCTGGCACCACTTGAGACGGCGTACTCGCAGTTCGGAGGCGCGCGAAAGAATCCCCCAGTGGGCAGCCAGACGGGCCGAAGACCGGCGACTAGAAGCGCCATCGCCTCGACGATCCAACCCCTGAGCCCCCAGACCTCGTCGCATCGCTTGCAAAAGTGTGTTGTCGGCATCCTCGCAGAAAGACTTATCGGGGACGCGGGCTTCCATTCCAGACAACAGGGCGGCTTGCGCAGAGGCAATGATAGACATGCGCGCAACACTCAAGACGGCGGGGTGCCGAAGAAATTGGATGGCATCCCCGGGCCAGTCCGACCTGCTCGAAGCCGTTTCTGCGCCTCGACGTTGAGAGGCCCCGTCGCCGCCGTCCAGCCGCCCAAGATACGCATGAAACGCTGCGCATTTCCAGGGACCTCGGGAGCCCCGCTGTGCAAGACACGCCCCTGAGATACCGAGCCTGGACCGACGAGGGCCACGACCGAGACTCTGTTTTCCGGGCTGGGCGAAACGCGAATCTCGCACATCGCCCTCTGGAGCAGCTCGCTGCTCACCCGAGCCTGCGCCAGCAGTGCGCGATCGTCGCGACCTCGCCCGAAGGCAGGCGGAGCCCAACCTGCAATGACCAGCTTCGTGATGCCATCGGCGAACAGCGAGATGCCCACGTCGGCGCCCAGCTCGTTTGGCTCAAACACCGCTGCGCAAGCCTGGGAAGGCGCGCGCTCCCTGGCCGCGCAGAAGGGCCCCAGGCCCCTCTGGCAGTAGAAAGGAGAAGTCCCCCGCGGCGTTTGGATGGCCCATCGGTCCCCAGAGCTCGTCGAATCGCGATCGTGGCGTGGCCCGTCGCAATCTGGACGGCACTCATGGCAGTTCTTTGAATATATATATATATATATATATGAAGTATAAAAAGAGAAAGAAGGAATAAAACAAGTGCGTCCTCAGGCAGATAAAGTTACAACAAAGCATCCAGAATCACGTCGCGGAGCACAATCGAGAAAGCACGCGTCGCATCCCCGTGGATGATAACGCGGGAGAGGCCAATCTTCTGCAAACCCGACGTACAGGCGCGAGATGCGATGGCATCTTCCCGTCTGCATTTCTCGGCAACGCCGTGGCAGACATGCGGCAAAGCCCCGCGATGAAGGCGAGCTCGATCCCATACATGAGAGCCCCTTGCTTTTCCCAGCGGGCAGACAATAAGAATCCAGCGCGAACCCTCAGCGCCAGGCAGAGACTCCACTTATCAAATCCCACGCAAGAGGGGACGTCGCAAATCAAGGGCGTCATCTGCGTCCTGCGGAAACAAGCCAGCACGTCCGTGAAGCGTTCAATTTAAGCGGTGCCAGCCGTGGGCCGCAGGTCCGAGCCCAGCCCGCCGCCCTGGAAGTAGCACCACTTCTCCCCGCCCAGCAGCACAAGCCAAACTTCAGAAGGGACCGACCAGGCAGGAGTTGCTGAAGAATCCCAAAGAAGTCCGTCATGGCCCCATTCAGATTACAGTTCTGCATGGCAGAATACCGAATCTCGTAGCTGACATCCCAAATCGTCGTTGCGCTCTCGCTCGAAGCGCCCCAGTAACTCTGAGGAAAGATCACAGGACACAGCGCTGAGGCCGCCGTTGGCCGCGGACCGACGCAAGAAAATCTGCAATATCTGCGCCTCGGCCTGTTCAGAGCGCGCAACAAAGTAGCGCCTGTGCCCGGGGCCGCGCCCCTTCCCGGCGAGTCGGCGGACCAGCTTCTGAACCGCAAAGTGATCATGTGCGCCCCCAGCTTGGTTCAACTCCGCGGTGAGGTCGGCTTGTCTCTGGCTGGTGAGGGCGCGTGAAGCGCGTCTGATTATATACGCCACTCTGGCCAGCTGCAGTTCGACATGCTCTCGTTGGGCAGTCGGCTGGCCAATGAAACGTCCTCGAAGGCGCTTCCGCTCACGTAGTAGTTGAGACCTCGAGGCCTCCAATTCCGAGGATTCGGTCTCCTCCTCCGTCTTGCGCGCAAGTGTGTCTTTAGGAGAAGTAGTAATAAGTGGCGCCATAGAACTCCATGCCTCAACTGGAGCTGCCCTCGTGTATACTTTCATCCAGCCGTCGTCTGGAATAGCGAGCACAGATGCATGAATGTTCCCGGTAGCCTCTGTACATGCCCGTCCTTTGGTAAGTGACGCCATGTTCGCGTCGAAATCCCAGCGATGTCGAGACTGCTGAAACTGTGGCCGAAATTCGTATTGAACCTCGATATGCAGCGGGTGGTGACCTCGATCGTCCAGCGCGTTGGTTGCCCGCAGCCGTCGCCCTGCCTGATGAAGAACCTGGCACTTCACAAGAAAAGCTCTCAGCGCCTGTGGGGTATGAATGAAATCGATTCGAGATGTGGCACCTGCAGATCCAAAGAATGGGGGCCCCAAAGGGCACAAAATATTGCATGCACGCAAGTGGTGGTCAATCAACACGTGGCGCCAGAGCCGCCCCGCTACGCCCTCGAGCTCGGCGCTGTAAGGACCGATGGCCTCGCACTCGTCATTCAGCACCACGGCGGCTGGAATTGGGGAGCTCTCCCACGCCAGATCCCGAGACGTCCCGAGTCCCTCGCTCAAGTGAATTCCCAGAATCGGCGTGCAACGAGCGCCCACGGAAGAGGAGGTGGCGAAGCCATGCGATTACACGTTGGACAAGCTGTCTGTGTTTGGCTCACCGTTCCCTCTCACACTCATGAACTGGAAAATACATCGTGACTAAGAACAAATCTAGAGACTCCGACTTCAGGCGGGCCGCGCCACACCGACCAGCCAGGCCCCGCGGGGGGCGCGGACATTTCCTTCAGGAACATCTGAAGAAGAACTTTCCTACGAGGCATGATGCTATCACCGCAAGCCTTGTTCGAAACTCTCGACTACCCGAAGGATACCTCGTAGTGCGATTTGTGACGAAACAAACTGTGATCGTCCTCTCCCTTGCGACGAGCGGTCCCCTGCAGAAGGAAAGGGGCCATGTTCGAGAACTCGGTCGAGATGTCCTCGGCCCTGGTGCCGCAAATGCGCATGGGGTTGTAGGGGACAAATCGCAACGTCCTTTGCGACAGTGGGGGCTGAATGAACGTCGTAGTGTGTCATGTAGCGCACGAAGAGGAAGCCCACGACGCAAACGGCGAGGAGCCTGCGGCCGTGGGGCACGACGTCCAGCACCCCCATCATGGCGCCTGCGGGCCCCGCAGGCAAGCAACCATCGCTGCCGCGGCACGGGGTGCCCCTGACGTGCGCAGCAGCCGCGTGGGGAGGGGTGCCTGTGCCGTGGCGGCGGCCGGAGAGAAGGAGGAGGAGGAGGAGGAGGAGGAGGAGGAGGAGGAGGAGGAGGAGGAGGAAGAGGAGGAGGAGGCAGGGGAGGCGTCTCCGCGGGTGTACGAGGCGTCTCCGCGGCTCGACGAGAGGGATCCACGGCGCCCGGCAGCCTGGATCCGCGATCGCACTCGTCCTCCTCCTCCTCCTCCGCCTCCTCCTCCTCCTCATCGTCGTCGTCCTCCTCCTCCTCCTCCTCCTCCTCCTCCTCCTCCCCCCCCTCGTCCTCCTCCTTTTCCTCCTCCTCCTCCTCCTCCTCCGCGCCGTCCTGGCCTGGCCAGGAAGCCGCGCCCAGCATTAGGTCGGGCATGTCCTCCCACAGGCGGATTGTGGAGGAAAAAATCCAAACAGTCCAAACAGACTCAACAATAGTCAAAAAATGTTGAAACATTGGCCCAAAACGATTTTCTTGTAAAAAAATGTTGGATAGATATTCCTCCTGTAGAGGGACACGCCCGACTCAAGCCCAGCAACCTGGTTCCAAGATCGCACGCGCCGTCCTGGCCTGACCAGGAAGACGTGCACATGTCCTGGGGACTCGGGCGCGGGGGATTTCTGTCCTTGTTCCAGCACAATTTTGGAGAAGGGAAGGGGGAGGAGACGAGAGGGAGACAGCGCCCACACCGAACCACGGACCACACCAGGAAGCAGGCCGGCAAGTCTGCCACAGGACGGGGTTGGCCTGACGGGGCCATCATGAAAATAACGAGACCCCGATATGAAAATTGACGCGAGTTCCCGCTGCAAACACCCCACGAAAACCGGACCGCGAACATCCAGGACGCGCTCGTCAAAAAACTTCGGCAAGCCCGAGTTCCGGCGTAACCGAGTCTTGCGTTTCCCCGACTCTCCTGGGCACAAGATTGGTCCGCAGCTCTTGGCCAGGTGCTGGCGCACGGCAGGCTCGTGCCGCAGGGCTCCGAATAACGGGTGCGCTTCGTCCCTTCGTGGACCGCTCTCTCGTGCGGGTCCTTTGTCGCCGCAGAGGTGGAACGGAGAGGGAGAACGAGAACGAGGCGAGAACGGCAGGACACGGCTCCGCTCGACGGGGGGGGGGGGGGGGCCGCGGCGGGAGGAGGAGCAGGGCAGGACGGGCGGGGGCAGGAGGGGGAGCAGCGGCGGGAGACGGAGCAGGGGCAGGAGCGGGAGGAGGAGCAGCAGGGGCAGGGCGGGAAGCACCAGCTGGGCGAGGAGGCGGGCGCCGACGATTACAGCGGCGCGGCCGACGGCGGCAGGAGAGGGGGGCAGCATGGGAGAAGAAAGCACGCCACGAACATCAACTCGGGTCGCTCCGCGCGGACTTTTCTTGGATCTGCGCCAGGGGCGGCGCTTCGAGGCGCCGCCGGGGGGTACTGGGATGACCGTAGGGGGTCCTAAGTGGATAGGGGGGTTACGAGTGGATGCCAAGGTGGGCTATATCTGGCCCAACCTGGCTTATAAGTGGGTTGCAAGTGCCCTAAGTAGCTTAGGGGGGTTAACGATCTGGGCTAGGTGGGCTCCGCCCACTTGGCCGAGTTATCGACCCCTCCTAAGCTACTCATGGCACTTGTAACCCTGGAAACGACAGGGCCGTTTTTTACCGGTTCCGTCTTGCCGTGCTTTCGCCGGTTCCGACGCCGTTTTTTTACCGGTTCCGTCGCCGTCTTTTGGCCGGTTCTGGCTCCGGTTCCAATCCTGGAGCCGTTTTTGTTGCCGTTTCCGGTAGCCCAGATCGTTAACCCCCCTAACCGAGTAGGGGGGGGGCAGCGCCAGAGGTGTGCGGCGTTCTTTCTCCTCTTCGCTGGCCGGGGCAGGACGAGCAGGGCGTCGGCGAGGCCGGCGGCGGCGGCGGCACGGTTACCAGCCTCGAGGGTATCCCTATCCCTCAGATTGGCACGCCAAGAGGCGATGACAATCTTAGGGATCCGCCCTCAAAAGATAAGGGAGCCCCTAAGATTGGCATCGTGACGAGGAGGTTCCCAGCATGGGGATAGGGATATGTTCCAGGCTGGTAAAACGGGGGCACCTGCGGGGGCTCGGGCGTCTCCGACTGCAGCTCGAGCACCACCTCGGCCGCGGCGCCCGCGCGGGGGAGGGGGGGCTCTGCGCCGGCTGGCGGGGCGCACCATGCCGCCGATAAAGGAGCCCCAGGACACACAAATACAGATAGATACACACGAATCAAATTATTCCCCATAGTTTCCGATATCTTCTAGATTTTCGCCTTCCCCACCACTTCCATAGTTTCCCCACATGTTCTGGGGAATGGACGATCCATTGTGCCTGTGTGTGTTTTTCCCCTCCTGGGCCGATGGCGGCGGCTGCACGCAGGTGGGCCCGCGCGCGCCCGCCCCCCGCCCCCCCTTCGGCGGCGCGCCCCGGTGGGGCGCGGCAGAGGGGGCGGGCCTCCTCTTCCACCTCCTCCTCCTCCTCTTCCTCCTCCTCCTCCTCCTCCTCCTCCTCTTCCTCCTCATCCTCCCCCCCCTCCTCCTCCTCCTCCTCCTCCTCCTCCTCCTCATTTTCCTCCTCCTCCTCCTCCCCCTCCTCCTCCTGGCCCTGGGCTCGGATGACGCGGAGCACGCTGGGGACGCTATCTGGTAGCCTTCCAGGAGCGGCGTGTCTCGTCTCGCCGCGTGCTCCGCGCGGGCTGCAGGTGCTGTCGGCGTTGGGGCGGTCCTGTGTTTTGTGCCGTCGTGGTCGGCCGACCACCGAGGAATCTGACTACCTACCAGACCTCCCCAACCCAACCCGAAGACCCGAATTTCGGGTGGGGGGGGGTACGGTTTCCATATGTGTTTTCTCGATGTTCCCGGACCCCCCCCCCCAACTGGAAATGGAGGGCAAATTGAGGCCTTCGGGTTGGGTTGGGGTGGTTTGGTGGGCGGTGAGAATCGAAGACGGGAGAAGGCAGAACGCCGCAGTCGTCTCTAATCAGCCCAGGCCCTGGGCAGGAAGGACCACTGGTGCGCGCCTGGCCGATTCGCGGCATGCGGTGCGACAGCAGCGGCCTTCGCGCTCGGCTTGGCTCCCCGACACTCGAGCACCCGAGCGACGCCGTCCCCGAACCGCGAGGCCACATGCGAACCCTACCCCACCTCCACCCTTCGACATCGTCGGGGGTGGTGGGGCAGGGCCCACATGTGGCCTCATAAATGAGGACCGCGAGGTGAGGACCCTGAGGACGACGACCGTGAGATCCTCGCCGGCATGAGGGAGCATGAACCTCAGTGGGCCCTGGAAACGACAAGGCCGTTTCTTACCGGTTCCGTTTTGCCGTGCTTTCGCCGGTGCCGACGCCGTTGTTTTACCGGTTCCGTCGCCGTTTTTTGGCCGGTTCCGGCTCAGGGTTCCACTCCTGCAGGAGCCGTTTCTGTTGCCGTTTCCGGTCGCCGTTTTTTTGCCGTTTCCATTTTCAAGGGACATGTTTTGGGAAACTGTGAAAAAACGGCCCTGCCGTTTCCGGGGCCCACCAAAGGCATGAACACCAGAAAATGAGGACCGTGAGAACCGTGAGGGCGACGACCGTGAGCTCCTCGCCGGCAGGGCGAGCACGAGCACCGCGAGGTGAGGAATCGTGGCGGCGGCGGGCGCCTCGGGGGCCCCCGTGTCGGCCGCCGGGTATCCTCACGGAGCGAGCCAGCTCGAGAGGTCCCGGGCGAAGGGTGGAGATGGAGTCGGAGGAGGAGGAGAAGGGGCAATGAGGAAGGGAGAGGGGGGAGGGCGAGGGGGAAAGAGGAAGAAGAGGAGCTCTGACGCACCGTGTTTTGCGGGTCGTGGCGTCGGGGGCCTGGCAAGAAGCGGCAGAATCCAGCTACGTACGCCAGGCAGTCCCACCGAGTGCCCCGGGACTGCGGACCGGGGCCTGGACGCCCTCGGTACTTTCTGTTGCAAGGGAGAGGAAGAGGGAACGCGACCACCATATTTCGACGCGTCGGCTATGTATGACCACAATGCGACTCAGAGAAACGCCAAGCAAGGCAGGATAGCCACATAAACCGACCTACAAAAGGCAACCTCGTGAATAGAACCCTAGTCTAGGAAAGAACCAACGCCAAGGACGCCCCGAACATGGAACACAAAAAGACCTGTTATGTTGCATCCTCGGGGGACCTTATCTGTCCCGTCGCGGCCCCGTCCGCGTCGAATCCGTGTCGAATCCATGTCGGACTCGTCGGATCCGTGTCGAATCCGCATCGGATCCGCGTAGAATCCGCGCCCGGCCCGCGTCGAGTCCTCATCGAGCCCGCGTCGGACACAGGAACACACACCACCCTCGAGGACACGCGAGGCCCCTGCACGATACAACGGAAGACCTGGGTGCTCGCAGAGCCACCGAGCGGTGCGCTATTCTGACGAGCAGGCTAGGGCGACATGCGCGGCCGCAGACGTCCGTGGGCGGCGCCCGACACGCGCAGCCAAGGCGGCGAATTCTGCTGCGCTGCCCCCAGCGCAGCGCAGGCTGCCGAACAACGGTGCGCACGAGCTGCCCCTCGGGGCGGAGGAGGAGGAGGAGGAGGAGGAGGAGGAGGAGGAGGAGGAGGAGGAGGAGGAGGAGGAGAGGAGGGGGAGGAGGAGGAGGAGGGGAGGAGAGGAGGGGGAGGAGAGAGGGGGAGGACGGGCCGCTCATGGGGCACGGGGGCACGGGCCGGGGGGCGCGACATGCCTCGCCCGTGCGCGCGGGGCGTGCAGTCGGCCGTGGCCGCGGCCGCAGCCACATGGAGAGGGCAACGGTGGGCAGGGCCGTGCGCTGCGGGCGGCCCGAGCCTCCTTGGAAGGCTGCTGCGACAAACTCCTGCTCCTGCCCCTGCTCCTGCTCCTCCTCCTGCTCCTGCTCCTCCTCCTCCTCCTCCTCCTCCTCCTGCTCCTGATCCTGCTCCTGCTCCTGCTCCTCCTCCTCCTCCTCCTCCTCCTGCCCCCTTCGGTGGGCGCCGCGGAGACCACCCCATCGCGAGGCTCATTGAGGGGCTGGCGCTGAAGCAGAGGACGGGCTCTCGCGGAAGCCGTGGAAGGTCCTCCTGCGGGCCCAGTGCCCGCCCTCCCTGGAGGCCCAGGACGCCCACTCTGGAGGGCACAAGGCGCCCTCTCGGGAGACGGCGCCGCCCGACGCTCACGACGTCGACCGCCTGTGGCAACGACGACGGCGACGGCTGCGGCGGCGGCGACGACGACAACGACGGCGACGACGACGACGGCGGCGGCGGCGGCGGCGACGACGACGACGACGACGACGACGACGACGACAACGCCCAGCCGCCGCCGAGCCCCGCACCGCAGCTTGGTCACGCGAACTGCTGAGCCGCGACCACCGCTCGCGGCACTCGCCGTGGGGGTGGCTCAGGAAGTCCGCGGAGGACGAGGAGAGCGTCACCTGACAAGTGGCACTCTCTCTCGCCACTGCCCTGACCCTCGCACGACCGTCGGCCCGTCAGTCACTGCCATTACTCTGGCGCGAAACTGGTACCTGTCGGGTGAACCAACACTCTGCTCGACAACAGGATCGTCTGAATCGACCCGCAAAGTCCAGGGGGGACGGTCATCCGAATACTCTTGTCAAAAAAAAAAGAGAGAGAGAATCAAGGGGCGGCGGCGAGGCGGTGACGGGGAGGAGAGACGGGCCGAGCCGGCGGCAGTATAGCTGCCAGCGCGAAGGCACGGCCCAGACGACGGGCGGCGGCGAGGCGGCGGCGGGGCGGCGACGAGGCGGCCACATAGCCGCCGGACCGGAAGGGAGGCCCAGCCAGCGGGCGGTGTGACGGCGGCGGCCACGGGGCGGAGACGCCGGCCACACGGCCGCCAGAGAGAGAGGGCACGGCCCAGACGGCGGGCGGCGGCGAGGCGGCGGCGGGGCGGCGACGGCGGCGACGCAGCCGCCAGACCGAAGACACGTCCCAGTTCCTTAGAAGAGACGTAGGAACCCTAAATGCAAGCACTGCAGTGGGAAAATGGATGGCGATGGGCCGAATGATAAGAACGACGAGGAGAAGGCAGATAGGCCGAGGTGGAGGAGGAGGAGGAGGAGGAGGAGGCCCCACCTGCCACTGGGGCGGAAATGCACCAGGCGGCTGGTAGTCCTGAGCGGGCGCAGGAAAACAACCAGACAAGCTGTATTCTCCTCCTCGTGGTCGTCGTCGCCCTCCTCCTCCTCCCGACGCTGAGGCTGTCAGCATGAAGGTCGACTCGACGTTGCCATCCCTCCTCCTCCTCCTCCTCCTCCTCCTCATCCTCCTCATCCTCCTCGACGCCGCCTGGGCTCAAGCCTAACCACCGCAGAGACTAACCTCCTCCTCCCCCATATGCACCGAACGCGCGCCCGCGACCCCCGGGTGTGCCGAACGGCCGACGCCCTGGGGAGTCGCGTGACCCTCAATAAAGTACCGCTGCTCAGGGATCGCGGCGAGAAGGCAGCACGAGGGAGGCACGTGGGCAGGACGCAGAGCAAGAAAAGAGAGAGAGAGAGAGAGAGCGAGCGAAAACCCAACCCAGCCGATCCACTCGTCATTCGGTCCACCGCAGCCTTCAGGAATGAAGCACGGAGCGATACGAATTGCACCTGAAGAACGTATCAGCGCCAGGGGGGGCAGTGCGCCGAAGTTAGGCGGGGCGGCGTTGTCGCGGTCTCACCACGAGGCAGCCGGCTCCAAGCCTGACCCGTTGTCATCGTCGTCGTCCTCGTCGTCGTCCTCGTCGTCGTCGCCGTCATCGTGCGCCTGGCACACCGAGGCGCGATTTGGCCGATTCTGGAGACCCTGAGCCAAAAAAGGTTTGCATCTCCTAGGAGCGCATCTTTTACTTCCACCGCCTTCCGCTTCCTGCGGCTTCCGCCGGCTTCCCCTTGACTTCCGCTTGACTTCCGCCGACCTTCAGCCGCCTTCCGGCGAAGAAGAGATGACAGCTCCTTCGAACCTCGAAGCGCCCCATACAGAGGTCGTGTACGGCCGGACCTAGGAA
>CAUYUJ010017333.1:63842-228842 GCA_963575745.1 Prorocentrum cordatum
CATCATCATCATCATCATCATCATCATCATCATCATCATCATCATCATCCCCCTCCTCCTCCCCCTCCCCCTCCTCCTCCTCCTCCTCCTCCACCTCCTCCTCCTCCTGCCCCCCTCTGGGAACACGGTGCTTCGGATGGCGCCCTTACCGACCGCGTTCTGGCAAGACTCCTCCGAAACGCGATCGGCATCGGGGCGAGGGGGGCGCGAGGAGGACGACGTGGAGGAAGAGCACGACGCAGCTGAGGAGGAGGAGGAGGAGGAGGGGGAAGATGAGGAGGGCAGCATCCAGCGCCTCCGGCTGCAGACACCGCCGACAGAGCTCCAGGACCACTCCCCCAACGGTTCCACCAGGTTTCAGGCGAGCCCGCAAGGGTGCCAAAACGGCCCCAGGGATTCCGCGATCGCATGGGATTTCGCGAACTCGGTATCGGAGGCCGCAGCGGGAGGGTGAGGCGCCGATCCAGGAGTCCAGCAGACTCGCGCCTCCTACTGACCGCGTTCCGGCAAGGCTCTTCCGGAACGCGATCGGTTTCGCAGCGAGGGGGGGGCGAGGAGGGCGCGGAGAAGGAGGAGCCGGCGGAGGAGGAGGAGGAGGAGGAGGAGGAGGAGGAGGAACAGGAGGACGGAGAGAACAACACGGAGGATGGGAAGCCTGGTTAGGAGGGGGAGACGGGGAGGCGAATAAGGGGTAGACGCGATGGAGTCCTTCTCATAAAAAGCCGGGGGGGGATCTCGTCGGGGGCCTCTTCCCCCTCCTCCTTTCCCCTTCTTCCCGGCGCCGGCGTCGTCAGTTTCCGACTACGTGGGAAGTCCGGGATGGGTGCGCTTGGCGCTCGGCCACACCTGCAAATAACGTGGGGATCGTCAAGGAACGGCAGGAGGGGAAGAGAATGGCGGGTGTCCTTCTGCGGGGTCGCGAGCCCCCGCCCCGAGTTGCCGTCGCCAGCTCGCGCGCCGCGGTGGCGCCGGGATACGAACAACCGGACCACGAGCAGCGCCGAGAGCGCCACTGGTGCGAACGACATTCCGCGCCGCCGCGGCGCGCGAGGGGGGGTAGTGGACGAGGCAAGCGGGGTAAGAGGATGAGGAGTAGAAGAGGGGGCGCCAGAGGCAACGAAGAGGGAAACGGCACAAAGAAGGAGATCGAAGAGGCAGGGGACGTGGAGCACGGCGAGAAAGAACGCAGGGAGGATAACAGGAACAGGGGGGTCACGAGGAGAAGGAAAAGGACGGCGCGAAGAAAATGGGAGAGGAATGGAGGTCACGCACGTCCCGGAGCGCAGTGCAGAAGAGCCTTGCCAGACTTGAAGCAATGATCGCGAGACGGGTGCGTCTGTGGAGGCATTGCTGACCAGGACACATATGGTTTCGGGAAAGTGTGACAGAAGAAACGGGGCGGATGGATTGTCCGAAATGGCGGGAGTGCAGATTTGACATGAATGCGAACCGTCGGCCTCAGGAAACAACGCCCGGTGTTTGAGCAGGATCTGAACAGGACGAACGAGAGGAAGAGGCGGAACAGGACGAGGACGGAGATGGCGACGAAGAGGCTATGGAGAAAGAGGAGGCGGTGGAGGAGGATGAGGGGGAAGCGAAGGGAACTGAGAGAGGGATCGAAGAAGAGGGGGGCGCTGAAGAGGAGGCGGAGAAAAGGTGGGGCCAGAGTGGGGGAAGTGGAGGTAGCCGGCAGCACCTCGAGAGGAGGAGGACTCGGCGTTGGCGCCCTGGGCCAAATGTCTGCGCGCTCAGCGCCTGCGGCCGGTTGAGGGTTAGAAGCACAAAGAATGCGGGACACGTTGAAGAGACGCACGAAGAGGAGGGACAGGATCAAATGCGAAAGAAGAGCTGGATGCCACATTCAATGCTTGAACATGTCGACGCGCCCTCTGTTATGAACGCGCCTCAGTAGACGAAGCCAGCGCCCAGGCAACCCCGCGGCAAACTCCGCGTCCCAGGTCGAACAGACCCCCCCCAAGACGAAAGGCCGCGCGCTGGAACGAACGGCGCGGCGACACATGCAATGACATGTCCAGACCCGCTCAAAATCTGGCCCTCGACCCTTGATGGGGTCGAAACGTACAAATTGTCCGAGGCGCGTTCCGAAACACAGGAAACATGGGGTCGAAACGTACCAATTTTCCGAGGCGCGTTCCGAAACACAGGAAAAATTATGCAAAATCGCTGCTCAAGTGAAGGCTTCAGCTCCGTCGGGCACCCTGCTGGAGCCGTTTTGGGACCCTCATGGAGCGCTCTGAGATTGTCCTTGGGCCTATTGGAACCATCTGCAGAACAGCTTTGGGCCTCTTTCAGCAGCCCCTGCGGCCTCCGGAGCCCGGGACGCGGAAACCCTGTAAAAACACAAGGAAAATGAGCCCCGGTACCCCCATGGAGGGTCGTGGCGCCTTTTTTCGGGGCCCGGGCCTGCTCCCCCGGGATATATATATATATATATATATATATATATATTATATATATATATTGTATATATATTATATATATATATATAAGAAAGAAGCTTCAGAACTGCCTCCAAGAGACTACCGACCCGATGCGTCGTCAAACAGGGAAGGGACAAAGGAGGGAGAAGGAGGGAGGGGAGGAGGAGGGGAAGGCGTATGGAGGAATCGTCTACGCCCTGGTGTGCAGAAGCGCGTGGGAAATACGCTGCAGTACCATTGAAATGCAAGTAAATTCGCCGGCCCAACGGGCCAGAGGCGTGCTACGATCTCCGGTAACTGGTTAACAAAATGTCTAGTTCGCACGCGCGGGGCGGCCCCTGGGGGTCCCCCGGCGAAAAGTATCCCGACCGCAGCCCGACCAACTCTACCCAGAGATGGTTCTGAGGGCCTTTTGTCGACACCCCTCACGAGGATCGTGGCCTCCGAGGGGGGTGCACTCGACTACCCCGCCCCAAGAGGCCCCCAAGAGCCCCCCAAGAGGCCCAAGGGAACCCCAAGACGCCGCCAAGGAGCCCCAAGAGACCCCCAAGAGGCCCCCAAGAGGCCCCTGGGAGGCCCCCAAGAGGCTTCAAAGAGGCCCCATAGAGCGCTCGAGGGCTGGCGGAATGAGCGAAGCGATTGAATAAGATAACATTGCCCATCCCGATCAAACCGGCCTTTCCTGCACTACGCCATGAGGTCGCATGCATCAAAAATCCTTCAAAAAGCACCGACACCGAACCAACAATCAGAAATGGATACGACATCATGCCTTCCACTATGTCGGTGCAGACTGTACCGTACATCGTCTCATTGCCGAATGTGCTCATGAACCATTCGGGCCAGAACATGGATGCGCACATAGCAGCAAAAAACGAAACACCAAGGAATCGGTGTGCCATCCATGCGCGGACTGGCCAAGGCACGCCAGATTCATGGACTGTGTGCCGCTCTGTGCTCAATCTATTGCGATGGTTGTTCATTGCTCGATCTATTGCGCTCATTTGGCTCGCAGGAATAGCTAGATAGGATACGACGTCATCCAGATTTGCTATAACACCTATTGCCACACCGTTCAGCAGAAGACTTGATGCGGACGTCACCGACGAGAGTACGAGCGAGGCAAAACCGCCGCAGATTGCGCACGGCAGTACCAAACATCTGCACGACGCTAAGGTATGAATTGCGGCCCTGACAATGCGCCAACTCAAGTTGGGCGGATTGCTGGCGACGCGATGCTCTGCAAGCATGAGTGTCCTCAATGCTTGCGCCTGGTCCTCAAGGACGACCTGCCCAACGATGAGTAGCACGATGACAAAGAGCAGCCCTGAGCCCAAGGTTGTCTTGCGTTCACGGTGGATGAGAAAATCGCATCTCTCAGGATACTGGTCCGTCGCTGTGCAATGCGTCAGCGCAGCTGCTTTCCAATCAGACGGCACAGTGCTCAGTGCTTGGCGCCACAATATCCCCTCATATGGCTTGAGAACTAAATAGCAATCGGCGCATTCCCCTGGTGTTATGCCGAACGGTGCAAAATTCTGAGGCCCGCACCACATACCGAGATGGCAGTCCGAGTGGTTATCGCATTTTGGATGTACTGACTCTACATAAACAACAAGTGAAGCCAATATTTGACAGAAAAGGAATAATAATGACCCTACTAACGGGAATATCTGCATAGCGAGTCCATTACCCTGTTCAGTAGCGAGATGGATCATCCATCTATGTATGCCGTGGTGATGGTTCTGTCGAGCAGCGTCATGCTCTTCGATGGCTCTCGCAACGGCCGACAATCCAATGCGATGTCTTTCGTCGTGTACGTCGCTGGAACGCGTAACAGATGAGCGTGGCGCATCAGAATCGCATGGGGGGTCCAATTCGGGATCAAGCGGGTCAAAGATGTTGGGTGACGTTCTGTTTGGCCTGGCGCCCGCTGCGCTGATCGAGCCGGTGATCGAGGAGTCTGTTCCAACGCTGGCCCGGCGACCGTACGTCGCTGAAATAATAGGTTCCCCCATAGGAAGAAAAAGGAATCTTGAGCCAGAGTTGAGCCGAAATTGCTACGGAAGCCACTTTGGGCCGCTCTTGAAGTCCTCTTGGACCAGCTTGGGGCTCTCTTGTGGCCGTCCTGGGCCGTCTTGCGGCACTCTTGGGGCTCGCAGTGAGCACTTTTGGACCTTCGAAGGCAGCAGGAGAACCGATCTTCGACCGAAGAGTGTGGAAAGCGAAAACATCGCAACACGTAAGGATGTCAATACTGTTTTGCTTCTCGAGGTCCTGGAGAATCTCTTGGGGTTGTTTTGTGCCACCCCGGGAGGCTCTTCAAACTGGGCATCTGCTCGGCGCTTCTTGGAAGCTGTTGGGTGCCTCTTGAGGCAGTGTTGGGCCATCTTTGCGGCATTCCTCGGCCGTCTTTGACGCCCAGGAGGGGAGCCCTGCGGGGTGTTGAGAAAAGTCGGGGAATGCTCACCAAAGAGTCCTTGCTCTGAGGGGTTCTCGCTTGTGCCCTCAAGGATTGGGTGGGTGTGCCCGGTGGCCGTCCGTCGCCGCCCCATGCGCTGGCTTGAAGGGGGAAGCATCGACCTGGAATCGGCGATACATGGCCGATCGGCCCCCAATAGCAAATCCCCACGTTCCTGAGCAGGGTGGGGCTATCAGACCCCCATCGGCGATCAGTGCACGAGGGGGGGGTCGATGTATCCCCCCTGTGCCCCCCCACCCTATCGTTAGGTCGGGCGTGCCCCCCTACGGGCGGATTAGGGACGAACCATAAAAACGTGCGCCCAAAATGCTCAAACATAGTCGGAACATCGTCCCCGGATTGTTTGCCCGACCACGTCTGCATATTCCTCCCGTGCAGGGACAGGCCCGACCCATCCCTATCGCTGCCCCTGGTGGCTGGGCGAATCAAAAGCCGTCGCCCGGTGGCCGCCCGCCGCCGCCCCGCCGCCGCCCCGTGCGCCGTGGCGCCGCACGGGTGGCGTGGGCGCCCGAAGGGGGCCGCCCCGCACGCAGCGCCGGATCCCATCAGAGGCGCCGCGCAGGGCGCAGCACGCGGACGGCGCCACGCAGCGCCTGCCCCCCACACGGACCGCAGCGCATCGCCTGCACCACAGGGATGGCACACCGTGCACCGCACGGCGTGGGCTGCACGGCACATGCACTGCGCGACATGGATCGCGCCGCGTCGGCTGCTCGGCAGCTTGCTCGCACCACGTAGCCTCCACCACATAGGTTCTCCTCTCAAACGAAAAATAGATCATACCGCCTTGCCGAACCTCTGTAGATTCCCCCTGGGACATTGCAATGTACGTCTGACTCGGCCCCATCGCTCAATCCGCATATGAAGCCATCCCATCCCGGCAAAGCCTGCATCGATCCCCCTCATCCCTCGGAAGATCAACTCGCAAGAAATCCCTGGCAACAAAACACGCACGCACATGTCGAAATCGAAGACGTTCCACGACGATCGTCATATGAATCCAACGTCTGATTCATCAAAGCATTGCTGTCTTTTGCCCGCGCGAATTGGCGGAAATCATAAGACCGACAAGTGAGTCCAGCAGTTTGGTCCCAAACCTGGATTCTCACCTCACCACGCGGTGCATCTGCATTGATCTAGCATGCACCCAGTGCACATAGTGCACGAATCCCAATCAAATGATACGATTCGGTCCACACGCTCGCCAAATCCGCAGACCCCCGTTTGCTGGAGGTGAGAAAATGTGTGAGATAATTGGCTGTCCCCCTCCCACTTTCCCCCTCCCCTTGGGCACCGAAAAATCGCATTACAGCGGGGGGGGGACCTGGGGGGGGAGCCCGTGGGACGGTCCAGGGGGGGCGGGGGCACGAGCTCGTCAACGCACAGAAACCTCCAAGGAGAAGGAACCCCAAGACGACACAATGAGCGCCGAGACAATCCAACATAACGTCGAGACGGCCCCATGTAACCCAGATGGCTTCCAGACGGCCTATGGGGCCCCCAGGACGGCCCAAGAGTCCTCCCAGAGGGCCGCCGAGGGAGCCCCAAAAGGCACAAATGGTCCATTCCCAGGAGCAAGGGTGCATTTTGAACATGCACGCCTTTTTCGTCTTGATAGCGTCCATCACGCACCAAGGAGCCCCCAAGACCGTCCCAAGACGGCCCATGAAGCCCCTAAGATGGCCCCAAGAGGGCCCCAAGACGGCCCCGGTTGGAGGGACAATACAAACTGACATCTCAAGTCCTTCCCACCGCGATGGCCCCAAGAGCCCCCCGGTGACCCCTGAGGCGCCCCCGAGAGGCCCCAAGAGGCTTCCAAGAGGATCCCAAGAAGCCCCCACGAGGCACACGGGAGGCCCCCAACAGACAATCTGATGCCCCCAAGAGCCCTCCAAGAGGCCCCTGAGAGCTGGGTTCTTCTCAAATCTTCCCTGGGCGTGTTTTTTTGTTTGTTTTGCATTATTTGCTCGGCGTGTTGGAAATCATTATCTTAATGAGCTCAGGTCCCAGCGGAAAAAGAGGCAAACAAACCAGCTAAAAACAAACGATTATTTGTTTTGCGTTTTGAGCTCCGTCGTTTCTACGTATTCAAATCGGTCGTTGTGCTGTTCAACACTGCCGTCTGCCATGTCCTCTGTTCCTTCTCTTTGGGTCCAGCCCTCCCTACACTTCACTCTCATCATGTTGCTCTTCTCTGGTCGTCGCTGCTGGCTTGGCGCGGGACCTCTGGGCCTGTCTCGCGCCACTGTCAGACCCGCGTTCGGGCGTTTGGGGGGCGCTTCTAGCTCTGCGCTCCGCGCGCGGCACGGGCAGGACGGGAGGCGGCAGGAGCGGGAGGGCGGGAGCGGAGACGGCACTGAAGACAAGGACCAGCCTTCGACAAGAAGGTCAACCACGCTAACAACAACGGATGTTCACGGCGACGGGCCGGAACACGCTGAGCAGAAACGGAATATGGCGTGTGCTTCGTTGGCGTGTTTAGCTCGTCAAGGGCCCAGAGTGTCAAACAGTAACAAAAACGCCCAGGGCGTTGTTTAGAACAATCCCTGAGAGGCATTCTGTGAGACCCCGAGAAGCATTCCACTCGCCATCGCCTTGACGTCTACTCCCAGTGCCTTTTTCGTTTGCGTGCGTGTTTGGATTCTCGCCAAATGATCCAAGATGCTCCTCGACGAGAAAAATGCACACGTCCGAGCGATGCCTAGTTCGGCGGTGGACAAACCTCCCTTTAGTAAACCTCCCCTTAGTGAAAACGGCCTAGGACCGAAACCGACGGACCTGGACCCGCAAAAATAACGGCCGCGACGCCCTCTCGCGAACCGAAAACGGCCAATTCACTAATCGACGTGTCAGGGTAGGTCTATCAACCTCCGACTCCTCGACGAGAAAAATGCACACGTCCGAGCGATGCCAAGTCTAGGAGACCGTCGTGTGCCTCCCCGAGGCTCCTGGCCCACGGGCCGGGCACGGTGCCAGGCACGGCGGCAGGACTCTGGGCGAATTTGTTCTGCACGGGGGCCCAGCGGAACGGCGCAGGCCTCTTGAAAAATACCGTGCGGACAGCACGTGCGTGCCGAGATGACCTTCAAGATGCCCACGCGTTCCCCGAAGGCTTTCCAAACCGATTCCGGGAACACATGGTCCGATAGCTTGGCAGGTCTGGCCTCAACGTTCGGCCACATAGGCGCTTCCAAAAAGGCAGGGGGCGGCGGTGATTCGCCGTAGGCGTCTTCGATACCATGCGGACCGCACGCGCGTGCCGAGATCTGTTTCATACAGTCGGAGCTTGACCACAAGAAACCTACCCCAGGACGAAGCGCCACGCTTTTCACAGCAGAACCGTCGACACCCAAGAACCCAGGGCACCCTGGAGGAGGAGGAGGAGGACCCTCTTTTTCATCAATTTATGGTGGTGGTGGTGGTGGTGGTGGTGGTGGTGGTGGTGGATGATAAGCCCATCAATGGTGGGGACGAACAGACAAGGGAGAAACGGACAGGATTGGGGAGGACCGGAGCGGAACGGACTACTCGAAAAGGAGCCCACGGCACTAACGCGATCACATGCAGGCGAGATGGGAAGGGCAAGATCGGGGCGGATGACGACAAAACGTAATACCTAAGGCGGGGTATCCGAACGCAGCTGATTTCTCCCGCGCCAGGGACGGCCAGGTATCGAGGAGTGTGCACGGCGGTGGGGCCGAAGACCAGCTGCATGCAGCAATTTTCGCAATCCCTGTTTCCCAATTCCCCCTCGTCCGCCCCGCAGGGGTGCCTGGCGTGCCAGATGATACGGGTTTTGGTTTTGGTTCTTTTTCCAAAAGAACTCCCCCTGGGGCTTCTGCCCATCCCGCCGGCCATCCGGAAAATCCATCTGTCAATGCTTCTGCTGCCCCAAGATGGCCCAAGATGGCCTCCGAGACGGCCATGGCCTAGGATGGTCTCCAAGATGCCTCCAAGACGGCCAAGATGGCCTCCAAGACGGCTAAGATGGCTCCAAGATGCACCCAAGACGGCCCAAGATGGCCTCAATATGGTCTACGACGGCCCAAAAGGCCCGCAAGAGGCCTCCAAGACGGCCCAAGAGGCCTCCAAGAGGTCCAGGAAGGCCCGACGAGGCCAAAATAAGTGATTTTCCTTAGGTTTGTGAAAGCTTTTGGCATTTGCGCCTTTTCTGCCTTCCGACGGCCCAAGACGGCCCAAGAGGCACCCAAGATCGCTCCAAGATCGCCCAAGAGGCCTCCAAGATGGCCCCATGACGGCTCATGACGCCCCAAAGACGGCCCCAAGAGAGCACGAAGACGGCCCAAGAGGCCTCCAAGACGCCAAAGATGGCCTCTAAGACGGCCCCGAAGCGCCCCAAGGCCCCAAGTCGGCCCAGAGAGGCCCCCAAGACGGCTCCCGACGGCGTCAGACGTGCCAGGAACCCACCAAGATGACCGAAGTTGGCTGGAAGCTCGCCCAAGACGGCCCAAGAGGCCTCCAGGAGGGCCTCCAGGGAGGCCAGAAAAGGCCAAAAACATTGAGTTGCCTTAGGTTCTTGACGGATATTGGCAGCTGCTTCTTTTCGGCCTTCCGACGGCCCGAGACGGCCCAATAGCTCCCAAAGATCGCCCAAGAGGCCTCCAAGATGGCCGCAGAACGGCCCAAGAGGCCCCCAAGACGGCCCAGGAGGCCTTTAAGACGCCCAAGATGGCCTCCAAGACGGCCCTGGAGCATTCCAAGAGGGCCCCAAGTCGGCTCAGAGAGGCCCCCCAAACGGCGTCCGACTGCATCAGACGGGCCAGGGGCCCACCAAGACAGCCGAAGATGGCACTAAGATGGCCCAAGAGGCCTCCAAGAGGGCCTCCAGGAAGGCCCGTAAAGGCAACAATCGTTGATTTCCCCAAGGAGTTTTTGGAGGATTGTGGCATTTGCTTTGTTTCGGCCTTCCGACGGCCCGAGACGGCCCAATTGCCCCCAAAGGTCGCCCAAGACGGCCCCAAGAGGCCCCCAAGACGGCCCAAGAGGCCTCCAAGACGCTCAAGATGGCCTCCAAGACGGCCCGAGGGCCCTCTAAGACGTCCTCCAAGAAGGCCCGAAACGGTCAAAATGGCCTCCAGACGGCCATGATGACCTTCAAGATGCCCACGTGTTCCCCGAAGCCTTTCCAAAACCGATTCGGGGAACACATGGTCCGATAGCTTGGCAGGTCTGGCCTCAACGTTCGGCCACATAGGCGCTTCCAAAAAGGCAGGGGGCGGCGGTGATTCGCCGTAAGCGTCTTCGATCCGCCGCCCCCTGTTGGCTTGCCATATGGGTGCCCGGCGTTCTGGATCCTTTCGCTGTTGGTGTTGGTTCTTTTTCCAAAAGAACTCGCCCTGGGGCTTCGGCCCGTCCCGCGGGCCACCCGAAAGGCCGCACAAGGCAGCGTGAACCACCTCAACGACAAGAAAAACTGCTCAAGATGGCCTCTGAGATGGTCACGTTGGCCCAAGATGGCCTCCAAGATGGAACAAGATGGCCTCCAAATCGCCAAAGATGGTCCAAGATGGCTTCCAAGACGGCCCGAGAGAGCCCAAGATACCTTCAAGACGTCCAAGAAGCCTCCAAGACGGCCCAAGATGGGTCCAAGATGCCTCAGACTGGCCAAGAGGCCCCCAAGAGGCCTCCAAGACGCCCTCCAGGAAGGCCCGAAAGGGCAACAATCATTGATTGTCCTTGGGTTTTTGAAGGATCGTCAAGGCATTTTCTTCTTATTAGCTCTCCGACGGTCCAAGAGGCCCCCGACATCGTCCCAAGAGCGCCCAGGAGGCCTCCAAGATGGCCTCATGACAGCCCAAGAGGCCCCAAGGAGGGCCCCAAGAAGGCCTCAAGACGGCCCAAGATGGCCCCGAAGACGCCCAAGATGGCCTCCAAGACGGCCAAGATGGCCTCCAAGATGAATCCAAGACGGCCAAGAGGGCCTCCAAGACAACCAAGATGGCCCCGAGATGCACCCAAGACGGCCCCAGATGGCCTCAAGATGGCCTTAGACTGCCCAAAAAGCCAGCAAGAGGTCTCGAAGACGGCCTAAGAGATCTCTAAGATGTCCTCCAGGAAGGCCCGAAAGGGTCAAAATGGCCTCCAGACGGCCAAGATGACCTTCAAGATGCCCACGCGTTCCCCGAAGGCTTTCCAAACCGATTCGGGGAACACATGGTCCGATAGCTGCCAAGGGCTCTGGCCTCAACGTTCGGCCACATAGGCGCTTCCGAAAGGGCAGGGGGCGGCGGTGACTCGCCGTAGGCGTCTTCGATCCGCCGCCCCCTGTGGTCTTGCCACAGGGCCACAGGGCCGTCTGGCGTGCTAAAGCCTACCAGTTTTGGTAGCGGCTTTTTTTTCCGAAAGAACTCTCCCTGGTGCTCCGGTCCAGCGCGCCGGCCACCCTGAAAGGCGCGCAATCGCGCACATCGTCCTCAACAAATCGTCCAAGACGGCCCTCAGATGGCCTCCAAGGCGGTCAAGATGGCCCCAGATGGCCTCCAAGATGCCTCCAAGACGGCCAAGATGGTCTCCCTAAGATGCCTCCCAGACGGCCCAAGATGCACCCAAGACGGCTTAAGATAGCCTCAGGATGGCCCGAGACGGCCCCCAAGAGGCCTCCAAGAGGGCCTCAGTGGCCTCCAAGAGGTCCTCCAGGAAGGCTCGAAGAGGATCATTGACTGTCTTTTTTTTTACAGATTTTGTCATTTGCACCTTTTCGGCCTTCCGACGGCCCAAGACGGCCTAAGAGGCCCCCAAGATCGCCCAAGAGGCTTACAAGATAGCCCAAGAATGGCCTAAGAGGCCCCCAAGATGGCCCCAAAGGGCCCCAAGACGCCCAGTCGGCCCAGAGAGGCACCCCAGACAGCTCCCGACGGCGTCAGACGGGCAAGGAGCCCACCAAGACGGTCCAAGCTGGCTCTAAGATGGCCTAAGACGGCCCAAGAGGCCCCCAAGAGGTCTCCAAGACGGCCCAAGAGGCCTCCAGGAGGGCCTCCAGGGAGGCCCGAAGAGGTCACCATCATTGACATTCCCTAGATTGTTTGATGATTTTGGCATTGCTTGTTTTCGGCCTTCCGACGGCCCGAACCAGCCCAAAAGCCTCGAAAGCTCGCCCAAGAAGCCTTCAAGATGGCCCCAGAACGGGCCCTGGAGCACCCCAGGAGGGTTTCAAGTCGGTCCAGAGAGGCCACAAGACGGTTCCGACAGCGTCAGATGGACCAGGACTGCCCTGAGACTGCCAAAGAGGCCCCCGAGAAGCCCCCACAGTGTTGAGACCCATAGCATGATCTGTGTAACTGTAGGGGGTAGTAGGTAGGAGCAGGTAGCAGTAGCAGGGGTAGCATCAGAAGCATGTTGCATTGCACTGCAGCCCTTTCGGTCCCGAGCGCAGGTAAAGGGACCCCTCTCCTCTCCTCCTCCGCGCGCGCCGCCGCGTCATGGCAGCGGAGCGTGGCTGCTGAGGACGGCCCGCCAGGCCGCTTCCCCAGTGGGCCCTGAGCCCGCCCCCGGTGCGGGGACAGCACCACCCAGACCCAGGCCGCCTCCTGGGCCACCACCTCGGCGGACCGGCCCTTCCCGCTCCCCCAGGGCCGCCCGGGGAGCACCCAGCCCGCCGGCACAGGGCCGGCCGTCCGGAGGGCACGAGAGCCTTCCACAGCCGGTCACGCTGAGACCAGCACGGGGTCAGGGAAACCCCAACAACAGACGAGTGAGGAGCAAGTAGTCCCATGAGCTGCGGACGAGCCGGCGGAAGCTCAGACTCCGGCTGAAGCACAAGGACCCTGCACTCAGAGAGGGTTTGTGCAACGAGCTGGGCGCCAGGCAGAGGGAGTCTCTAGGTCTGACCTTGGACGTGCTCCCGACTGCGACCGAGCGCCGCGAGCACTTGGAGGCTCTCTGGGAACCCTACAGGCGGAAGGTCACAGGCGAGGCGCCGAAGCTGGTCACCGACAGCTCCGGGCAGACTCGCGGAGTTGATCCTGAGCCTGGCCGCCAGCGGGCGTTGTGCGCCAGTAAGCGCGAGTGGTTCGACAACAGCCACAGTCGCGCCCTCGAGTTGCTGCTGTTGGACGGCGACGAGCTTTTCGAGAAGGCCAAGCCGCTCCTGGACAGGCGACAGGAACTCCAGGCGCGACAGGGCGCCGGAGAGGCCGACGACCGCGAACAGCGGGAGCTCAGCCGCTTGCTCGAGGAGCTGGAGGTGATCTGCTGCGCGCTTGCTGAACTAGAGGACAGCAAGGCTTGGCGCGAGCAGCGTCTCCAGGACACCGACGGGGCGCCACCGGGCCACTCGCAGCGCGGCGCTGCGAGCTCAGCGGCTGCTCCAAGCCGCCCCAGGCCGTCCGTCGCGCCCCAGCGGCAGCGCGAGGCGGCCGAGCGAGGGCAGCCAAGCTGTCCCGAGCGCCGGGGTGCCACAGCGGCTGACACAAGCCGTCGTGCACCGTCAGCGGCCCCGCAGAGGCCGCGACCGTCGGCAGCGCCGGAGCGCGCAGCGCGGCGCCGCTCTCGCTCGAGGAGCAGGCCATCGTGCAGGCGGCAGGACGCGGCACCATGGCGACTGTAGAAGATCAGATACGGGAACAGCTGCGTCAGCAAGACCAGCAGATCCGTGAGCTCGTTGCCACTGTTCAACAGCTGAGGGCGGCGCCGGCGCCGCAGCCAGCGCAGCCAGCGCAGCCTCTCGTGCAGCTTCAGCCTGCTGTAGACACGCGCCTCATCGGCAAACCAGAGCTGTTCTACGGGGAGCGTGCAAAATGGAGCGACTGGGCTTTTATCTTTCGAGCTTACTTAGCAGCGATAGATACAAAGTACCCGGCGTTGTTGGACGAAGCGGAGGCTTCGGAGGTGGTGATCAGGAGCGTAGACCTTGACCAGCCGTGGAAGGCGTCACTAAGTTCGCAGCTTTACTACTTGATGGTAATGCTGTTCCGGTCAGCAGCCCAGGACAAAATGTCCACCGTGTCCTCCTGAGAGGGACTGGAGGCATGGAGACAGTCGGTCCTTGACTGGGACCCCAAGATCCGCACGAGGCGGGTCGGGTTGCTGATCAAGATACTCACCGCGAAGTTCAGCGGGGACATCCCGCAGAGCTTCGATCAGTTTGAACATCTGATCCGCGAGTACGAGCAGCAGTCGAAAAAGGTCTTCGACGAAGATCTTAAGATTGGCCTGGTGGTGGTCAACATGCAGGACACCGACGTCCAACAACACCTTGTGAAGAACGCAAGCAGGTTGGAAACTTGGAAGGCCATGAAGGAGGAGCTGCTCGACATGACGCGAACCACGCAGTACCTGAACTCCCAGCCCAAACCTATGGAGCTAGGCGCCATACCACAAAGAGGAAAGGGCAAGAAGGGGGATGGTAAGGGTAAAGGTGAAGGTAAAGGTAGGAAGGGGGAAGGAAAAGGAGGCGATCCACGGAAAGGGAAAGGAAAGGACGCCAAGGGAGCCCCGAAGGCCAAGGCAAAGGCGGAAGCCAACAAGGAGAAGGAGTGCTTCTACTGCCACAAGAAGGGGCACATCGCCGCGGAGTGCAGGAAGAAGGCGAGGGACAACCAGGCTAGGCTGGCAGCGGCCCCTGAGGCCGCGCAGCAGGGCGGTGCAGGACCCCCGCCTACGGCGCAACCAGTGGCCGGTCTCATGCAGATCGGGCAGGAGGAGGTGCAGCATGGGTACTTGATGCCATTATGCTCACCGAGCGACTCCGGCGAAATGCTGGCCCCCATGCCTCAGAGAGTCATGGTCGACACAGGTGCTGGCAGGTCCGTGTGTCCGGCTGGTTTTGACCCCCGGGCAGAGCCGGACAGCTCTGTCAAACCAACCACGCTGACGACGGCGACGGGGGAAGAAGTGAACCTTTCGGACGGGAAGAGGTCTCACTTCCAGGCAAACGACGGCAGTGGCGTTGTCTTGCGGTACAGTGACAGCGACAAGGTCACGGTTCCTGTCGTCTCGGCGTCAGAGTCGACCGAGCAAGGCAACTGGCTGGTATTTGGCCCTGGGGTACAGCGTATCATTGGGCCAGACCACGCCGAGCACCTCAAGGAAGCCGTGCGCCAATCGAGCGGATTGGACATGGTAAAGGATAGGGGGGTGTACTGGCTGGAAGTGTGGGGGGCGACAGGGCAGGAAGAGGCGAGGCCGCTCTGCACAGCGAAGGCAGCAAGGAAAACGTTCACCCCGGCTGAACAACAACCAGCGGCACCTGATGCCATGCAACCAGCAGCGCAAGGGGAGGCCCCGAGGCCGAACGTGCAACAAGGAGGGTCGTCCTCGAGCGCGTCCTGCGCTATGCGCCCAGACCCCGCGCTGCCTGACCAACGGCCGCCTACGCTGATGCCAGACTCGGAGGAGCCGCGGGCGCCGCGAGCAAAAGCCATACCACCAACTGTGAGCAAGGCGGAGTGGGACGCGCACCAGCTAACCCATCTGCCGTTCAGGTCGTGGTGTGAAAGCTGCGTCACAGGCAAGGCCGCCGAAGACCCCCTCCGGCAGCTCCAGCAGGCTCCCGACGGAGCAACGCCGAAAGTGTGCATGGATTACCTTTTCCTCACGCAGAAGGCGGTGGAGAAGGAGATGTACGCTGTGTTGAACGTGCTGGACGCGAAGTCCGGCGCCCCGTTTTCAGGCATGGTCAACCAAAAGGGTGACGACGACTATGCATTGGCAATTGCCCACGAAGGAGTGCGCTTCGCAGGCAGGACAAACTTGATTGCATGTTGTGATGGCGAGAGCGCTATCAACAAGCTGTGCGACAAGTTTCTGGAAACCCGGCCTTCCGGACATACTGTCACGAAGGTGAACACACCGAAGGGTAGTCAGAGCGCAGGGCTGATTGAGCGCAGCAATTACGAGGTTGAGAAGGAGTACAGGGCCGTGAAGCACAGGCTGGAGTCCGTCTACAAGCAGGCGTTCCCACTCAGCCACAAGGTGCAGCCTTGGCTTGTGAGACACTCGAGTTGGCTCATCGTCCGTTTTCTCGTCAAGGCAGACGGCAAGACGCCGTACGAGCGCCTGCGTGGCAAGCCATACAACGGCGAGATTGTCGAGTTCGGGGAGTGCGTCTACCACAAGAGTCCTCTTAGCGAAGTGGGCAAAGCGGACGACCGCTGGCACCTTGGTGTCTGGCTCGGGAAATCCATGCGATCAGACGAGCACCTGGTTGGCACTGCCAAGGGAGTGCTGTTGTGCAGGTCGATATGGAGGAGGCCAGAGAAGGACAGGTGGGACGCGAAGCTGCTTGACCGATTCGTCGGCTCTCCTTGGGCCCCGGTGCCCCCAGGAGTCAAGGAGGTCAAGCCCCGTGAGGTGTACATCACCCTCGACCGGATCATCCGCCTCGGCAAAACACCCGGTTGCCCTGGCTGTCGTGCGCCAGGAGAGGCGAGGCACACAGCTGAGTGCCGCGAGAGGTTCGGCAAGCTCGTAGGAGCTGAAAAGGAAGACGTCGCCAAACGGAGGCAGGAAACGCAACCAGCGGCACTTGATGCCGCGCAGCCAGCAGCGGCACCTGATGCCGTACAACGTGTAGCGGCACCTGATGCCGCACAGCCAGCAGCGCACGCTGCTCAAGCACACCCGCCTCCTGCTGCTGCACCGCCAGGCGGTGCGCACGCAAGCCAGCAACAGCAAGAGCAACAGCACCAGCAAGCCGTGGAGGGGCAACACCAGGCTGCACCGCCAGACGTGCAGATGGGGGAAGCACGCGTAGGTCAGGAGGACGCCCGCGACGTCGAAATGGAGGGGGAGCCACAGGAGGACTCCCGGTCGAAGAGGTCCCGGCTAGTCGCCGGCCTGCCGACCCTCCACGAGCCAGCTGTAGTGGCAGCTGCTTTTGGGACGTGCGTGTGTTTTCTGGCAGCGGCACCTGATGCCGACAGCAGCGACCCACAAGTATGCCCTGTACAGATGGAGTGGGACAAAGATTTCTTCTCCACGAAAGCAGGCATTAAACTGGACCCCCAGAAAGTGCTAGAGGGTAAGATCCGCGAGATGACCCAAATAGAAGCCTACAAGGTGAAGGAGGACATCCCATGGTCCACAGCCAGAGAAAGAAAACTGAAAGTTGTCAACTCGAAGTGGCTGCTTGAACCCAAACCGACAGCTGAAGACCCGGAGGCGGTACGGGCCAGGCTGGTGGCAACAGAGGTCAACACGTATGTGCGCGAGGACGTGACACAAAGCACACCTCCAGTGAAAGTCTTTCGGATCATTGTGTCGTTGGCCGCGTCCAAGCAGAGGGCAGACGGGTCATGGTCTAGGCTCGTGGCTGGGTACGATGTCTCGGTTGCTTTCTTCCACGCAGACAGCGATGGCACGACGGCAGTCATCCCACCACCAGACGTCCGCAGAGAAGGATACGTGTGGTTGTTGCTGAAAGCCATGTATGGCACGAGAGAAGCTTCGAAACGCTTTGGTCAGTACGTGATCCACGCTTTAACTTCGGAAGGTTTCGAACTTGTTGTTGTTGTTTCCATGACATTCTTTCACAGAGCACTGGATGTGTCCATGGGTTGTCACGGCGACGATTTTCTTGCAGAAGGCGAGAGCGATTCGTTAGACCAGGTAGACAACATCATGCGCAAACACTTCGAAGTGAAGATCTTGCCTCGAATCGGCCCCCCGGAGTTCGGCGGACAGGCGGCGACCGGAAGCCACCTGAAGAGGACGATCCGCTGGACCACGTCCGGTTTTGAGTGGGAGTGCAACCCGCAGCACATCCTTGATCTCGTCGAGCTCCAGGGCCTCACACCGGGAGTGTCCAAGGGTGTGAGCACGCCAGCGTCCAAAGACACTGGGAAGGGCGACAGAGACGTCTACGATCCCCTTGGGAGGGACGACGCGGTGCTCTTCAGGACAGGAGCGGGGACGCTACAGTACCTCGCAGAGGACACGCCCACGGTCAAGTTTGCAGCCTCAGGGATCATGGAGGGGATGACGGCGCCTCTCAAGATTCACCAGATGAGGCTGGCACGCTGCAGCCGGTACCTGTTGGACCACCCAGGAGAGGTGTGGCTCTTCGACTACCAGAAAATGCCTGTATCTCTTACGGAGTACTGCGACTCAGACTGGGCAGCAGACCGAGAGACGAGGAAGAGCGTGAGTTGTGTGGTCGAGAGCTTCGGGAAAAATTTGATTCATGTAAGCGTATCGAAACAGTCTCTCCTGGCCCTCTCGAGCGGGGAGGCAGAGTTCTATGCCATCATCAAAGGAGCAGCACAGGGCGCGCAGACAAGCCAGGTGATTGAATCTTTCGTTGGCCGCGAGTGCAAGCTAGATGTGCTGAGCGACTCGTCAGCAGCGCGGGGAATCTGCAACCGGCAAGGGAGTGGTAAGGTGAGGCACCTGTCCGCGAAAGACCTCTGAGTGCAGTCATTCTTCCGTGACAACCGCGGCAACCTGAAGAAAGTTGACACGGAGGTTAACTGGGCAGACCTTGGTACGAAGGCACATGCACAGGCTCGGCTACAGCAGCTAGTGGACATGATGCCACTGAGGAGGAACGAGCCCTTGAGGAGCGAAAGGAGGAAGGGCTTGAGCTCAGGCAGGGTTGCGTCGTTTCTGGCGATGCTGAACCCGTGCAGGTAGTGGGCCCTGAGTCCGCAAGCAACACCAAGCAGTGGACCCTGAGTCCGAGACCAACAGCGGGGCTTGACTCTGCACACGAGGACGCTGCGCACGCCTAGCCGGCAGCGCGGCGACCGGGAAGGCAGCAGAAGCCTGCCACAATCCCACAATACCAACGCGCATGGCTATGGTGGTGGACTCCCCATACATGCGCTACGCCAGCGGGTGCTGGCAAGCCTGGCTGCTAGGAGCTGCCGGGTGGAGTGTGCCGTGAGCACGCTGTATGTCCGTGCAAGGGGTACGGGTACGCAGTAAGTAAACAAACAGTACGACTTGTGTACACAATTACTGAAACGAAGCCCCGTCTATGGATTTAGCGGGCCATCTGCTCATGGACTTGACAGATGAGGAGGTGTCTACAGGAGGCTGGAGTCTGATCAACTCTCTCTTGACACTGAGCGAGCCGGAAGGGCAGGGACTGGCACTGAGCGGATCGTGCATCCGCCACCTTGACAGTGAAGCGCGTCTCCGGGAGCCGCCCTGCAAAAGCCGACCACCCCAGCGGAGCCTGACTCCGCGGAGAGGCTGGGAGCACTCTCAGGACGCTTCTTGCCTAGGTCATGCTAGGTACAGGCTCTGACCAGACAGCAAGGTCTCGGCAGAGTGGAGGGGTGTTGAGACCCATAGCATGATCTGTGTAACTGTAGGGGGTAGTAGGTAGGAGCAGGTAGCAGTAGCAGGGGTAGCATCAGAAGCATGTTGCATTGCACTGCAGCCCTTTCGGTCCCGAGCGCAGGTAAAGGGACCCCTCTCCTCTCCTCCTCCGCGCGCGCCGCCGCGTCACAAAGGCCCCCAAAAGGTCCAAGGAGGCCGCGCAGGTGCCTCCAAGAGGCTCGCAGGAAGCCCCCAGGAGGCCCCGAGAGTGCCCCCAGAGGCTCCCAAGATGCCCCATCCTCCTCTTCCTCCCCCTTCTCCTCATCCTCCTCCTCCTCCTCTTCCTCCTCCTCCTCCTCCAGTCTCTTTCCTCATAAATGATTTTTCCATGTCGCACCCCAAGGCCAGTTTTTAGGGCGGGTCTGGCTTTTCGCCTGAGATTTCCTCATCACTGATGACTCTGAAGCTGAAAAACTGACAACAATTTAACAGGTGGAGAGTGGGTCGTTTTCAAAGTGTGGCTCTCGCCTTAGCGCGGCGCACATTCGTTCTAAACATTTGCAAGAGTTCCACGGATTGAGAGCGGGTGGTTTTCAAAATGTGGCCCTCGCCTTGGCGCAGCGCGCATGCGTGTAACAAGCATTATAAGAGCTTCACCAAATGACGGCGGGTGGTTCTCAAAATGTGGCTCTCGCTCAGCGCGGCGCATATTCGCTTTGAACATTACATGAGCTTCACGGATTGAGGTCGGGTGGTTGTCAAACTGTGGCTCTCGCTTCACGGATTGAAGGCGGGCGGTTTTCAAAATGTGGCTCTCGCCTCAGCGTGGCGCTCATTCGTTTTAATCAGTTGCGAGGGTTTCACTGATTGAGGGCGGTTCTTCTCCAAACTGTGGCTCTCGCCTTAGCGCCGCGCACATTCGTCTGAGAAAATGTAAGAGTTTCACGGATACTATTATCAATGTGCATTCAGGATTACGCGGGAGCAACAGTTATGTTGGTTCGCTGTTGAAGTCCCAAGAATGCTGTTCTGGCACGATTCAGGATCGTCAAGGCGCAACAGTCAGGTTCATCCGTGGCATTGGAATCCCGAGAACAATGTTTTGGCATGCTTCAGGGTCTTCAAACGGCTGTCTTCCAACGGGGCAGTTCCCTCAATGGAAATGAACCGTTGTAGGGGCCTATGAAGAGGGAGCTTGGAGGGAGGCTGTATTCCAACATCGTTGATGACTCTTGGACATGGTCCGATAGCCTGGCAGAGCTCTTGCCACAACAATCGGCGATGTCAAAGGGCAGGGAGCGGCGGCGACTCGCCGCAATTAGTTGGGCGTCTTCGGTGCTCGTGGTAACCTGGTATCGGGGCCCAAGAACTCCCCTTTGGGCTTCGGCCCGTCCCGCTGGCCACCCGGAAGAGACCCCAAAATCCAGCTGTCAATGCCTTTCGCGGTCCAAGATGGCCGAAGATGGCCTGCAAGACGGCTCTGATGGCCCGATATGGTCTCCAAGTTCACTCAAGATGGTCCAAGACGACCTCCAAGACGGCCAAAGAAGGTCGAAGATGCCTCCAAGTCCGACCAAGCAGCCTTCAAAACGGAGCAGGAGGGCCCAAGAGGCCGAAGAGGCCTCCAAGACAGCCAAAGAGGCCTACAAGTGGGCCCGAAGAGGCCAAACTCATTGATTATCTGTCGGTTTTAGAAGGACTCCGTTTTGGCTTTTCGATGGCCCGAGAAGGCCAAGAGCCCCCTAAGATCGCCCCAAGATCGACCAAGGGGCCTCCAAAACGGCCCCAGGACGGCCCAAGAGGCCACCAAGACGGCCCAAAGAGGGCCCCAAGACGGCCCAATGGGCCTCCAAGACGCCCAAGATGGCCTCCAAGACGGCCCGTGTGCACCCAAAGAGGGCCCCAAGTTGGCCCAGAGAGGCCCCCAAGACGGCATCCGACGGCGTCAGACGGGCCAGGAGGCCGCCAAGACGGCCCAAGGTGGCTCCAAGAAGGCCCAAGACGGCCCAAGCCTCCAAGAGTAGGCCCGAAGGTGCCAATGATTTCCCATCGGTTGTTGAAGGAGTGTGGCATTTGCTTTCTTCCGGCGTTCCGACGGTCCGAGACAACAAAAAAAAAACCCGAAGGTCTCCCCAAGATCGCCCAAGAGGCCTCCAAGATGGCCCCAGAACGGCCCAAGAAGCCCCAAAGACGGCTCCAAGAGGGCCCCGGGACGGCCCCAGAGCTCCCAAAGATCACTCCAAGATCGCCCAAGAGGCCTATGGCCACAGAACGGCCCCAGAGGCCCCCAAGACGGCTCAAAAGGCCTCCAAGACGCCCTAGATGGCCTCCACGACGGCCCTTGAGCACCCCAAGTCGGCACAGAGAGGCCCCCAAGACGGCTTCCGACGGCGTCAGCCCTCAGACGGCCAAAGGCCCCCAAAATGCTCCCAAAATGCCCAAGGAGGCCCCCAAATTGCCTCAAAGAGGCTCCCAGGAAGCCCCCAGAAGGCCCCAAGAGTGCCCCAAGAGGCTCCCAACATGTTCCCTCCTCATCCATCATCCCACAAGTGTTCCCCGAAGGGTTTCTACAACGGCTGGGGGAACACAGGGCCCGATAGCTTCGCAGAGCTCTTGCCACAACACTCAGCCACATGGGCGATTCCAAACGGCAAGGGGCGGCGGTGATTCGCCGTAGGCGTCTTCGATACTCAAGGTAACGTGGCCCATGCGATAACAATACATATGTTGCGAATGTGTGAATGCTGGTCCTAGGGCGCATGGATACAGTCAGAAGCAGGCTACAAAAAACACGATCAGGGATGGGCCAAGAAACAAACGCCGCTGCGTGATTATCCCGTAGGCCGCATTCCTGCCGTGACGACGCTTGAGAGATCTCCGCTTCCAGCGGCTGTCGACTGTCGGCCCTGGATGTCCTGAGGATTTCACACCGTGATTTTCGTTGTGTGTCCCGGGCCCTAAGGCCCGAAACGGGCCCCCCAAGAGGTCCCCTCTTTGAATAATCGCGCTGGCGTCGCCGCTGCGCCGACACGACGCGAATATGCCGCACGCCACCTATAACCGGCCAAGGAGATGTGCAGCACAGAGCGGGAAATATAATTATGAGCTGATATGCGTCTCGCAAACTCGTGCCCTCAATTATTTTAGCTGCAGCCGATGCGATCGGGAGAATAAACCAAGCGTTCGAACGAATCCAGCAATGATGCGGAGCTTGCTCTTGCAGCAAACCGAACAGTTTGCGCATTGGAGCATCGTATCCTGATCCTGTCATCTTGCTCTTCCCGCTCATCTTCCTCGTCCTGCTCCCGTCTCCCTCCTCCCTTGTCCATCCATGTTCCTTAATCACCTTGTGCTCCCGTCTCTCCCCCCAATCCGTCAGGAGGTCTGGCACACACGGCACTCGCTGAATAGTCTTTCGCCCGTGTGGTTGACATCGGGCGTTCCAGAAACACCGGATACAATACAGTCGGGGCGTTGACCTAAGGAACCTTAAATAAGGAACGAGGTCCCTTTTTCCCATAGGTTCAACTTCGATTCCCCACCGAAAACCGTGGGAAAACCTGAGGCAAGCTGTGAAACAATCAAGGAACACGGAGCCCCATCCCCAACGAAAAGGGTTCCTTCTTCAAGACCCCTACTGTAGTGTTGACGTCTGGGGTGCACTTCCATGGACATCCGCTGGCTTCGGCCAGAAGACCCACCGCCATCCCACAGTCAGGAGGGCACCAACTATACACCAACACCGATCCTGGCCAGGATCACCCTGGGCCCAGGATCGGTGTATACGCCCTCGTGCCTGGGGCAGGAAGGCATATACACAGATCCTTGGCCCAGGGGTGACCTGGCCAGGATCGGCGTAGGTGTATATCAGGAGGGGAAAAAACACACAGACACCATTAATCGGCGATTCCCAGAAAATATGGGAAACTATGGGGAGTGGGGGGGGGAAGACAAAAACCCAGAAAAGATATGAAAATATGGGGAATCAGCTTATTTGTGTGTATTTTTGTGTGTGTCCCAGTTCCCCTTCAGCTGGGTAGTCGAAGCCAATCTGGCGCCAATCTGGCAGGCCCAATCTGGCAAACGGGGGCAATCTGGCGAGGGAGCCAACGCGAATCCAGTCTGGCGAGTAACCGAAATCACACAGTTTGGCCGGGCCAGATTGGCCCTTGGGGCCCAATCCAATCTGACAGTCTGGCCTTCGACTACCCAGTTCAGTATAGCTGGTGCCCTCCGAGCAGTGGCCGGCTTCCACGGGCCCTGCCGCCGGCTCCCGCCGGAGGGCGAGGCGAGCCGCAGGCGAGGCCCTCCCTGGAACTGCGTACACATGCGCACGCGCTCGGGAACCACATCCTCCCCCTCCTCCTCCTCCTCCTCCTCCTCCTCCTCCTCCTCCTCCTCCTCCTCCTCCCCCTCCTCCTCCTCCTCCTCCTCCTCCTACTCCTCCTCCCTCCCTCCCTCCTCCTCCTCCCTCCTCCTCCTCCTCCTCTCCTCCTCCGGCGCGCACAAGGGGGGGGGGAGGGGGGAGGCTTCTTAGAAGCAGGCTGCTTCTTAGAAGGCGCCGGCCTTACATCCATAGACAAGGCCCGCGCCCTTTAAGAAGCAGGGGTGCTTCTAAGAGGCCCTCCCCCTCCCCCCACCCCCCTCTGCGTGTGGCTGGACAACCACAGGCAGACATTAAACCCCAATGCTGAAAAGGTTAGCAACCTAGCGGAACACACAAGCCGCTTGCACACGAGAAATCGGCGGGCAAGCGAAGTCTGAATGGCGGCAGTCGGGGGTCTGCAAGAGCGTCGAGTCTTGCACCAAGCAAGTGGACATGCCTCACCGTAGCGCACGAGATTGCCTCTGCGCGCGAATACTGATAGTCGACCGCTTTACACAAAGACAAACAGTGATACTACACAAGATTAGGAAGTCAAGAGGCGGGATGGGAAAATGCTGTAGCGGCAGAAAGAAAGGGATGTTTCGCCAGAAGGCAGCGCGGCCTCACGCGGTGTCTTACGGAGGTCAAACGCGGCCCAACACGCGACAGGAGGGCGCAAACGAACGTCCTTACGCGTGCGTCTTGCGTACCCGCGTCGTCGACCCCCCTTTGTTGCGTCGCTCATGTGACGCCATCATGTGCAACCCCGACGCACGATGCAAGACAAATTCTGTTAAAAGCCGAAGACCAAATATGCAAGCGTACATGCCCAACGCCTCCCTGTACACATAGTCGGTCAACTTGGTGGTAAATGATAAATGCTGTGGCCAGGCCCCAGGAGGCATCCAAGAGGGCTCTAACAGGCCTTCTAGGAGAGCCCGAGGAAGCTAACACCATCGAAGTTCTGCTGGGTGTTGGAGGAGGGCGTTCGGGTTTCCGACATCACAAGACGGCCCCAAAGGCCTCCAATATGGCTCCCGAGTCAGCCCAAGGGGCCGAAGTCAGTCCCAAAGAGCCCCGAGATCAACCCTGTGGCGTCCAAGATGGTCCTAAGGCAGCCCTGACGCGCACCAAGACGGCCCACAGAAGCCCCTAAGACGGCTATCGAAAGCGCCGGACGAGCCAAGAGCTCCATAAGAATGCCCACGAGGCCCCAAGAAGCCCCAAGAGGCCCCAGGAGGCCACCGAGAGGCCTACAGGAGGCTCACAGGAAGCACCCAGGAGGCCCCAAGAAAGGAGCCCATGAGTCCTTCCCTTCCTCGTCCTCATAATCCATATCAGATTTATCCTTTTCCTCTCGCTCATCCTCCTCTTATTCCTCCATGCCGCGCGGACGAAGACGAGGTCGAGATCACGACCCTTCCTAATTCAGACCACTCGCTGCATTGCCGCCAGGCGTGAACTCTCGACCTCCTTCCTGCGACAAAGTCAAGTTCACGACCCGTCCAAAGTAGTTCAGACCAGTCGTCGAAACTGCGCTGTTCCTACAGTCGGTCTCGCTGCGCCGTGGGACAGGCACGGTTGGGGGGTTTGCCGCAGGCAGCTGCATACTGAATAAACGGTCCTGTAAAGACCATACGCGGGCGAGTGGGCAATATTGTTACCACATTCTGCGCCTCCTCCTCCTCCTCCTCCTCCTCCTCCTCCTCCTCCCCCTCCTCCTACCTACGTGCTCCTCCTCGCCATCCTCCTCCTCATCCTCCTCCTTCTTTTCACTTTGCATGTTGAGGTCAGGGACAACCCTGGAACCACCGACCTAGGATGTGCGATGCAGATGTGGCACACTGCGGTCTTGGAAACCTCGGGCGGAGTGCGACACAGGAAGGCCCTGACACACAAGAGCCGCTGGAACGGAACCGTGGGCACCCGTGACCGCGCCCTCTCCCGCTCGCTCGACCCTCGATCGGTCGCCCCTCGCTCCTCGAGCGATCCTCGATGGATGGCCCTGTGTCCTCGAGGCCGTGGGAAACGTCGATGCTCGATCGGCCGGCCCCTGGTGAAGGAGGAGGAGGAGAGCCGGGGGCAGGAGCCTCACCAGGAGCTGCAGGGGCGGGAGGAGCGAGCAGAGGCAGGAAGAGAACAGGAGGAGGAGGAGGAGGAGGAGGAGGAGGAGGGGGAGGAGGAGGAGGAGGAGGAGGAGGAGGAGGAGGAGGAGGGGGAGGGGGAGGAGGAGAGGAGGAGGAGGAGGAGGAGGAGGAGGAGGAGGAGGAGGGATCCTCGATCGACCGCGGTGGCCGGCGCGACGGGCGCGGGCCTGCCGCACGGCGCCGGAGAGAGCGCGCGGGGCTCCCACGCCGCGCCCAAGCCACGTTCACGGGCAGGGCCACCGCGACCTGGCGGGGGGGCCTGGGCCGTCGTGGTCCCAAGACCTCCTCCTCCTCCTCTTCCTCCTCCTCCTCCTCCTGCTCCTCCTGCTCCTCCTCCTCCTCTTCCTCCTCCTCCTCTTCCTCGCCCCCTCCTCCTTCCTCTCCGCCGCCCTTGTGCTCCCACGCCTCCCCCTGCCGCCCGCGCAGACCCCGTCGCGTTCTGCCAAACGAAAAAAAAAAAAAACACGACGGGGCCTTGGAAACTGTGCTGTGGTTTTGCTCTTTTCTGCATCGCGGGGCCCTCGCTGGGCCCAGGGACTGGGATACGAAACTGGTCCAGAGGAAGTGGACTAAATCTCCAGGTGTGCACGTTGAGAGCAATTATATAAAATCCAGGGTCTGGGCCGTGGTCGTCGCCGTCGCCGTCGCCGTGGTGGTAGTCGTGATCGCCGTCGTGGTCGGCGTCGTCCTCCCCCTTCTCCTGCTCCTGCTCCTCCTCCTCCTCCTCCTCATCCGCCCTTCTCCTCCGCCCTTCTCCTCCGCGTTGAGACACTGGCAGTCCTCCTATTTCTCTCTCCTCCTCCTCATCCTACGCCTCCTCCTCATCCTCCTGCTCCTCCTCCTCCTCCTCCTCCTCCTCCTCCTCCTCCTCCTCCTCCTCCTCCTCCTCCCCTTCTCCTCCTCCTCCTCCTTCTCCTCATCCTCCTTCTCCTCGTCTTCATACTCCTCTTGCTCCCTCCTCCTGCCCTTTCCTTATAAAGCCTTCTCCTTCTAAATAACTTCTCCCTGTCGCACCCCGAGGCCAGTTTTTAGGGCGGGCGGGACGTTTCGCCTGAGACTTCCTCATCACGATGACCCTGAACCTTAAAAACTGGCATCAGCTTCACAGATGGAGGACGGGTCGTTTCCAAAATGTTGCTCTCGCCTTATGGCGGCGCACATTCGTTCCAAACATTTGCAAGAGTTTCACGGATTGCAGGCGGGTGGTTTTCAAAATGTGGCTCTCGCCTTAAGCGCGGCACACATTCGTTCGAGAAATCTGCAAGAGTTTAACGGATCGAGGGCGGTTCCTTTTCAAAATGTGGCTCTCGCCTTAGCGCGGCGCACATTCGTCTTAAACATGTGCAGAAAAGTTTCACGGATCGAGGGCGGTTCCTTTTCAAACTGTGGATCTCGCCTTTGCGCCGCGCACATTCGTTTACAAGGTGTGCAAGAGTTTCGCGAAATCCCATCATCCACGTGTCAGAAATTAGACTGTGGTTTGAAAAAGTGTACTATGACGCGGATGCAGCAACTATGTTGGTGCGCTGTGTTGAAATCCCAGGAATGACGTTCTGGCACGGTTCAGGATTGTCAAGACGCAACAGTCAGGTTGATCCGTGGCGTTGGAATCCCGAGAACGATGGTTTGGCATGCCTCAGGGTCTTCAAACGGTTGCCTTCCAAAAGGACAGTTCCCTCAATGGAAATGAACCGTTGTAGGGGAATATGAAGAAGGAGCTTGGAGAAAGGGATTATTCCAACATCGTTGATGACCCTTGGGTGTACACTGGTCCCCATTCCTCTTCCTACTCCTTGACATCCGAGCGACGCGAAAAACTCGCGATGGGCATTCTCACCCTTCCCCACCTCCTCCGCCGTCATTGTTCTCAGCCTCCCCCTCATGAGGGAGAGGGCGAGAGCAAGGAGTAGAGGTGGCAAAAGGCTCCACGAGCCTGAGGCGCTCGAGGAGCAGAACACGGAGGAGCAAGGGAGGATGATCATAACAAGAGGGCGAGGCGGACAACGAAGGACGACGACGGGAGCGGGAGGAGGAAGACGTGGCGCGAAGCGCTGTTATCCTCGCGGCGTGCCGCCGATCGCCAAGAGGCGGCGCACGCAGGTCGGGGCCAGGGAGGCGAGCTCTACGGTTGCAATTCGCACGAGCTCGGCAGCATCCATGCTTTTTTTTCCACAAGGCGCGCCAGGGAATAGTTAGCAACGTTACACGCGCATGCGGGCTACAATACAAGAGTAGGCACCCAAGACGCACATCGGAGGCCTCTCCCACGAGACTTTGTCAAGGGAGCAGCGTGCACCTACTGAGCAGGGCTTCTACTAAATGAAGTCATACCGCGTTGAAAAAAGAGCAGTGGCGCAACGGAGACCATCGGCGATGATAACATTGAGTGACGTAAAGGGCCCAGGACTAGACGACTGGGAGCCCACCAGAATTCCACATCAATGTGTGCACGCAGTACTGTCAGGCACATGTCTACAACCAGCTGCTGCGATAAACCCAACCCCAGCGCAGCGATATTATGTATAATCCAATGCCTCATCTTACCCTTGGCGGCCATCTTGGGGCGTTCTTGAGAACCTTCCGAGCCGTCTGGGATGGCATGCCTGGCCGTCTGGGGAATATCAACACCGTGCGATAACAATAAGGCTCCAAATGGATTGGGCCTCTTGAAAGCCTCCACACCCCAGAACGCCAACGAGCGCCGGGAAGCATGTACAATACGCACAGACTCAAGGATGGAGGATCGTTGAGGACCTGAAGACGCTCCTTTACAAGCTTACGTGGCCAATCTAAACTATGTAAGGCTCTTGGCTCTTGGCGTTTGGCATGTGACCGTCTGGGTGTTCCATCTCGAAGACGGCCGGGGAAGGGGTCTAGAACTCTGGAGGTCGACGCTGCAAGAAAATCACGACGTCGGGGGCTTGGATTCCTTGTTAACCGAAATTCGCAATTCTCTGACGTTCGTTCATGTAGTATTAATTGCCCTGTATCGCATGTCATGTCATGCGTCGCGTAATGTTGATCGATCATGTTGACAACACTTTTCCGTACTGCTTTTGGAAATCACAATGGCCTGCATGTGTTGCCATGTTGACGCATGTGAGCCGTCAATTGCGCCGTGCTCTCAAAGCTTTCCCCGAGATGGCTCCAAGAGGGGCACAGCAGGGAGGACTCGGAGTTGGCTCAGGAGCCCTCCCCCGCAGATGCAACCCGAGATCGCCAGCAGGCCCCCGAGGAGCCCGCGGAAGGCCTCCAGAAGGCCTCGACAGACCCCAGGAGGTGTCGAAGATGACTCCAGTCCACGACCCAGGCACGGTGGTGGGACGGGCCGAATTCGACTATCTCCGCCGCCCCTGTCGATTCATCGCAGGGGTGCCTGGCGGGCTAGACGATTTCGGTTTTGGTTCTGGTTCTTTTTCCAAAATAACTCCCCCTGGGGCTTCGGCCCGTCCCGCGTGTTCCCCGAAGGCTTTCCAAACCGATTCGGGGAACACATGGTCCGATAGCTTGGCAGGTCTGGCCTCAACGTTCGGCCACATAGGCGCTTCCAAAAAGGCAGGGGGCGGCGGTGATTCGCCGTAGGCGTCTTTGATCCGCCGCCCCCCGTGGTCTTGCCTCAGGGGTGCACCGCGTGCCGAAAGCCTGGCAACATTTCGGGCTCTGGTCTGACGAACTCCCAGGGGGGCTTCGGCACAGCCCGCCGGCCGCCTGGAATCTCCCGAACCACCCAACTCCATTGGCCCAAGCGCCTCCAAGACGGCCAAGATTGCCCCAGGACGTCCCCAAGATGGCCAAGATGACCCAAGGTGGCCTCGGCCCAAGTGAACCCAAGAAGGCCGAAGATGGCACCAAGATGGCCCGAAATCTTCTCAAGATTGATCAAGAGGCCGCCAAGACGTCCCAAGAGAGCCCCAAGACCCCCCCCCCAAGACGCACAACTCAATGATTTCCCTTAGGCGTTTGAAGGACGTTTGGCGTTTGTTTCCTTTTCCGCTCTCCGACGGCCCAAGGCGGCCACAGAGGCCACTAAGATGGCGGCCCAGAGATGCCCCCAGCACGGCTTCCGACGGCGTCAGACGGTGGCCACAGAACCTCCCAAAGAGCCTCCACGGGCCCCCAAGAGGCCCCCAAGAGGCCGCGAGGAAGCTCCCAAGAGGCCTCCCAGAGTGCCCCAAGAGGCCTCCCAGAGGCCCCACGAGTGCCCCAAGAGGCTCGCAAGAAGCCTTTTATCATTCTTCTCCTCCTCCTCCTCATCATTATCCCTCTCGCTCCTCCTCTTGTTTGCTATCCCCCAAATAGTACGATAGCTTCGCGTAGCTCTGTCCGCAACGTTCGGTGAGATAGGAGCTTCCTAAAGGCAGGGGGCGGCGGTGACTCGCCGTAGGCGTCTTCGACAATTATGTTTACATATATAAGTGCACACATGATCACGCATCGAGAATTGCAGGGAACCATGTTCACACAAGAGAGGGGTAACAAGCAGGATGCAAATAACAAAGCCGTCTGCAAGATGCAAGGCTACTTGTGGCGTTGCAGGCCCATCGGTCATTGGACACGCTTGAAGCAGTTTTCAAGGGGAAAGGGGGTGGACGGAGAAGGAAATAAGGCCTACGACGACAACGAAGAGGAGAAAGCAGGATGGACGAGGAGGGACCTGTGGACTCACACAACGCAGCACGATGGGGAGGGCGAACGTCCTGCCTGGATCTTGAGGGGCAGCGTTAGGGGCGACCCGTTCAAGGGGGGAAATATCGAGCCGGAATCGGCGATACACCGCCGGCAGGTCGACCATAGGCCTCCGACAGCAAAACCGCGCGCCCCTATCGATCAAGGGGCGATTGAGGACCAACGTCCCCCCGCCCCGAAGAGCTCTTCGGGCCACAGCCGCCCGATCGGGACCATCTGAGCACCTCCAGCACACTCCCGGCGAGGCGCGGCCGCCGGAAGGCGCCCCGCGGCTGAAGAGCCGCCGAGACGCGCGGAGGACTGCGCGGCACCGCCCTCCGCCCGGCCCCTCCCCCACTCCCGGGGACGCGGCAGAAGCTGGCCCTCGCTCGGACGTCCACTCCCTGTGTTTTTTTCCGGCTTCGTGCGTGGTTTTTCTCTCGCAGGATGATCCAGGATGCTCCTTTATACCCCCCGCCGAGAAAAAAGCACACGTCCGAGCGATGCCAAGGAAGTGGCGACGGCTGCACGGCTGGCGGCACCTGGCCCAGAACCGCGCGGGCGTGGGGCGCACTGCTCGCGCTGCCGCGCCCCCCCCCCCTCAGGGAGGCAGCAGCGTGGCGACAGCTGCACGGCTGGGCGCGCCCGTGGAGGCGAGATCTGGACCCGAGTCTGCGTTGAGCACCTCTGCATGCACAAGGCCCCCCTCCGGGGCGCTGCAGACGGGCGGCAGTGGCACGTAGACGCATACGCGGACGCCCGTGCAGGCGTGTACAGGAACGCACGTTTGTTTGGAAAGACCTCGCCCGCCCAGACCACTCGCACTGCCTTCTCCGCGCCTGCGACGCTGTTCGCCGCCTCCCTGATAAAAAGAGGGATGCTCCGGCCCAGTCCAGAGCTCGGATCGCCCAGGCTGCCCAGCAGGTCAGAGTACCTTTGTCTCTCACCGGTCTAATTAGGGACGTGCCCCAAGTTCGGGGCGGCACTGAAGCAGCACATTGTGCTAGCAAGACAATATTGGAAAAATGCGAGACCACTCGGCGTCTCGTGAGAGCGGGCTCCCGGGCGAAGCGGGTCGGGCGGACTCACCGGTTGTTCCAAATTTCGTTCAGGCAGTACATGTATTGTTCCTCGGTCTTGTAAAAATGGAACGACGCGGCCCACGAGTCACCACAGCCGTCGTGCGCTCCGTACTTGTCGTTCAGCAGCGAGTAGTCTGTGATGTGGCGGAGTCCCAGAGTGTCGAGGCACAACCTCATCCAATAGTCCTCCCCGCCGGTGTGGCCGATTTTCTCGTCGCACTGGTAGGAATTCTCAAAGAAGACTATAGCGCCCTCCCGGCTCATCATCTCGAAAGCCCCCATGAAATGAAACTTGTAGTCCGTGTTCCTGAAGTACACGGCGGATCCGGCCGGCGGCTTGAAATTGTCGATGTGCGCCTTGACGCGATCCGCCATGAAGACGGTGTCGGCGTCGGCCTTGATCAGCCAGTCGTGCAGCATGTAACTACGTAAGGGGAAACGTTATGGGGGGGCCAGCTCGGGGGGGGAAACATCGATCTGGAATCGACGATGCATCGCCGACAGATTGGCGATAGGCCCTCGATTGCGGAACACCACGCTCCTGGGCGGAGTGGCCTATCAGGCCCCATATCTGCGATCAACGGTCGACTGGGAGTAAATTCATGCCTTTCCCCCCAACGTGCCTCCGAGAAACTGGGAGAATCAGAGGACACCCGAAGTCTGGGGAGGGTGCCCAGCGACGACGCAGAGGCTGTCCGCGGGCGTCCTAAGCTTGTTCCCTAGCATCGGTCGCTATGCGGCTCTCATCGAGACAAAACAATTAACGGCACAACCTGATGCCCCTTGGGGGGTCACCACCTCCTATCTTGGAGGGTCCGGGGAGGATCCGGGGAGAGCGCCGAATCCACATCACAGCACACATGTGCGAGCTTGAGAACGGGTCCAAACATCGGGGGGAATCCGCTCAAGAGTGATGTACCAATGTTTGGGCCAGGTCAATTCCGTTCTTGCCCGCTCGAGAGCGTTGCGTACGAGGTGCATTCCGTGCTTGCCCGCTTGAAAACGTTGCGTAAGAAGTCCACAGGCTGATTTGGTTATGCGTTTCCAATGGCGCCCTTTTGGCGACGCTGTGCTGCACCACTGTGCTTGTTGCTGCCGGTGAAACGCAATGCGCTGACTGCATCTCCGATGGCACCGTGTCGGAAATGTGATGTTCACTTTGTTTCCGATGGCGCCCCATCGGAAACGCGGTGTCTTTATCAGAGTGAGGGGGCCGAACGGTCATTCATTGTCCCTGGGTGCGTGGCTGAAGTGGGGATCCGAGGTGAGGCTTCTGCTTGTTGCGTATTTGTTGTGGGTGTTGTTGTTGTTGGTGCTATTGTTGTTGTTATCATTGTTGTTGTTGTTATTGTTGTTTGTTTTCGTCGTCCAACCCGCGAGCCACCCCGCGACCCACCCGCGACCCACCCGCGACCCAACCCGCGACCCACCCCGCGACCCACTCCGCGACCCAACCCGCGACCCACCCGCGACCCATTTGCGACCCACCCGCGACCTACCAACACTGGTTTAACAAAAAAATCGGCGCCTGCGGCGGGCTCGCTGTATAGATTGTGAAACGTTGGCGCCTGCTGTGGGCTTCTCCAAAGACTCGCAAACTGCTGACGTTCCCACCGCCCCCTCACTCTTATCCGCATCTGCGGGGTGCTACGTTACGCATTCGATTGAACCCTATCGGGACACAATATGTTGACTTCGTGTTCCGATTGTGACCCAGCCCTGTCGGAAGCGCAATCCTTTTACTGCGTCCCCCATGGCACCCTATCGGGAACGATGTGGTGTCATCTGTCCCCGATGGAGCCACATCGGAAAAGCTGTGCTGTAGCTGTGCTGCCAGAAGGGGGGCCAAAGGCCACGCCGCGTCCTCTCTTGGACGCCCGTGCTCACACACAAACATAGTTCTCCACAGAATACGAAAACGATCAGCTGGAAGATTGCGCGTCCGAGGTCCTTCATGGTGAGTCCCAGAACGCTCAAGTTGCATTATTTCCGTGCCCGTTGGATAGGTGTCACCGGTTTCCGTGCTCTACACGTGGCTCTTGTGTTCGCATGCTGCATGATGTTCACTCAACTCTTCGCGCGTGCTTACCCCAGCCTGCTCCTCGCCTTTGGATTCCACGGCTGTGTCCGGAACGCGTTCGGCACGTGCTTCACGCTCAAGCAAAATCCATCTCGCGCAGCCTGCTGTCTCACGACCAGCCGACCCGCCCCAAGCCCCTTCCTCGGCGTGCTGCCGTGTGCCTATGCTGCCCGCGGTTCCGGCCCGACCTAGCTCAATGTTTAGACAATTCGAGGTACTCCAGATTTCGTAATAAAGGGAGGAGGGTCTCATTTCGGGGGGGGTCTCTTCCAGGCTATCTTGGAGGGCCTGGGGGGGTCTGGGGACGATGTTTTGGAGGGTTCTCCCACGGGGGGGTCTAAAACTTCTCGTCTGGGAGGGTTGAGACCCCCTCCCTTGTATTACGAAATCTGGAGTAATCGGCTGGGTTCCTCCTGCTCGTCGTCTTCGTCGTCGACCAGGAGCGGCCAGCTGGAGGGGGGAGACCCCGAAGGGGAGCGGCGAGCGGGACAGCGCGGCGTGGCGAGGTCCGCCCCTGCAGAGGCAGGCCCTCGTCCGCCTTCTCATCGCTGTCCTGCTCTCCTCCTCCTCCTCCTCCTCCTCCTCCTTCTCCTCCTCCTCCTCTCCTGCTCTCCTCCTCCTCCTCCTCCTCCTTCTCCTTCTCATCCATTGTTTCGTCCGTCTCCTCGACAACATACCTGAACTACCGTAAGATGTCGTTGTAACTTCCAGCTGCTCATTGATTCCGTCCTCTCGTTCTTGCCGTTGCATGACAAGTGCAGGTGTAGACGCGGGTCATGGACCGTGCCAAGTGCATCACCGTGTGCCCGTTTACTCATATAATGGGCGGCATTCTAAAATTGAAATAACATTCCGTTAGCTGGCATTTCGAACAAATGGCGACGCCAAACACTCGCATGGGAAAACGGACAAACCACGAGGGTGCTTCGCTAACACACGGAGCAAGGCTTATGCTTCCCCAGCACCGTCCGTCTTCCTTCACCTGGTTCCAGTAGCCGATGAACTCATCGATGTTGGCCTCTGATCCGCCGCCTCCGTCGTAGCCCTCGATCACGAGCTGGTCATCGCAAGAAAAGATGCTCGCGTTGTGCTTTCGGGCTATATCCACCAAGATACCCTCATTCTGTTGCACCCCAGCCGACCCGTGCTCCCCTGGCATCATGACCACAAAGCAGAATAGAGATGAGGGGTGGACAAGCTTCCCCTCCTCGGCCGCCTCGATATCTTCTTCGGGAGGCCCACCCCCGATGATGGTGACATACTGAGGATCCGAAGGCGTCTCAGCGCAGCCCGCGAAGTTTTCGTCCTGGACGATGCAGCTGAAGTACGAGCAGACCTCGAATCTCCAATCGCAAGTTTGGCTGCCACAGCACTTGGTCTCCCTGCAGTCGTCACCACCGAAGCCGCATGGGACGGCGCCGTAGTTATCGCCAACCCAGGGCTTCTGATCAAACACCTTCTTCACCTCCTTGACCAGCTTGTCTGCCTCGTCCGCGCTCCCGCACCATGAGGCGTTGAAGTCGTCGCGGAAATCCGCCAGTCCGCCGAATTATGGGACCACCACGCTGCGAGGCGCCACGCAGCATTGTTGCAAGAAGATTGCACGACATACCCCTATGGATAAGCCCCGTCTCGACAGACCCCCTGGGAGCTTTTGTGGGAGAGTGCGCGTGGGATAATGATGATGCCGGTAGCTCGGTAGCTTGTCATCCTCTGCAACACCACCCCCTCAGAGGCTTCGACATGGTCACCAACGCAAGCACAGAGGGTGGCCACAAAAGGGGGAAATAATCCTGGATACTGGCCTTGGTGGTACTCTTCCGGCAAGGCAGGAAGACCGAACATCACCACCATCGCCGAGATCGGGATCATCGTCCCTCGGTGAAGGCGCACCGCCGACGCTGGTGCTGGTACCAACCTCTCTAGGCCACCGACCGCCCCCCCTGCCTCCCCTGGCCTCCGGAGAAAAAAAGAAGGACCGATCGACCCAGACCTCCGCAGCCGTGCCTTTCTCAGCAGGTGGTGCCTGGGGACTTTCGGCACCGGTTCGAGGAAGCGAATGAGGAGGAGGAGGAGGAGGAGGAGGAGGAGGAGGAGGAGAAGGAGGAGGAGGAGGAGGAGGACAGGGACGAGCACGAGGACGAGGAGGGGGAGGGGGAGGAGGGAGGAGGAGGAGAAGGAGAAGGAGGAGGAGGAGGAGGAGGAGGAGGAGGAGGAGGGCCGGGCCGTGCCCTGACGCCGCCTCTGGCCTCAGCGCCTAAAAGTCTACCAGCCCCCTTGCGGGGCCACCAGGCTGTAGGCCGGAGTGTGGTGCTCCCTGCACCAGTTGCAGTTTCAAGTCTCCAATGTTACAGTCCTGCCTGCTGCTTCCTGCTGTGAATTGTAAGTCCGCGCAAGGGGGGGAGCCCCAAACCAGCCGGTTACCACGCCCGGATCGCGTTCTCTGAACTCCCGGGGGGCCTTCGGACACGTACGAATACATGAGATTCGCGCCTCCGAGGCCATAACCCCTCGAAAGTTACACCATGCTCGCGTCCCCGAGGCCACAAACCCTTGTAAATTATTCCCCGCATCCTGAGTGGGGTTCTTATTTTCCCAGGACACCCTCTCCTTCCCACCTTCCCACCTTCCCACCTTCCCACCTCCCGCTCCCTCTTCCTATTCCTACCATACCATACTATACCATACCATACAATACCGCTCCCTCTTCCTACTCCTACCATACCATACTATACCATACCATACAATACCATACCATACTATAGCAGACCACCGTACCTACCATACCACACCTAGGAAACCATACATACACCATCACCGCAAACCTACCACACCATACAATACCATACAATACCTACCTACCACGCTCGCTCCCTCTTCCTATTCCTATCATACCATACTATACCATACCATACCATACCATACCATACCATACTATAGCAGACCATCGGAGTCAGGCAAGCACGTAGGAAACCATACATACACCATCACGGCATACCTACCACACCATACAATACCATACAATACCTACCTACCGCTCCAGGGAGGCCCCGCCAGAGCGAGGACAGGATTCGCAAACCATATTATCTATCAGCTATCGTGCCCCTCCCACCGATCCAAGGAGGCCCCGCCAGAGCGAGGACAGTATTCGCGAACCATGTTATTCATCAGGTTTCGTGCCCCTCCCACCGCTCCAGGGAGGCCCCGCCAGAGCGAGGACAGTATTCGCAAACCATATTATTTATCAGGTTTCGTGCCCCTCCCAGCGCTCCAGGGAGGCCCCGCCAGAGCGAGGACAGTATTCGCAAACCATATTATTTATCAGGTTTCGTGCCCCTCCCAGCGCTCCAGGGAGGCCCCGCCAGAGCGAGGACAGTATTCGCAAACCATATTATTTATCAGGTTTCGTGCCCCTCCCACCCCTCCAGGGAGGCCCCGCCAGAGCGAGGACAGTATTCGCAAACCATATTATTTATCAGGTTTCGTGCCCCTCCCACGCTCCAGGGAGGCCCCGCCAGAGCGAGGACAGTATTCGCAAACCATATTATCCAGGTATTCGTGGTTTCGTGCCCCTCCCACCGCCCCTCCAGCAGGAGCGCTCCAGGGAGGCCCCGCCAGAGCGAGGACAGTATTCGCAAACCATATTATTTATCAGGTTTCGTGCCCCTCCCAGCGCTCCAGGGAGGCCCCGCCAGAGCGAGGACAGTATTCGCAAACCATATTATTTATCAGGTTTCGTGCTTCGCAAACCATATTATTTATCAGGTTTCGTGCCCCTCCCAGCGCTCCAGGGAGGCCCCGCCAGAGCGAGGACAGTATTCGCAAACCATATTATTTATCAGGTTTCGTGCCCCTCCCACCGCTCCAGGGAGGCCCCGCCAGAGCGAGGACAGTATTCGCAAACCATATTATTTATCAGGTTTCGTGCCCCTCCCACCGCTCCAGGGAGGCCCCGCCAGAGCGAGGACAGTATTCGCAAACCATATTATTTATCAGGTTTCGTGCCCCTCCCACCCCTCCAGGGAGGCCCCGCCAGAGCGAGGACAGTATTCGCGAACAATATGATTTATCAGGCTTCGCGCCCCTCCCACCTCTCCAGGGAGGCTCCACCAGAGCGAGGACAGTATTCGCGAACCATATTATTGATCAGGTTTCGTGCCCCTCCCACCCCTCCAGGGAGGCCCCGCCTGAGCGAGGAGGGGCCCCTGCCACCCCTCCAGGGAGGGTTTACGAATACCATACTATGTATCAAGTTCCGTGCCCCTCCCAACCTTCAGGGAGGCCCCGCCTGAGCGAGGATGGTAGACGAATACCATGCTACTTATCCGGTCTCGTGCCCCCCTCACCCCTCCAGGGAGGCCCAGCCAGAGCGAGGAGGGTACACGAATACCATACTATTTATTTGGCTTCGGCCCCTTCGACCCCTCCAGGGAGGCCCCGCCCCTCCCACTCCTCCAGGGGTCACCCGGCCATCCTCGTCGACCCCTCCCCCCGCACCTCCGCCTCTTCCTCTTCCTCCTGACGAAGCCCGCGCCCTATTAAAACGCCCATGTGGGGAACTCCGTTAGCATAATTTTTGAAGTCTTGCGTCCCCTGGACAACAAACCTTCGTACCTTACGCAATATGGGCGTCCCCGAAGCAACACACCCTCGTAAATTACACCATATTCGCGTCCACGAAGCCATACACCTTCACACATTACATCAGATTCGCATTGCCGAGGCCAAGAGTGCTGCAAGGCGCCCGAAGATGGTTCCAAGACTGCTCAAGAGAGCCCAAAGAGATCCCAAGAGCGCTCCAAGAGGCCTCCCGAGAAACCCCCAAGAGGCCGATACCGTAGATTTTGAACAGGGTTTTGAAGGATTTTGGCCTTCTCGCATTTTCTGCTTTCCGATGCTCCAAGACGTAACGAAGCTCCCAAGACCGCCCCACGACGGCCCACGACGCTGCCAAGAGGGCCCCAAGACCACCCAAGAGGGCTCCAAGATGGCCCAAGAAGCGCTCAAGACAGCCCAAGAGGGTCCCAAGACGGCCTCAAGATGAGCCCAAGCAGGGGACAACGAACTGGACATTCAGTATTTGTGCCCCGAGAAGCCTCCAGGAGGCCCCAAGAGGCGCCCAAGACGCGCCTAAGAGGCTTCCAAGAGGCCCAAAAGATACCCCACGAGGCCCCAAGAGGCCCCTAAGAGGCGCCCAAACCGCCTCCAAGAGGCCCACGAGAGGCTCCCCACGACACCCCGACACATATACAAAAGGCCTCAGACACACAACCCAGGCACGGTGGCCGGATGGGCCGAAGGTCACTCGGATCCGCCGCCCCCTGTTGATTCATCACAGGGGTGCCTGGCGTGCTAGATGCTTTCGGCTTTGGTAAAGAACTCCCCCTGGGGCTTCGGCCCGTCCCGCCGGCCACCCGAAAAGTTCTGAAAAGCAGGTTGCAAAGGTTTTTCCTGCTCCAAATGGCCCCCAGACGGCGTCCAGGATGGCAAAGAGGGCCGAAGCCGGCCTCCACGTTCGCTCAGGATGGCCTCCAAGACGGCCCAAGCGAGGAGGAGATACCTCCAAGTCCGCCCAAGAAACCTCCAAGACGGCCCAAGAGGTGCCCAAGAGGCCTCCAAGACGGCCCAAGAGGCCTCTGAGAGGTGGGCCCGAAAAATATAAAATCCCTATGGATTTGAACAGTTTTTCGTATTTACTCAATTTCGGCTTTCCGACGACCCAAGACGGCCCAAGAGGCCCCCAAGATCGCCCCCAGAGCGCCCAAGAGGCCTCCAAAATGGCCTCAGGACTGCCCAAGAGGCCCCCCAGACGGCCCCAAGAGGGCACAAAGACGATCCAGGAGGCCTCCAAGACGCCCAAGATGGCCTCTAAGACGGCCCTGGAGCACCCCGAGAGGGCCCCAAGTCGGCCCAGAGAGAAACGGCTTCCGACGGGCCAGGAGCCCACCGAGATGGCCGAAGCTGGCTCGAAGCTGGCCCAAGACGGCCCAAGAGGCCTCCAATAGGGCCTCCAGGAAGGCCAGAAAAGGCAAAGAACACTGATGTTCCTGAGGTTCTTCAAGGAATTTGACAGTTGCTTCTGTTCGGCCTTCCGACGGCCCGAGGCGGCCCAAGAGCCCCCACAGATCGCCCAAAGATCTCCCAAGAAGCCTCCAAGATGGCTCCAGAACGGCCCAAGAGGCCCCCAAGACGGCCCCAAGAGGCCCCCAAGACGGCCCAGGAGGCCGCCAAGACGCCCAAGATGGCCTCCAAGACGGCCCTGGAGCATTCCAAGAGGGCCCCAAGTCGGCTCAGAGAGGCACCCCCAAACGGCTTCCGACGGCGTCAGACGAGCCAGGAGCCCACCAAGACGGCCGAAGATGGACCTAAGATGGCCCAAGACGGCCCAAGAGGCCTCCAAGAGGGCTTCCAGGAAGGCCCGAAAAGGCCAGAATCAGTGATGTCACATGGGTTGTTTTGAAGGATTGTAGCATTAGCTTTTTTCTGCCTTCCGACGGCCCGAGACTGCCCAAGTGCCCCCAAAGATCGCCCATGCGGCCCAAGACGGCCCCAAGAGGCCCCCAAGACGGCCCAAGAGGCCTCCAAGACGCTGAAGATGGCCTCCGAGACGGCCCTGGAGCACCCCAAAAAAGCCCCAAGTTGGCCCAGAGAGGCCCCCAAGACGGCTTCCGACGGCGTCAGACGGGCCAGGAGCCCACCAAGACAGCCAAAGAGGCCCCCGAGAAGCCCCAAAGGGTGCAAGAGGCTCCCAAGAAGCTCCCAGGAGGCTCCAAGAGTGTCCCCAGAGGCTCCCAAGATGCCCCCCCCTCCTCTCCTCCGCCTCCTCCTCCTCCTCCTCCTCCTCCTCCTCCTCCTCCTCCTCCCCCTCCTCCACCTCCTCCTCCGCCTCCTCTTGATCTTTCCAGACATCCTCCCCCAAGTGTTCCCCGAAGGGTTTCCACAACGGGTGGGGGAACACATGGCCCGATACCTTGGCAGAGATTTTGCCACAACGCTCGGCCACATGGGCGATTCTAGAAGGCGGGGGGCGGCGGTGATTCGCCGTAGGCGTCTTCGATAACGCCAACGTCTCAATATGCGCTGATGATTGCCATCCGTCCCCGCATGATGTTCCCAGATGCGCCACGGCAGTGCCGAGACGCACCGACGCGACTCTGATATATCCCATTATGATAGACAGAGGGCTGGCGGTAGGGGGCAACGCCATTACGGATAATCAGCCCGATGGAAAACAAACTAGCTGGACCAAGCTGGCTTCAGCCCTGGATTAATGCAGATTTAGCCCGATTAAAATGACTTGCGAGAATTATCGCAAATTCGGCCAGTTTTCAACCACGCAAATACCAGCGCCAACGCCGAAGCGAACCTCCCAGGAAAGACATCCTCAGGGATGACCCCTCGATGCCGAAATTGAGGGGAAACACCCGGGGCTGCATTTATGATCTAGCACGAAGCGGACTTCCCCAAGGATCATACAAGTGCGGGCGCTGAGAGACTGACGGACTTTGAAAGACCCCGCCCACCAAGTTCCCAGAATTTTCGCGTGTCCCTGGGCTTCCCCAGGCGTCCCGAAGCAGGGTGTGCCGCGTGAGACCTCCGAAGCCGAGGCCGCCTGAAACGACCACTAGATCTGCAGAGACCCCCCCGACAAGAAACGCCAAAAAACCAACAAGAGGCCCTCAAGAGGTTCCAAGTTGCACGAAACCGAAACGGACCCCAAGAGGCCCACAAGAGCCTGCGAGCGAGGGTTCAAAACAATCCAGTAAGAGGCACCGGCCAGCCAAACTTGTCAAGACCATGCTGACTTTCCAAGGGTGTCGCCTGCTCGGTTTCTCGGCCCAACATGGCTTTAAAGAGAAAGCTTCAGGACTGCCCAAAACGATCCCGAGAACCACACAGACAAGGCCGCGATAGCCCCACGAGTCCCCACGACGGTGCCGGATAGCCTCGGAGGGAGTCCGAGACAGCCGGGGAGGGCTCCAAGACAGCCCACGACGGTGCCAAGGCAGCCCAACCCCTCCCCAGCCCGCAAGCCGGCGGCACACGGCAAGGGTTGGCTTCCGCTCTACGGCGGAGACCCATCCGCGAATTATAGCCCAAGTGATCCGCAACCGTGCCGCTGAGCAGGGAGGGCCCAGAGCCCAAGTTGCCAAACATCCTGGGCCTTGGCGCGATTCGTCGCGGCTTCTCGCGTGCTGTTCTTCGAAGCCAAGAGGGCTCCAAGGCAGGCCACGAGGGCCCCAAGAGACCCCCCAAACACTCCAAGACGCTCCAGATGCCCCCAGACGACCCATTAAGAAGACGCCCCAGGAGGCCTGCACGAAACCTCCCGAGCGGGCCCCACGAAGCAAAACTCACTATTCTTCCCAAGGCGTTTCCCAACAGTCCTGTGGTGTCGGGTCCTCGTTTTGAAGAGACAGCGCCCCGCGTTCCTCTCCTATCCTCTCTTCTCAGCTCCTCTCCTCCACCCCTCCCCTCCTCCTCCTCCTCCTCCTCCTCCTCCTCCTCCTCCTCCTCCTCATCATCATCATCATCATCATCATCATCATCATCATCATCATCATCATCATCATCATCATCATCATCATCATCATCATCATCATCATCATCATCATCATCATCATCATCATCATCATCATCATCATCATCATCATCATCATCATCATCATCATCATCATCATCATCATCATCATCATCATCATCATCATCATCATCATCATCATCATCATCATCATCATCATCATCAGCATCATCATCATCATCATCATCATCATCGCCATCCTCATCATCACCATCATCATCATCCTCATCCTCATCATCATCCTCATCCTCATCATCATCATCATCATCAGCATCATCATCATCATCAGTATCATCATCAACATCATCATCATCACCAGCATCAGCATCACCATCATCATCATCATCATCATCATCATCATCATCAGTATCCCCATCATCACCACCATCGTCAGCATCAGCACCATCGTCATCATCATCAGCATCAGCAGCATCATCATCACCATCACAATCATCATCGTCATCATCATCACCATCATCATCGCCATCCTCATCATCACCATCATCATCATCATCATCAGCATCATCATCATCATCATCATCATCATCATCATCATCATCGTCATCAGCATCATCATCATTGTCATCAGCACCGTCATCGCCATCATGATCGTTGTCATCATAATCAGCAGCACCGCAAGCAGCTTCGGCACACCCCTCACACGTGTCTTGGCCCCCTAACGAGCTCCACGAAGGCTCCAGTGGCAGGGTTCGCATGCTGGCCCCGCCTCATTTCGGCACACCCCTTCCTGAGCAGCGTGGCCCCGAAGAGTGCCACAAGCGAGCCCAGAGGGGGCTCAGAGACGAGACGAGACGAGACGAGCGCGCGATGTCGGTCCAGCGGGACCGGCCCTACGAGGGCAGCGCGGGGGGGCCGGGGCCCTCAGAAGACGTGTTGCGAGCAGAAATCGGAGAGATGGATGTTGGAGACTCTTTGGGGGAGAAGAAGGAAGTCCTCCATGTACACCCTGCGAAATGCTCAAGAAATCATGGGTTAAGAAATTCATAGTCTCAGAATTGGAATAGAAACCCAGAATGTCTATTCAAATCTTAGGATTTACATTAAAACATTAAGAATAATCGAGACTCTGGCCGAAACCTTGGGTTTTCTTAAGCATCGCCTAGAGTGTAGTCGAGAAAACCGTCCTCAAGACTTTTCCACAAATCTGCATCGGGGGCAAGGCAGGGACAAGGTGCCCGGATGTCTTCTGCACCAGCGGCGCCGCCACGGGGGGGCCAGCGCCGACGCAGGAAGCCCGCGCAGGCCTCCCAAAGCCAGCGTTTTTCTTGGCAGGAGGAGGAGGAGGCGGAGGAGGAGGAGGAGGAGGAGGACCCTGGATGCCGAGCCGGCGGTGATGGCCCGAGGCCCTCGGATCGTAGAGCTCGCCGCGCTCGGGGTACAGGTGGCACGCGCTGCCGTTCTCGGGCAGCCCGACGTAGGTGAAGACGGCCTGCGCGCAGGCGTCGTGAGCCTTGCACCAGTCCTGGGGGGGGGGCACGTCGGCTGTCCACCTCACCGACCCTGGCCGGGCCGATCCTGGGCCCGGTACGCCGCCCTCCCAGGGCTTCGCGCCCCGATCCCTGGGCCCCTGGGTCGGCACCGCGGGGGTCGGCGGGGCGGGTGGCTGACGTCACCCGAGCTCCGAGCAGGCTTGGATGCCGTCCATCTCTGGGTAGTTGTCGACATCCACGATGCGGCGGTACCTGGCAGAAACAGAAGACGGCATGAACATGACACGTCGTTCATTTCTGATCGTGCTCCTTTCTGATTGTGCTCGTCTCTGATTGTTCCTGGCCCCCTAGTGGCCAGGATGAGGCCCAGGATAGAACAATTAGAAACGAAAGGAGCTTGGCCCCCAAAAAATCAAAGAACTTTCGAATAATTAGAAACGAACAGTGTGTACGCTGTCGAAGGTCCGCGCGGATGCCTTGGGTCGGCGCTGGGACCCGACACCCGAGGCGACCCGAGAGGGGTTTTGGCGGGCTCAGGGGAGGGCGGTCGACCTCTGACAGTTGTCGCTCATGCAGCGTTTGTTCCTCGGGTACCCTCCCTCGTCCTCTGGGCCCTGGTTGCGCAGCCTCACCCCAGGAAGGTCGACGCACGCACGCCCCTTTGCAGTCGCCTTCAGGGCAGACTCCTCCTCGTCCTTGGCGGTCTGCATCGTCTTGTCCGCGGCGCCCTGGGCACTGATTGCCTTCTTGAGCTGCTTTGCTGAGACCTCGCCGTCATGCTCCGCCTTCTCGTGCAGAGACTTGGCGTCCTCGATCTGGCCCTCCGCCTCCTTGATGCTCTGCTTGGCCGCCTTGATGGCGTCCTCGGCTTTCTTGACCGTGTCGTCCGCCTGCTCGACCTGCTTCTTGGACTTCGCGGCATGCGATTCGGCATCCTTCCTAGCCGCGTCGGCCTTCTCACGCGCGGACTTGGCGGCATCCCTCGTGTCTGCGGCCTCCGACAGGAGCTCCTCGGCGCTCTTAACCGGCTCCTTCACGATGGCCTTCCTCTGCGACACGGTGGCGTTCGGAGCCTCCTCTGGGGGGAGTGCACACCGATGCCGAGGCGTCCTGGAAAGAATTCCGAGGCGAATCCGACCATGGCAACGGAGACCCCTCCTTACCGGAGGCCCAGAGGCGAAACGAGGGACGGGCGTCGGTATCACGGAGATGTTTTCCTAGGACTGCCCGGAAATCCCCATGGAGGCCTCCAAAGGCCCCCCAAAGCCAAACACGTCGAAAATAATACGCAGCATGCTGCATTTTCGGATAAGAGTGAAGGGTCGGCGGGTACGTTGGCAGTCTGCGAGGCTCTGAAGAAGCGTGCCGCAGGCGCACAATTTTTCAAGCTGTGCAACGAGACCGCCGCAGGCGCCGATTCTTTGTTAAAACAATGTAGGTGGGTCACGGGTTGGGTCGCAGGTGGGTCGCGGGTGGGTTGACGGTGTGTCGCGGGTGAGTCGCGGGCCGGGTCGAGAGTGGGTAGCGGGTGGGTCGCGGGCGGGTCGCGGGCGGGTCGCCGGTGGGTCGCGGGTGGGTCGCGGGTGGGTCGCGCGTGGGTCGCGGGGTGGGTCGCGGGTGGGTCGCGGGGTGGGTCGCGGGTGGGTCGCGGGTGGGACGACGACAACCAACAACAACAACAACAACAACAACAACAACAACAACAACAACCATTTTAAGGCTGTACGCTCTTACTTGCCCACGAGTCATTCAACACGTATACCCTACACCCTCGATACCCGCCCTCTTCGTCTTAGATCACACCCCTTTCGGGGGGATTATTTCTCTTTGCTGGGGCCGGCGGGCTTAGACGTACGGGCAAACCGGAACGGGCGGACAATCCTTCGGGGGCGTACATCTCTCTGCCCGCCATTGGAATTGGCGCGGGCCCTGCAAGAGGAGGAGGGGAAGAACGAGGGAGAGTGGGAGGAAGGGGAGGGGGAAGGACGAAGGAAGAGGGAAGATACCACGTTGTGAAGGCGTCCTTGGCGCGTGCGTGGTTCCTGAGCGCCGAAACGCAATTCCAGAATAATTTGTGAGGACGTCGCACGCGAGAGCGCAGTCCTGAGTACATTGTGAGGAAATCTCAAGCGGAAGCGGGGGCCCTGACTAAGTTGCGAGGAAGTCTCAAGCGGGAGCGCCGTTCCTGAGCAAATTGCACGGAAGTCTCAGGCGGGAGCGGGGGTCCTCACTAAATTGCGAGGAAGTCTCAGGCGGGAGCGCCGTTCCTGAGTCAATTGCGCGGAAGGAGCGGGGGTCCTGAGTAAGATTCCAAAAAGTCTCAGGCGGGAGCGCCGTTCCCACGTAAATTGCACGGAAGTCTCAGGCGGGAGCGGGGGTCTTGATTACATTGCGAGGAAGTCTCAGACAGGAGCGCCTTTCCTGAGTAAATTGCGCGGAAGTCTCAAGCGGGAGCGGGGGTCCTGAGTAAAAATCGAGGAAGTCTCAAGCGGGAGCCGTTGTTGTTGTAGCCCGGGGGGCAGGGGCACAGTTTGAGCAGGAAGACTTTCCTTAAGAAAAAACAAAGTGCGAGCCCCGGGGGTGGCACTTCAATCGAACGAAAATCAATGTGCACCGGTGGGTGGGGATCAACAGTAATTATTCTTCAAGAATGAGAGTTCAACAACAACAACAACAACAACAACAACAACAACAACAACAACAACAACAACAACAACAACAACAACAACAACAATCACAACAACAACATCAACAACAACATCAACAGCAGCAACAACAACAATCACAACATCAACAACAATAACAACAACAACAACAACAACAACAACAACAACAACCAACAACATCACCACCAACAACATTCATCTTAAGACTTAAGACTGTTCGCTCTTATCTGCTCGAGTGTCCGTTAACGCGTATTTCCCAAACCCTCGATACTCGTCCTCTTCGTCTTCGATCGTACCCCTTTGGGGGGGTATACCTTTCTTCCCTGCAGGCAGGGCCCGGGCAAGCGGCGGGGCGGCCGCGGACCGTCGGCCTGGCCAGCGGCACCGCTGATCGGCGGCAACCCGACCCCAAGAAGGATTGAAAGGGGACCGACCACGACGACGACGACGACATCGACGACGACAACGACAAGACGACGGCGACGACGCCAACGACGACAAGCGAAAGCGCGAGCGAGAGAGAGAACGACAGCAGGGCCACGAAGGGCACGAAGTAGGCCACGAAGGGCGACAGCGGGGGCACGAAGGGAATGCGTATGGGGCCACGAAGAGAGCGAACGAACGGGGGCCACGAAGGGCAGATAATGCGGAGACGGGGCCACTGAGGGCAGCAACAGGGCCACGAAGGGCAACGAGGGGGCCACGAAGGGCGACAGCGGGGCCACGAGGGGCATGCACATGGGGCCACGACGGGCGCGAACGAGCGGGGGCCACGAAGGGCATACATATATGGGGCAACGAAGGGCAGCGAGGGGGCCACGAAGGGCTCCAACGGGGCCACGAAAGGCAGCGAGAGGGGCCACGAAGGGCTGCAACGGGGCCACGGAGGGCAGCGAGGGGGCCACGAACGGCTGCAACGGGGCCACGAAGGGGGGCAGCGAGGGGGCCACGAAGGGCAGCGAGGGGGCCACGAAGGGCTGCGACGGGGCCACGAAGCCAGGGGACCACGAACGGCTGCAACGGGGCCACGAAGGGGGGGCAGCGAGGGGGCCACGAAGGGCTGCGACGGGGCCACGAAGCCAGGGGGCCACGAAGGGCTGCAACGGGGCCACGGAGGGCAGCGAGGGGGCCACCAAGGGCTGCAACGGGTCCAAGAAGGGCAGCGAGGGGGCCACGAAGGGCTGCAACGCGGCCACGAAGGACAACGAGGGGGCCACGAACGGCTGCAACGGGGCCACGAAGGGCAGCGAAGGGGCCACGAAGGGCAGCGAGGGGGCCACGAAGGGCTGCAACGGGTCCCCGAAGGGCAGCGAGGGGGCCATGAAGGGCTGCAATGGGGCCACGAAGGGTAGCGAGATCCCGATTCCTACACACAATCTGTGAGGGAGTCCTAAGCGTCAGCGCGACTCCTGGGTGCCTGAGTGGGTCAGCGCGGCGCTTGAGAACATTGCGGGGGATTCCACCGCAAGGGCGCTGTTCTTTAGTAAGTTGCAAGCAAGTCTCCAGCGAGGGCGCGACTCCAGAGCGCCGAAAGAGCGATTCCTGAATACATCGTAAGGAAGTCCCAAGCGAGAGCGCGATTCCTGCATAAATTGCCAGGGAATCTCTGGCGAAAGCGGGGGTCCTGGCTAAATTGTGCGGAAGTATCATGCGGGAGCCGTTGTTGTTGCAATCCGAGGCCAACAACACAGTTTGAGGAGGAAGACGTCCCCTGATAAAAAACAGGGTGCGAGCGCCGGGAAGGGCACTTCAATTGAAAATACAATGTGCACCGAGTGGGGGGTCAGCAACAATTATTATTCTTCAGTCGTGAGTGTTCAACAACAACAAGAATAAAAATAACAATAACAACAATAAGATCAACAGCAACAGCAACAACAACGACAACAACAATAACAGCAACAACGCAACAAGTAGGATCGCCACCACGGATCCCCACTTCGGCCACGCACCAAGGGACAGTGAATGACCGCCCAGCCCCCTCACCCTGACCAATAACGCAACATAAATTCGACCCCCGACCCCCCGATCACCCTCCTGCCTCCTCATCCTCCTCTTCGCCATCATCCCTCCCCCTCCCCCACCTATCAAAAATCGACCCCCAGGCCCCTTATGATACCGGAGAAAACCCAATCAGAATTTGTTTGGGGCTATAAGGATATAGGGCTATTCTGCTATAGGACTATAAGGAAAGTGCGCCAGTGTATCTCCCTGATTACACAACAGGGCGGGGGGGGGTCCAGACAGAACCCCCCCCCCTCCCTTCCTTTCCAAGGGGTGGTGAAATGTTCTACCCCCCCCCCTCCCCCCATTAAGGGGGAAGGGGGGGGGTCCGACCCCCCCCCCCCCGTCCCTTGAAGAGGGGGGGTCTGGACCTCCCTCCCCCCCTGGCGCTGAAAAGGGAACGGGGGGGGGGGGGGAACCCCCCCCTCCCCCTCTTTGCGCCAGAAAGGAAGCCGGGGAGGGAGGGCCTCTCTCGCTTCTCCTGTCTGCGCCGGAGAAGGTGTGTAAAGAGTACGGAGTTGGGACTACGGAGTGGTGAGTAGTGAATTGTGAGTTAGTGCGTAATGCGTAATGAGTAGTGAGTATTGGGTAGTGAGTAGTGGGTACTGAGTAGTGGGTAGTGAGTGGCGAGTAGGGAATAGGGAGCAGGGAGTGGGGAGTTGTGAGTAGTGAATAATGAATAGGGGGTACTGATAAGAGACTAGTGAGTGGCGAGTAGTGAGTAGTGAGTAGCGAGTTGCGAGTAGTGAGTACTGAGTAGGGAGTAGGGAGTAATGAGTAGTGGGTAGTGAGTAGTGGGTAGTGAGTAGTGGGTGGCGAGTAGTGACTTAGTGAGTAGGGAGTAGTGGGTAGTGCGTAGTGAGTAGAGAGTACGAGTAGTGAGTAGTGAGTAGTAAGTAGTGAGTAGTGAGTACTGAGTAGTACATAGTGCGTAGTGCGTGGTGAGTAATTCTGCATAGAGAGTAGTGGTTAGTGGCAGTGGGTAGTGAGTAGTGAGTAGCGAGTAGGGAGTAGCGAGTAGCGAGAATTGAAGGGCGAGTAGGGCGTAGTGAGTAGTGAGTAGAGAGTAGTCAGTAGCGAGTAGTGGGTAGTGGTTAGGGAGCAACGAGTAGGGAGTAGCGAGTAGTGAGTAGTGAGTAGGGAGTAGGGAGCAGCGAGTAGTAAGAAGTGGGTAGCGAATAGTGGGTAGCGAGTAGCGAGTAGTGGGTAGTGACTAGTGACTTGTGACTAGTGAATAGAGACCATGTAGCGACTAGTGAGTAGGGAGTAGTGAGTAGTGAGTAGCGGGGAGTGAGTAGTGAGTATTGAGTAGCGAGTATGGGAGTAGCGAGTAGTTAGTACTGAATACTGTGTAGTCAATATTGTGAATACTGTGTAGGGCGTAGGGAGTAGGGAGTAGGGAGTAGCGAGTAGTGGGTCGTGATCTGTGGGCAATGAGTAGCGAGTAGTGAATAGTGAGCAGTGGCTAGTGGGTAACGAGTAGTGATTAGCGAGTAGTGAGTAGGGAGTAGTGAGTACTGCTTAGTGAATAATGAGTTATGCGTAGTGGGTACTGAGGAGTGAGTAGTGAGTAGTGTGTAGGGAGGAGGGAGTAGTGAGTAGGGAGTAGGGAGTAGCGAGTAGTGGGTGGTGGGTAGTGAGTAGTGGATAGTGAGTAATGAGTCGTGAGTAGCGAGTAGTGGGTAGTGAGAAGTGAGTAGCGAATAGCGAGTAATCAGTAGTGGGTAGTGAATAATGAGTAGTGGGTATTCTTTGGGGCTGGGGTTAGTGGTTGGAGTTAGGGTGAGGACTAGGGGTAGGGGTGGCGGGGGTCGGGTTCCGGAGTCAGGGGGCGGCGTGGCGAAAGGGGGGGAGGGGGGGGGGTGCGGCCAGGGGGAGGGGAGGGGGGAGTTCGGACCCCCCCCCCCTCTGAAAGGGGGAAGGGGGGGGGTCCCGACGACGGACCAGGAAAGGGGAGAGGGGGGGGGTCCCCGACGACGGATCGGGGAAGGGGGGGAGGGGGGGGGGGTCCCCGACGACGGATCGAGGAAATGGGGGGGGGGTCCCCCCCCTCCTTGGGGTTATCCAGCGGCACACCCTCGGCTATAAGGCTACTATAGGGCTATAGGGCTATAGAGCGATAGGGATATAGGGCTATAAGGCTATAGGGCTACAAAGCACCGGGCACCCGGGCATCCGGCACCCGGCACCCAATTCAAGCACCCACCCGGGCACCAGGCACCCGTCACCCGGGCACCGGCCACCGAATCGGCGGCGAACCCGGGCACCCGGGCACCCGCGCACCCGGGCACCCAGGCACCAGGGCCCGGCAACCGAATCGGCGGCACACCTCACCTACCCTTAAATCCGCTAGGCCTGGGGATCGATTTTTGATAAAATCGATCCCCAGGACTCTTATGAGTAGTCACTATGGCCCGAAATTCGACGTGGATCTGGCCGTGGTCACGAGAGCGCCCCAGGAGCACCAGAAACGCCCCAAGATCCAGCAGTAGCCACGAGGGCGCCCCAGGAGCCACAGGAATGCCCGAAAACATCAAAAAACGAAACCCTCGCCTCGAACCTCGAACCTCGAACCTCGAACCTCGAACCTCGATCCTCCTCCTCGTCCTCCTCTCGACGGCACCAGCGTGCCTTCCTCTTCTCGACTCCTCGGCCTCCGAGGAGACGGCAATGCGCAATGAGCCGCGCCCGGCGACGGCGACGACGACGGCGACGACGGCGGAGAGCAGCGGCGGCGCGCGACGACGGACTCCAATCAAATGAAGAGAACCCCGCTGGCGTGGCCTGGGCCCCAATGGCCGAGTTATCCCCCTAGATGGGGATGTAGGCTGTTCCCTTCGAGTTTCGAGGGGCATATCCCCAGCTGGGGTGGTGGGATGGTGGGGATCGGGATGGGGATGGGGATAGGGATATGTTACAACGAAACTGAATCCAAGCTAGACGATCAAGACATGTCGATACAGCTGTTTACCAATATCGGCGACATTGGGCCAGCGTCTCGACCCTTGCGGGACCCCCTCTGGGGCCGAATCGACTGCTCACGACGCGAGTGCTAAAACAATATGATACCGGAGAAAAAAACCCAATCAGAATGTGTTTGGGGCTGTAGGGCTATATAGCATGGGCTATAGGGCTACAGGGCTATAGGGCTATTATAGGGCTGTAGGGCTATAGGGCTATAGGGCGATAGGGATATAGGGCTATAGGCTATAGGGCTACAGGGCACCGGGCACCCGGGCACCCGGCACCCGGGCACCCACCCGGGCACCGGGCACCCGTCACCCGGGCACCCGGGCACCCGGGCATCCGAGCACCCGGGCACCCGGGCCCGGCCACCGAACCGACGGCGAACCCGGGCACCCGGGCACCCGGGCCCGGCCACCGAATCGGCGGCACACCTCAGCTACCCTTGAATCCGCTAGGACCCCTACAGAGGCAAGCTCTGATTGGGGAATAATGCGACGCGATCTGTACGTGTCGCATTGCTCCTGGCCGCACGCACATCCCTGGGCCCAGGAACGGTGTATACGCCCGCCTGGCTTGGCCAGGGAGGCATATACACCGCTCCTGCACCCAGAATGGGCCTGGCCAGGGAAAGTGGATGAACTATAGATGTATAGATCTCGTCGCCCGAGGCAGGAGCAATCCGTCTCGACGCACGCAGCTTATTCTGGGCAAGCAGAAAAACATCAACGACACGCCGCCGTGGGGAACACCCTCAGCGGGCCGCTGCAGGAAGCAGCGCCAGGCATCCGGACAAAAAACGATGGAATACACGCGACAGGGCTCCCAACGGCGCCGATGCATCGGCGATGCGGCGAGATCCTGAGACCCCATCTACTACTCTCAGTCGGGCGTGTCCCCCTATACAGGGGGATGCTCGACGGAAAATAAAAACATATTCAAACAATACTCCAAAATGCTAAAAAAATACTCAAAAAATAGTCCCCAGACTATTTTTCGACTATTTTTGGATATCCCTCCTGTAGAGGGACGGGCCTGACTTACATCTACTCGGACCCGCTCATCCCATCCCCTCAAGCACGCCTGTCAATACTGCGTCCAATGTTTCTCCTTCGCCGCCAGCGTTGCCCGCCATGGCAGGCCTGTTTTACAGCTTCGCCGTCCTCACGAGTGGGGCGTGACGCTTTGAGGCCTGCTTGGACCCGCTCGTCGTCCGACGCTCGGGCCAGAACTCGGGTCTCCGGCGGCCCGTCGAGACGAGCCGGGCACCCCCAGAGCGCGTATACTCTCGAGACCAGCGCGGGATTCGCGTACGTGCGTCCTTCTTTCGCTCCCGAACATCCCGAACATCCCGCGGGGCGTTGGCCTAAGGAACCCGAAATAAGGAGCGAGGCCCCTTCTTTCCATGAGTTCACCTTCGATTTCCTGTCGAAAACATAGAAGGGAAACCTGAGGCAGGCTGCGAAACACTGAAGGCACGCGGAGCCCCTCCCCAACGAAAAGGGTTCCTTCTTCAGGGCCCCGACTGTACTTCCCGGGCCTCTCCCGGGGTGCGCTCTCACCACAACTTCGAAGAGCCTCCAGCGGTTTCGGCGAGGGCCGCCCACGGCGCCCCAGGCAGTTCCGGGCGAGGGCACGGCCAGGCACGTCTGCGGAGCGTGCCGCAGCGGCAGCCACGGCGACACGCTGCACATGCCTTGCAAGTGGAGAGCGTGTCGCTCCGCTCCGCGGGGCGGGAGACGCGGAAAGACTCGGGACGCTGCAGCCTGGGGCCCAGGGGGTGGATAGCGTGTCGCGCCGAAGCGTGCCGAGCCTGGACCGGCGGAGCCACACGGCATCCACAGACTCCTGACCCTGGGCCCAGAAAACTCTCTGGGGGGGCCCAAAATGTACACCACCACCACCTCCCTCACCGCCTCCCTCTCCCAGGAAAGAGGAGAGGAAGAGGAGGGTAGAGGAGAGAGGAGGAATCGACGTGGTGGTGGTGTATATTCTTTGGGTCCCCACTCTCTCTCTCTCTCTCTCTCTCCTCGGAGGTATCCTCGGCCTTCAGGATCACGGCATCGCGCAGCGAGCCGCGCCTGGCCGCGGGGGGCAGCGCCGCCGGCGCGCCGCGGCCCGCGGAGAGCAGCGCGAGGGCGCCGGCAGCCGCCGCCAGGCCCGCCGCGCCGGCCCAGGTGCGGCGCCGGAGCGCCGGGCTGCCGGCAACGGCCTTCGGAGGCCCATCGGAGGCCCATCGCAGGCCTTGCGGTCGTCGCCGTCGACCTCGGTGGTCCTGCTCCAGCTCTCTCAAGCTCTCGCCTCCTCCTCCTCCTCCGAAGACTCAGGCTCCTCCGCTTGTCCTCTTTTTCTCATGTGCCCCTTCCCCCTCCTCCTCTTCCTCCTCCTCTTCCTCCTCCTCCTCGTACTCCACCCCTCCTCCTCCTCCCCGCCGCCCCCCCAATTCCATCCCACGTCCATCTAGATAACCCATCCCTGTCGCGCCACCGGACGTGTCCGTGGGGTGGGCCCCGCGTTCTGCTCGAAACGCCCTCAAAGCCAACCACCCCCATGCTCACGTGTCCCACTGGCTATACGAATGGAGGGCTGGTGTCTTTCTGCATGTGGCTCTCGACGTAACGCCTTGCACATTCGTGCTAATAGCTTTCACCGGCCATCGCTCGGACGTCCAGTCCCTTGTGCTTTTTGTCGGTTGCGTGCGTGGTGTTTTTCGCGGGATGATCCAGGATGCTCCTTGATAATCCCCGCCGAGAAATCGCGCACACGTCCGAGCGACACCAAGTTACAACAGCTACACGGATGGAGGCTGGGTCGTTTTCAAAAAATCACGGCGTCGTCACGGCCGCCAGCGGGGACAGGATCTACGCCTTCCAGGTCGGCGGCCGGGGCAACGGCACGGAGGACGAGGAGGGCGAGGAGGGGGAGGAGGAGGAGGAGGAGGAGGAGGAGGAGGAGGAGGAGGACGAGGAGGAGAATGAGAAGCAGGAGGACGAGGAGGGCGAGTTCCAGGTCGACGGCTGGCGTCGGCCGAGGCTGCCTCGACGCGTCCGCCCACGAGGCAGTGGGCCTCGTGCCGCGGCGGCACTGACGGAGGGCGGCTCCCTCTCAACACGTGGCTCCTGTCTGGGTATTCCTTCTCCTCCTCCCCTCCTCCTCCTCCTCCTCCTCCTCCCTCCTCCTCCCTCCTCCTCCTCCTCCTCCTCCTCCTCCTCCTCCTCCTCCTCCTCCTCCTCCCCTCCTCCTCCTCCTCCTCCTCCTCCTCCTCCTCCTCCTCCTCCTCCTCCTCCTCCTCCTCCTCCTCCTCCTCTGGCGAGCGGGACGCACGGGGACACGTTGCGGGATGACGATTAATAAAACAAATGGGGGGGAACGATTAAAACTGGGTAGTCGAAGCCAATCTGGCGCCAATCTGGCAGGCCCAATATGGCAAACGGGGGCAATCTGGCGAGGGAGCCAACGCGAATCCAGTCTGGCGAAGAACCCAAATCATCCAGTTTGGCCGGGCCAGATTGGCCCTTGGGGCCCAATCCAATCTGACAGTCTGGCCTTCGACTACCCAGTGAAAAAATAGTTGACCTGCTATTTCTGCACGAGTTTCTGACTGGAGGAGAACGATGACAAAAAAAACTGTGTTCCAGCCCGCGGTCGGTTTTTTCTAATCGTCATCCCGGGCGCCGCCGCGTGAACACGACCCCCGGTCATTTATTAATCGTCATCCTCCATTACGAGTACGATATGTCTTCCTTCAGGTCGGGCGCGTCCCCCTCTACAGGGAGAATGTTCAGAAATAGTCCAAACGTAGTATGGGGACGATGTCTTGACCATGTCTGAATCTTTGGGGGTATGTTTTGAGTATTTTTCCCAACCCTCCTTGGCTGGGTATTCGTTTTGAATAGAGCAGTGTGGTCGCGTCCCTTCTCCCGCCTCCCGCCTTTTCCTGTCTTGCCTGCGGGGGGCTGCGATCTGCGAAACTGTCGCCATTTTCGAGGCCTGCTGGGGGGCCCAGCACAGTGAGGGCCACGCGCGGATTCAAATTACACCTCGCCATCCCTGGGGGGCTGCGATCTGCGAAACTGTCGCCATTTTCGAGGCCTGCTGGGGGGCCCAGCACAGTGAGGGCCACGCGCGGATTCAAATTAGACCTCGCCATCCCTGGGGGGCTGCGATCTGCGAAACTGTCGCCATTTTCGAGGCTTGCTGGGGGGCCCAGCACAGTGAGGGCCACGCGCGGATTCAAATTAGACCTCGCCATCCCTGGGGGGCTGCGATCTGCGAAACTGTCGCCATTTTCGAGGCCTGCTGGGGGGCCCAGCACAGTGAGGGCCACGCGCGGATTCAAATTAGACCTCGCCATCCCTGGGGGGCTGCGATCTGCGAAACTGTCGCCATTTTCGAGGCCTGCTGGGGGGCCCAGCACAGTGAGGGCCACGCGCGGATTCAAATTAGACCTCGCCATCCCTGGGGGGCTGCGATCTGCGAAACTGTCGCCATTTTCGAGGCCTGCTGGGGGGCCCAGCACAGTGAGGGCCACGCGCGGATTCAAATTAGACCTCGCCATCCCTGGGGGGCTGCGATCTGCGAAACTGTCGCCATTTTCGAGGCCTGCTGGGGGGCCCAGCACAGTGAGGGCCACGCGCGATTCAAATTAGACCTCGCCATCCCTGGGGGGCTGCGATCTGCGAAACTGTCGCCATTTTCGAGGCCTGCTGGGGGGCCCAGCACAGTGAGGGCCACGCGCGGATTCAAATTAGACCTCGCCATCCCTGGGGGGCTGCGATCTGCGAAACTGTCGCCATTTTCGAGGCCTGCTGGGGGGCCCAGCACAGTGAGGGCCACGGGCAGATTCAAATGAGACCTCGCCATCCCTGCGGGGCTGCGATCTGTGAACCTGTCGCCACTTTCGAGGCCTGCTGTGATCCCCGTTTTCGAAGTGGCTAGGAGTGCTCAGGAATTGTAAATCATCAGCTTTATCAAGCCCTTTTCCTGTAGCCAGTGTCCTGCGAGTCTCCCGAATTCCGTCTGCAGACATATGTAACCCTCGCTCCGTCATCGCCCCCTTATAAAGTATCCTAAACTATTTGCGCCCCGCTTTTGCGCAGGGGTTGGGTACGTCGCCAGGTAATTTATTTTTCGCCCAAAATCACAACAGGTGGCTCCTGTCTGAGACTTCGAGCGGGACGCACAGGGACATACGAGTACGATCTGTCTTCCTTCAGGTCGGGCGTGTCCCCCTCCAGGGGGATTCTGGGCGAAGAATAAAAAAATGCTCAAGACAGACCCTCAAAGATTCGAACATGGTCAAAACATCGTCCCCATACTATGTTTGGACTATTTTTGAACACTCTCCCTGTAGAGGGGCACGCCCGACTGAAGTCTTCCTTGGAGGCGCGTGCCCGACCCGAACATATAGTACGCCCATCTCGTAGTATCTCGTTTCCCGAGCGGTGTGCTCAGAAAGCGCCCGCCACGACGCATAGATTACAAGATTTCTCGGTGCGCGCGTCGTCTCTGAGGGGGCGACGCACATCTAGTATAAGCATGTTGGGGTGACGCCGATCGAACTACGATCTGGCCAGGGCCCACGTTCAGCAAAACCAAACAGCTGCAACACCTGCACGCATGCAGGGCGGCTCCTTTCCAAAGCGGGACTCTCGCTGGCCATTCCCTTGTGCTGTATCACCAGATTGTCGCACTCCAACCCCTTTCAGAATCTGCTTGCGATCGTGATACAATAGTATATGGATTGTTGGAGATGCTTCCCCAGGAGAGCTGGCGACGAACCCTTTTTCCAAATGCTTCTGAAAAATGCGAAAACCGCTGCTGTTTCTGATTGCCGGCCCCTTGCTAGCGTGCAGGTGCCGTACAACGCATTTGTACATGTAGTGTTGGGGCGCTTAAAGAAACCTTTGGACAAACACAGCCCGAAGAACAGCATGCGTTCCAGGCCGATTACCGCATCGAGGAGCACCTCCCGACAACAAGCATGTCTTGGACAAGGCGAGACGAGCTGGTGCCCTGGCTTGCAAATGCTTTTACGAGAAGCAAGCCGGGCAGGCCGAAGGCAACTCTCAATGCAGCGACACTGTCGACATCCGAGCTGGACTCCGAAAGGGTTGCATTCTCAGCCCAAAGCTCTTCTGCTGTTTGTTGGAGTGGGCGATGGCCCGCTGGCGACGGAAGTCCAGGACAGCAGGGTTTCACCTGGGAAATGGATTGCGTCGACTGCTGGATGTACGGTTTGCTGACGGCGTCGCATTTTTTGCCAGATCGCAAAGAGAGGCTACAATCCTTCTGACGTCGCTGGTTGTGGAGCTCGCAGCAGTGGCCTGATGCTGAACGCCGGCAAAATGTCGCCCTGACTACGGAGGCGCGCCGCCAGACAAGCTTTTGCTTCCATCAGGTGTATGTATCAAACATGTGAAGTATTACAGATGGCTGGGAAACAGATTGTCGACCGACTTTGCAAACCAGAGCCAGGAATACCACCGTCAAGTCGGTACGAAGGCTTTCTACGCGAGCCAGCGGATCCTCACAACGATGCACGCTTCGATTGAATTATGTTTAAACAACTTCCATGCCGTCATCACTCCGATTGCTTCGTTTGTTTATGTACACCGCGTGATCTACGCAGCCGAGAGGCAAAAACTGGACGATGCGTGCCGCAAGCTTCTTCGGCATGTTGCCTGGCCACCTGGTGGGATTGACTGGACCAGTCCATGGCATACATTTATCCGAAAAAATGGAAGTCGCGCATGCCAAATTATGCTACGCCAGTTCTAAATTTTCGCCGGCTACGTCGCCAGCCTGCCTGCTCAACGGTGGCTGTCGCGTGTTCTTGTATGGTCACCTGCCGGAGACAGGTCCCGTGGAACACGTGGGAATCTGATGTCCAGAGCTCCTGCGACGAGTACGGGGTCGGCGACTAGAAAATGGCAACCAAAGACACACACACTCTTTGACTCGTTGTGACAGCAGCTTAGCTCCGCTAATTGTCACCCGCCTGTGCCCTAAGCGGCCGCCCCTTCGCGGGCATACAAGCTGACCTTGACCTTGACCACCTCCTATTGGCCATCGCTCGGACGTCCATTCCCTGTGTTTTGTTCGGTTTCGTGCGTGATTTTTTTTCGCAGGGTGATCCAGGACGTTCTGTGATTATCCCAGCCGAGTGCACATGTCCGAGCGATACCAAGCCTAACTCCATGGAGGGGGTGCAACGCTCCTTTGACACAAATGAGCTGCGGACGTCAAACGATATCGATAAGAACAGATACCACTGATTGTGCACGTGAAGGGAAACACCCCCTCTCGGACGCAGCGGACAGCGGGCCAAAGCCCCACTCCCGCGGCGTCGGTGCCGCGCGTGCCTGCAGGCCTCTCGCCCGCCAGGTCCGTGCACGGCCGACCACTTCTCAATGCACATCGTCCGCAACTCCCGCCTCAGTGCGGGACATCTAGGTCCGTGGAAAAGAAAAGGAAAGAAAAGAAAACTCATGCATCTGCCTGGCGCCACACACACGCCCTAGAGAGTGCGATGGAGCCGGCTGCCCTCGTCGCGCACCTTAAAGCCCATAGCCTCAAAATGCCGTCTCAGATGTGTCTGATCCAGAGCCTTCGTGAATGCATCGGCCGGGTTCTGGAGTCCCGGCACATGCTTGATCTCCACTTTGCCTGCCTTGACCTGGTCCTGCAGCCACAAGAATCTCGTGTCGATGTGGCGGACCGCGCCAAGGCCCTGCCGCGTGGCGATGCCCTCGGCCGCCACGCTGTCGCTGCGCAGTAGTGGCATCTCTAGGTGCTGCACGCCGAAGTCTTGGAGCATAGACTGGAGCCCCAAAGCGTGGCTTGCACCCTTCAGCATCGCGTAGTACTCGGACTCCCCGGAAGACAGCGCCACCGTGGTCTGCTGCGTGGAAGCGTGCTTCACAAGATGAGAGCCGAGCATGAGCATCATGCCACTGCGTGATTTCCTGGTGGTAGCCTCGCCAGCCCAGTCAGCGTCTACGAAGATCTCGATGCGCTTGGGGGCCTCCTGCAGCTTGAATACCAGTGAGCCTGCCCTGGCCTGCTTAAGGTATCTCCCAAGGCGCTTCAGGTCCATCATGTCCGACTCACGTGGAGTCTTCATGGACTTGGCCAGAGAAGACGCTATGTAGCTGAGGTCCGGCCTGTCCTGCCCGATGTAGCTCGCACGCATGACCAGCGAGCGGTAGAGCTTGGACTGTGCATCATCGAGCGTCTGGGACTGCGAGGCTTCGATCATCTCGGTCACACTCTTCTTGACCGCAGGCGTCTGCACTGGCTTGGCGTCGCACAGGTGCAGGTCCCGAAGGATCATGTCCACGTGGCGGACGTCAGACTCGATGCGTGCTTCACCTGCAGCGGGATCCCAGATGAGCACGCGGTTCAGGTAGACCGTGCTCTGGACCCCTTCGGCCGCCGAGGATAGGCGGCCCGTGACCTTGTAGTCATACTTCTTCAACAGCTCGTCAAACCAGGCCTCGTCATCTGCATACATCAGCACGCCGAAGTCGTCGCCATGCACCTCGAGGGCGATGTCACGCCCTGGGTGCCACAGGATGGCGGGACTCGACTTCCCTTGCAGGAACTCGACGGACTTGAGCAGCTCGACGTAGTCACCCTGCCAGACCTGGCTCGCATCCATCGTGCCGTACATCGTGCGAAGGAGAAGTCCGACGAGTGGCTCCTCCTCGCCCTGGCGCTCCTCGGGCGGAAGCTCCACCCAGAGACGCCTCTGCACGTGCCCGTAGAAATGGGCACGCGACACGTCGTAGAACTTGTACAGCACCTCGCGGGGCTCCGAGCTCTGGAACTGCTCGAACACCCTGCTGAGGAAAAGGCTGACCAGCGCCTTGAACGCCTCCAGCGGTGGCGTCCCCGAGAAGAGGTCCTGCTGCGGCGGCAGCAGCCCCTCGGCGCGCCGGCGAACCTTCATCTCCCGTGCCACGAGCCTCGAGCGGTACAACGGTCGCTCGAGGTCCCCCTTGTTGGTGTCAATCCACCGCGTGTCGATGGCACGACCTCCTTCCGCCTCCATCTCGCGGCGTGGAACCTTCTTCCACACTCCACGGCTGCGGCACCACTCCAGCTCCTCAGCCCTGGCCTCCTTCACCTTCAGCGGGTCGAGGAAGCCCCCGCGGACGTCGTCCACGAACGCCTCCGCCTCCTGGTCCATATCCTCGGCGTGAGGCGAGGGCCCGGCGGTGAAGCCTGCCAGGTCAGACAGCGATTCTCGAACTCGAAGCTCCTCCCTGAGGCCGCGAAGGATGGCTCTGACCAGGCGGGGTGGGTACACCTGCGCCCTTTGAGCCCTCCTGTCGCCGATCAAGTGCACGTGCCGGTAGGGTTCGCCGCCGATGGACTGGCAGCGGCACTCCCCAGCAAGGATGTCGGCCAAGACCTGCGAGTTCGTCAGCCAGCCCGTCTCCTTGCGCACGAATGCCTCTCGCCCATCGGGCCCCCGAGCGTGGAGGCCCCAGCGGCACATCGGGCCGCGCACAAAGTGCACGCCCGGCAACTCCTTGACCCTCTGGACGCACGGCCGCGACCAGGAGGATGCTCCCCAGGGGTGCTCATGCAGGAAAAGTGCTCCTCGCTGATGCCTGCTCTCGCACACCTTCATGGAGAACTCCAGGTGTGTTTCTCCCTCGAGGACCTCGGAAGCCACGATGCCCTCGTCCCGCTTGAAGTTGCTGAGCTGCCTGAGCTTGGAGAAAACCGTGCACGGCGGAGAGGTCACGGTGAGGAGAGGGTCCTCCTCCAGCAGCTTCTTCATGACTGCTCGGCGGTGGTCCTCGCGAAGCAAGTCCCAGCCGGTGTAGAGGTCCGCCGCGAGGCCTGCCGTCAGGCCCATGCCGAGCGCCTTCCCTTTGAAGCGCTCGGGCGAGTAGACCTCCGCGAGGTCGACCCCGTTGATCTCGGTCAACAGCGCGGACACCTCCTTCAGCTCCTCGATCGACATGACGTTGTCGCCGATCAAGTCCGTGGCGCTCACCAGCGCCAGGATCTCCTTGTAGATCTTGCCCTTGACCTCGTCAAAGGCGCCGACGTCCATGGAGCTGCCAGCTCGTGCAGCTGGTCCTGCCAAGTCCTCCATGTCGCCACCTCCTCTAGCCCCCTCTGGGCTAGGCGCGGGCTGCACCGGCCCGGCGGACACTGCCGCGCTCGCCGGTCCAGCCGACGAGCTCGAGCCTCCGTCCACGATCATCTGCCCGTGGAGGTCCGGCTCGCTCCCAGCTCTCTTGAGCCCTCTCGGCCCGTCTCGCAACTGCGGCGGGCGGCGCTCCTCGGCGGACACGCTCGCAGCACGCTTCCTCGATGCTGCCTGTGGCGTCGCCGGGGCGCTTGCACGTGGACCTGCCATGGCCACGTCTGCGCCGGGTCCTGCCGCGGCGCCTCCTCCGCTGCTGGCCGCAACGGCTCCTCCGCCGCTGGCTGCGGCTGCTCCAGGCTGGGGCGCCGGCTGCGCCGCGCTCTCCTCCGCCTGAGCCTCGCGAGCACTCGCCCTCAGGTGGTGCTCCGCCAGTCTCCGCTGGCCTGCCGAGTCCTTCATCAGCTCGGCCTCGATGCGATCGCGGCACTCTTGGGAGTGCGCGACCCGCGCCGACCCCCTTGCCATGAGGTCCGCGCAGCCTGGACACCCCGGAGTAGCTCCGAAGCGTTCGATGTCCTTCTTTAGCGTCTCCTGACCACGGTGTCGTGGTCCTCCTGCGTGTCTCTGGTCACGATGATCGGGCCCACGGGCTGCGCGAGCAACACCGCGGGGGAAACCTCCCACGGCAGTCCAGCAAGCTTGCCCCATGACCCTGGCGTCTCCGGCGACCATGCCTGGGCTCGATGTAGGCGCTTGAAGCCCTGGGCCCGCACCACGCCCGACTGCGTCATGACGAGCAGTGCGCCTGTCCGCGAGTGGTAGCCCACGAAGTGCCCCATGAGCATCTTGGGGGCCAGCGTGCTCCTCTCGTCTCCGACTCCGAGAGGTCGATAGTGCACCCTCTCGCCGAACTCCGCCGCGAACCTCCCCCAAGGGCGGCCACGCCTCCGCTGCTCGGCCGACATGCCGTCAACGCCGAGCCTGAACTTGGAGATGGAGTCCGCGGCAAACTGGGGCAGCCACCTGACGATGGGATGCCCGGGCGAGACCTCGAAGCCGAAGGACTTCTGCATGGAGAAGAAGTTCGCTCGGATGACCTTCTTCACCTCCTTCACGCTGGCTTCGACCTCGCCGTTGCTCTCGTGCTCGCCCTTGGGCGACTCCTGCGGGATGCACTCGACATGCTGGCCCACACCAACCATCACCGCATTCTTGATCGCACAGATGCTCGCCTCGCCGTCGGACTTGAGCACGACACGGCGGTGCCCGAGGTGCTTCAAGAAGCCCACGAGCCACTTGACCACGAAGTCGGACGCGGTCTTGTCCTTGACGGCGGTCGCCCCCTTCATGCCGCACTTGCGGTCCGTCACCACTAAGATGGGGATGGAGCCGTCGCCCTCCACGTCCGGGACCTTTTCCCCGACGAAGGCGAAGTCCATGCTGACGACCGGGTCGGCGTCATCACGATCCTCGGGTCGCCTGGCGTGCTGGGCGCCAAGGCCGGCTGCCCGCACGCACTCCTCGCACCACGAGCGGTAGACCGCGTGTCCCGATGCCAAGTGCTGCTCCCGCTCTGCCTGCGTCGGCGCCCTGCCACGGCGCGCGACTCGAGCGGGTGCCACCTCCGGCGCCTGCTGCTCCTCCTCCTGGCCCACGTCCAAGTCAGTGGGCGGCGCTGGGCCCGGGCTCCCAGCCACAGCGCCGCCTCCTCCCGGCCTTACGGCCAGGCCTGCCGGGGAGGGACTGGCGACCCGCCTTCGACCGGGCACAAGTCCCAGCTCTCGCGGTGGTCGCCGAACGTGACTCTCCTGACGTGGCCTCCCTCGTTCCTCTTGATGTAGCCTGCGTAGACGCCCTTCTCAACATACAGCGGCACCACGCCCGACTCACTCCACACAGCGTCACGAATGAGAGCGTCGACGCGGTTCACGATGTCCGAGCCGGCCGGGAGGATGTAGCCACCCTCCTTCGTCAGCCAGGTGGCCCGGCCCGTGCGGTGAGTCTGCGAGGCCGAGACCAGCGGCTTGCGGATGCTGGCCAGGCGTGCCTTCAGTCTGATCGGCTCGCTCCACTCGGATCGCCCTTGGATGCATACACCGCCCGAGTCTGCTATGATCTCACCGCTGGCCGTCCGATAGCTCGCATTCGGATCGGCCGGGAGCCGCTCGCCCTTGGTGTTCTCGGGGAAGGTGGTAACGGCCGCGCCCGAGTCGAACGTGAACCTGATCCACTCCTGGTCGTCGACGGTCTCGTCGAAGCTGTTGAGCTCAAGCGTGCACAGCTCGAAGGAGCCAAGGTTCGTGGAACCCACCTGGCTCGCTGAAGGCGGTAGGCTGGTGATCGTGCTGTGGTTGCCGTCGTCCCAGTTGTCTGTGTAGACCGGCTGGCTCGAGCTCGACGCGGCACCGGGCTCGAAGGAGTTGGTGTCCCAGCGGCGATTCTTGCCCTTGCCTTTGTCCTTGTCTGCGTCCTTGCCCTTGCCTTTGCCTTTGCTGCCCTTGCCGTCGCCGGTCTTCCCGCCAGGCAGGCGGGCTGTGCACTCATTAGACGTATGGCCCCAGCCACTGCAGCGCCAGCACTGCACCGTCCGCTTGTCACGCGGCTTGGTGGTCTGGCCCTTCTTGCCGTTCTTGTCACCCTTACCTTTGGACTTGCCCTTGCCTCCTTTGTACAGCGAGTCCACGTCCATTGGGTCACCTCGCTTCCGTCGGAGTAGGGCACCTTGCGACTGTCTCGACTCCAGGAAACTCCTGATCTCCTCTACGACCTTCTCCGACGTGTCCAACCGATGCTTGTTCATCGCGAGGTGGAGTTCGAGCTCTTCCGGCACCATCGTCTCCAAGGCTGCAACCTTCACGTCGTCATCGACCACCTTGCCCAGGCCGTCTGCCTTCTTCCTCTCGTACCGGCGGATGAGCTCCTCCCACTCCTCGAGCTTGGCGTACAGGTCGCTGAGGGTGCACCGCTGCGGGTTCATGATCTGCTTCAAGAGCACACGGCGATTGCCCCCCGAAGCGGGGTCCCAGCGTCTGATGAGCTTCCTCATCGCCTCAGCGCCGTTGCCCTTGAGAGTGTTCATCACTAGGGCGAAGCTCTCACCTTCTGTCAGCGTCTGGAGTGCAACATACAGCTGGCTGACCTTCTCGCGGAGGTGAGGAATGAACTCATCCTCGTCGTCATCATCACTGCCGAACCTTGCCTCCAGAACCTCCATGCTAATCACCGTGGTCTCCTGCGCCTGGTCCTCCACCCACTCTAGCAGCTTGCGGAACTGCTCTCCGAAGACTGCCGTCAGGTACGCGTTCGTCTTGCGGTACCACTCCAGGAACTTTGCTTCCTCATTCTTGAAGATGGAGGGCTTGCCCAGCCCCTTGGTGTCCACAAGGGAAAAGGCTGGCGCAGATGACCTATCCTTTCGCTCATCCGACAGCTTCTGCACCGCATCTCCGAGCTGCTCGGCCAACCGTGGTAGATCTCCCTGCGCCTGTACTTGCCGAGCAAGCTCCGTCCTGATCTGGACATTCTGCTGCTGCATCTGCTCGGCCTGCTGCGACAACTGTGCATTCTGAAGCCTCAGCGCCTCCACCGCTGACTGCAGGCTGGCTAGGGCCTGCCTCTCTTGGTCGTTCATCGCAGCTGCCTGGCCTTGACGTACTTGAGGTACTCACCGAGCACCGACCAGAAACCTTTCAGATACTTCTGCTTCAGCACCTTCGCCACCACGTGGCGCCACCTGCGCTGCACCCTGCCGTTGGTCTTCTCGACCTGAGCCTCCTCGTCTGGCACCCACAGCCACACGCCGCCGGCAGCCCCGCTATCGCTGCTCGAAGCCGTGGCTGGAGTGTGCAGGGCGGGCCGCGCTGGAGCGCGGCCGGGCTGGTGCGCGGGAGCGCCGGTTAAACCGACGCTCCGCTACCATGCAACGCTCCTTTGACACAAATGAGCTGCGGACGTCAAACGATATCGATAAGAACAGATACCACTGATTGTGCACGTGAAGGGAAACAGGGGGGCTTCCTTCAAAACGAAACGCCCGACTGAATTGCGGGCCCCTGGGGCGCTCGTCTTATGCTCGCGCCGTGAGAAATCATCCTGGCGAGGGACTCAAACCATGTGCAATCGTGAGTAACGCAGTTGTGGGGTCACGGCGCGCGTGACGGGCGTGTCAACATCGACACGGGCACGCCATGCGGACGCTACCACCGGAGCCGTCGGTGGACTCTCATGCGAGACCACAAAACGTGCGAGGGTTGCGCCCGAATGAAGGGTGGAACCGCGCGCGGGCGCTGCCACCACCAGAGCCTTCGGTGGAGCACTCTATGGGGCAACGTAGAAAGTGTGGGGTGCGCCGAAATGGAGGTGGAACTGCATGCGGACCCTGCCACTGGGGCCTTCGGTGGAGCACCCGTGGAGCCACGAAACGTGTGAGGGGTGCGCCGACATGGGGGTGGAACTGCATGCGGACCCTGCCTCTGGGGCCTTCGGTGGAGCACCCTATGGGGCCACGAAACGTGTGAGGGGTGCGCCGACATGGGGGTGGAACTGCATGCGGAGCATGCCACTGGGGTCTTGGGTGGAGCACCTTATGGGGTCACGAAAAAAAAAGGGGGGAACGAAACGGAGGTGGAACTGCATACGGACCCTACCACTGTGGCCTTGGGTGGAGCACCCTATGGGGCCACGAAACGTGTGAGGGGTGCGCCGAAATGGAGGTGGAACTGCATGCGGACCCTGCCGCTGGGGCCTTCGGTGGAGCTCCCTGCCCATGGCGCTACGAGACGCTGTACTGGGTGGGTGAAACGCAGGGAGGAGGGAGGAGGGGGAGGAGGGAGTGGGCAGCGGGAGGAGGAGTGAACGTGGGGCGCTGTCTCTTCAAAACGAGGACCCAACACCACAGGATGGTTGGAAAAAATGCTTGCAGGAACTACCGAGGAGAGGAAATGGGCTGGGGGAGTGTACTGCAACATCGTCGGCACATAAATGGTTTACTCTGGTCCTCCTCCACCTCAACGTCCTGCCTCCTCCTCCTCCACCTCCTCCGGCTCCTCCTCTTGCAGCTCTTCCTGCCCCTCCTGCTCCTCCTCCTCCGCCTCCACCTCCTCCCGGCATCAGCATCATCATCATCATCATCATCATCATCATCAGCAGCATCAGCATCATCATCATAACATTCATCATCATCATCATCATCATCATCAGCATCGTCATCGTCATCATCATCATCATCAGCATCATCATCATCATCATCATCATCATCATCATCGTCATCATCATCATCATCATCATCATCATTCTCAGCATGATGATGATCATCAGCATCGTCATTAGCATCATCATCATTGTTATCATCAGCATTAGCATAAGCATCAGCATCAGTATCAGCATTAGCATAAGCATCAGCAGCATCACCATCACCATCATTAGAATCTTAAGTGTGCTAATCCTCGTCCTCCTCCCCAGTCTCGTCCTCGGTACCCTCGCAATCACCATCATCATCATCAGCACCACCACCATCAACATCATCATCAGCGTCATCATGATCCACATCAGCATCATCAGCATCACCAAACTCCTCGGTATCTTCATCAACATCCGCACCTCTACAGATCACCACCATATGCATGGTCGTCATCAGCATCATCATCAGCAGCAGCGTCATCGTCAGCATCATCATCAGCAGCAATATACATCATCATCAGCATCAGCATCATCATCCGCATCAGCATCCTCATCTTCATCATCGTCAACATCAGTATCATCATCATCACCACCATCATCATCATCATCATCACCATCACCGTCATGAACATGATCATCATCATCATCATCATCATCATCATCAGCATCATCATCATAATCATCATCGTCATCATCAGCATAGTCATTATCATCGTCAGCGTCATGGCCATCGTCATCGTCATGGCCGTGGTCGTCGACATCATCATCATCATCATCATCATCATCATCATCATCATCATCATCATGATCATCATCATCATCAATAGCAGCATCAACAGCATCAACATCAAAAACATCAGATCACCATAATCCTGACCACCACCGTCATCATCATAATCAGCATCAGCATCATCATGCGCAGCAGCAGCATTATCATCAACAGTATCAGCATCAGCATCATCATCGTTATCAGCATCATGAGCATCAGCGTCGTCATCGGCCTTATCATCATCAGCAGCATCATAATTAACCTCATGATTGTTGTCATCAGCATCGTCGCCGACGACATCAGCAGTAGCATCATCAGCACCATCAGCATCGTCGTCAGCATCACCAGGATCATCATCATCATCATCATCATCATCATCCTCACCATCATCACCACCATCGTCATCGTCGTCGTCAGCATCGACATCATAATCATCAGCATCATCATCATCATCATCATCACCAGCATCATCGTCATCAGCTGCAGCATCATCATCATCATCATCAGCATCATCATCAGCATCATCATCTACACCATCATCATCATCACCATCATCATCATCATCATCATCAACAACAGCAGCAACATCATCAACATCATGATCATCATCGTCATCGTCGCCATCACCAACTCAAGCACCATCATTATTATTATCCTAACCATCATTAATTGTATAGTTACTTTCAATGTCATCCTTCTCATCCATCCGGCTCCTCGCTCCCGTGCCTCATTTCTCTCCTCGCTCTACTTCCTCATCCTCCCCCTCCTCATCTCTCATATCCCCATCCTCCTGCTTCCCGTCTTCCCCTGGCCATCCGATTTCCTGCCTCCCCCGACTCAGGACGTCGCAGTCTACGTCGTCGCCGCCGTCGTGCTCGTCCCTTTTGAGTCGTCTCCGCCGGCGTCAAGAATTGCACCCTTCCGCTCTTTCTCTGGATGTTCGCGCCGCACAAGGGCGGGCCGCGGCTCAGAAACAGAAACGGCCAGGACGAGCTTTTCATCGGATCACGCGTGGCGAGACCTGTGCACGTGCACCACTCCATGGCCGGGCCCAGCCCTGAGTACGGGAGCGGGCCGGGAGGCATGTGCACCGACTCGGTGCCTGGGATGGGCCAGGGCAGGGGGGTGGACGTGCTCTGATCTCGCCGCCCGATGGGAGGAGTCCAGGGGCAAGCTCTGGAGCGGATCCTGATCGGGGGAGGAGGAGGAGGAGGAGGAGGAGGAGGAGGAGGAGGAGGAGGAGGAGGGATGGCGGCCTCGTCCGAGTCGGGCTCGCTGTTGGGGAGCAGGACGTCACCCTCGAGGACGGGGCCACGGAGTGGCGCCATCGCCGGGCTGCTGGGCGCCAGGTCGAGTGCTCGGCGCGGAGAGCGGGGCGGTGTCCAGGCGGGGGGTCTTGGGCCAGTGAGCGGCTGCGGGCAATGAGGAGGTAGAGGGTAGGGGTCGTCACTGGGAGGGGCCCAGTGAATACACCACGTCGTCTGGACGGCCAAAGGGCTCTGTGCGTGGACGCCCTAGCAGCCCAACATGTGGGAGGCTGGAGCGACTGCATACCGAAGTCCTTCGCCGAGTTCATGGGTTCCATGGCCAGCCAGACTGCATGGTGTGAGTATCGAGCCCCTCCGAGTCACTAGGCGCTGCCATGCCCGAGCACGGCATGGTCGCCAAGATGGGGACGGAGTGTGCCCCCCCGAGTCCACCACCAGAGTTGTGCCCCCGGCCTGCAGGTACCCCGATCCCCTGCCCACCCCTGGACTACTGGCATCGCCACCCTAAGCATCTTGTTGGCCCGCCACCGAAATGAGAACAGACAAAATACGAACGATGACCACATAACACATGGTGTCTAAATCCGACAGCGGCTGCGTGGGTCATTGTCTCAAGGTCCGCCGCGACACCGACAACGACTCCTGTTCAAAATTGACAAACTCTGATGTCGGTCTCGTACTCATGATACAGTTCCGTGCGTACCCATTTAGCGGATTTAAAAAACTCTGAACCAAAAAAACCTTGACATACCTTGAGGGCGCAACTTTTGCTTTCGCCAGCTTCCGCCAGCGGAGGCAGCCTCGTTTTACTTCCGCCGCTTTCCGCCGAGGAAGAGATGGCAACTCCCTCGATCCTTGAAGGAGAAAACGCCTTGCAGGTCCAACCGAGCGTGGAGCCGAGGGTGCTTAATGGCGCGGCGATGCTGGTAGGAGTCGAAGGCATTGAGACCACTCATCAACGGCTCCAGTACCACAGCAATCCCAAGCAATACAAAGCAATGCCCAGCTGTGCCGAGCAATGTAAAGCAGCAGTGCACTGCAATGCGATTGAAATGTTAAAACAATCCAGCGGCGACGACGGCGACCAACGGCGGCGACGGGCGGCAACGAGCCGCCCAGACCGGCACGAAGGCTCTGCTACCTTAGAAGACAAGTGAGAACCCCTAAGTGCAATCACTGCTTCGGGGCAAAAACAAATATCCAACGTTCGCAAGCCGTGCTGGGCATCGCCAATCGTTCGGCCAGCGGCGTGGAGCATCCGCTTAACAGGAGCATAGCGACCCCAGTCCCGACTTGGTGGGGTTTGCCCATGGAGACAACATCTGGTGCCAAAGCTCTGAGCTATCCGGCAGAGGGTCCTCTATCCTCGATGAGGGCGCGTCCGAGCAGCCCCCTGGGGATGCATCCACGAGTCACCCCGCTTTTCCGAGCGGCGTCACTGTCCTAGCGGAACTCGGGACTTGCTCGCCTGCCACCGCTGATTGCCGACATGGCTGGCAGCACGTCGCTGCTGCCACCGCCACGAGCGCCGCAGGCCGTCACCGCCGCCATCGTCATCATCAGGGCGGCCACGGCTGAGATCAGGTGCCACTTAGGCTGGTCGCCTGTAGCAGGAAGGGCTGGAGTGGCAGCAGCAGCAGCAGCAGCAGCTGCAGCAGAAGAACAAACGGCGCAAGCAGAAACTTTGGAAGGTGGGCGCGAACTTCCCGGATCGACTTTGGACCCCCCGCCCCCTGGCACGCGGAGAGCGCCGTTGGCGGCGCCAGAAACACGGTCAGTCACGAGAGGCGAACATATCCGTATCCGCCCTCGCAGTCTGGATTCGGGGGGAGGAGGAGGAGGAGGAGGAGGAGGAGGAGGAGGAGGAGGAGGAGGCGTGATCTTCTGGATACGCAGTTGCACAGATACGTTCCGCACGGGGCATCCGCGAAGAAGCGCTCCCACCCGCCTGGCCGCGGACCCCAAAGGGCCCCGCCCGCGGAGGCGCGGAAGCGGACATGCGTGTTCGCCCGCGAGCCAAGGGGGGTCCCAGAGCCGGCCCAGCAAATCCGCGTGGACCTGCGAAAGCTTACAGTCATCGGCCTGACCTAAGGAACGATAAATAAGGAACGAAGCCCCGTTTTTATCCGAAGGAATAACGCGTAAGGAACGATATAAAATAAATGACGCATAAGGAACTGTAAATAACGCATGTAAACCTAAGGAACGATCGCGCCCCTTCTGAAAAGTAAGTGTTCCTTATTCAAGCCGCTCACTGTATGCGGGTGCCGCGTTCCTTCCTCGAAGAAGTTGGCCACGCCCCCAAGAGGCAGGCCAACAGGCAGGGGCGCCAGCCTCGGCGATCGACGGCAGCGGCTTCTGCTGGACGGACGCCACTGGCCAACATGCTGGCAACGCTCCCTGTAAAGCCGACAAGCCGCATCTCCACTCATACCTTCCCATGTTTGTTTGCGCCCTGCACTTCTTCGAGACCACCTAACTCGAAGAAATAATTGGGTCGCTTCGTAAACATGGTTACACTGATATGTCACTAGCCATCGAGACAAACATATCCTTAAAACTTCAACTGCCAGAATTCCATCAGTTCATCTTCTGGAGATGAGCTTGAAGAGCCCGAGCAAGTATCCAGCTTTGTCCGTTCCACATGTACTCCTATGCGTTGCGCGGCCTGCAGAAACGTCAGCGTCCCTTTTCTATGAACGTTCTGTACTACCCACATCTCACGACTGAAGCGTTTCGCTGTCTGCAGCAGCGGCTCGCAACAATCACACTCGTAGAGTATATCTGCTCCAACAGAGAGGTCGAAAACACGACCAACGCCTCCGCATGAGGCGTTGTTCGAGTCGAAGAGCGCTGCACGCTGACGTGTGGCATCCCAGCGCCAGTCCAGTTCGGCTGCACGAATCTGTTGATAGTTCGTGCGTGTTTGGGCAGATTGAATCCCACCAGCCCTTTAGGGCGTGAGTGGTTTAGCGAGCCCCCTCTGTCCTCAACCCCCCTTCTTCCCCTTCGGGGAGGGGTTTACCCCTCCCCCTACCCCCTCCCCCTGGGCCTGGAGAGGGAGTTTCGCGGGTGGTCAGGGCGGTCTTTTTCGACTCCTGGGAGGGCTAAAAAACGACGACCCTCACGAGGATTCTGCCCCCGACGGGGGGATCCAGAAAAAAAAACTCTCCTCTTCTGTGAAGCCAAAATCAATGTTTTTACGAGGGGTTTGGCCCCATTTTGGCCTCCCGAGGGGGCCGCGCTCATCTTCCTTCATAGCAAAATCACTGATTTTACGAAGGTTTTGGGCTCAGTTTGTCCTTCTCAGGGGGCAGCGCTTCTTTGCGCTTCTGAGGAGGTCGCAAGAGGCCCCAAGATGGCCCCAAGAGGCCCCCAGGAGCCTCCCAAGAGGCCTCCAAGAGGCCCCCAAGAGGCCCCCAAGAGGCCCCCAAGAGGCCCCCAGAGGCCCCCAAGAGGCCCCAAGAGGCCCCCAAGAGGCCCCCAAGAGGCCCCCAAGAGGCCCCAAGAGGCTCCAAGAGGCCCCCAAGAGGCCCCACGAGGAGCCCGAACGACTCACACCAGGACGAGGGGCCCGAACGACTCACACCACGAAGAGCCCGAACGACTCACACCACAAGGAGGGGCCCGAACGACTCACACCAGGACGAGGCGCCCGAACGACTCACACCACGAGGAGCCCGAACGACTCACACCACGACGCGGGCCCCGAACGACTCACACCACGAGGAGCCCGAACGAGTCACACCAGGAGGAGGGGCCCGAACGACTCACACCAGGATGAGGGGCCCGAACAACTCACACCACGAGAAGCCCGAACGACTCACACCAGGACGAAGAGCCCGAACGACTCACACCACGAAGAGCCCGAACGACTCACACCAGGAAGAAGGGCCCGAACGACTCACACCAGGACGAGAAACCCCAAACGACTCAAATCACGCGGAGCGCTTTCTCTCCCTCCTCCTCCGCCTCGTCCTTCTCCCGCTCCCCCCACAAGGAGGATGTACACGGAGGCGGGAGGAAGGAGGAACAGGGGAGATATGCGGGGCCAAACGGACACACGCCTGAAAAACACGACTGTCGGCATGCTTCGCATGAGTTGCTGTTGTGAGATGGGCTGGTGGGGATACGCGAAGCGTAAAGAATTCCATCCCGTTGTTGTGAGGGCAGAACACTAGAATTCAGATTCACGTTCTTCTCGAGAATTGAAAAACCAGGCCCTATATCTGTGGCCAAGATCTCGACGTCACCACCAGTTGCCGCGAGAGTAAGACTAACAAGGCCTACGCCAGCTCCGAATTCGATCACGCTCTTATGTTACCAACGTTCTCGAAGGTCCATCATCTTGTTTTGGAGCAGGACCGAACTACGCCACAACTTCGTGCTCACATCATCGGGCAAGATGGTTATTCTGAGAAAACCCGAAGGCTTTGATCCGTCTGTTTCCACCCCGACCTTGAAAACGTCCGGTGCGTAACCGTCAACCTGAATTCCGAGTGCGGCCTGATGCTTCTCGTGCTCGCTGACCTGGAGCTCGTCCTCGGCTTTCACTTCTTCCGCCCGTTTTGGACCGCAGGGGACGCCATCTCCTTTCGATGCCCACGGACGCAGCCACTGCAAATTCTCGGGAGAGGGCTCACAATACACAACCGCTATCAGACTGCGCGGGTTTGAGCCCTCCTCGGTGTTTTTGCGGTCATGGTATCCGTCTGCGTACACATCTGGAAGCCATCGCCAATCCCCGTCTTCTGCAGACGCCCTGTAGAACACGTTTGGCGTCGCGGCCATGCCGATCGAGGAGTCCCCTGCCAGTCCCCGTGCCATTGCTGCCCAGCCGTATCTGGCCTTGGGGTGCAGGGGCGAGTCGAAGGCCTTGGGGCACAGGAGCGCCGCAGGCCTTGGAAGTGCAGGCCAGCATCGGCATGGCGGAGCGCCCTGGGCGGCCGACAAGCTGAGGCGGCTCGGGCTGAAATGGCGACGACCATCTTGCCAACCTGGATTCGAAGGCACCGAGTGGGCGGAGGCAACTACTGGGAGGCTCTCGTCGGAAAGATTAAGGAGGATTAAGCCCCATTTGGGAGCTGTTATGCCGGAGTGGGCCTCGGATTAAGCCGGATTAGGCGGGATCAACCGGGATTAAGCCGGATAAAGCTGGATCAAGCCGGATTAAGCCGGATTGAGCCGGATTTCGGACCAGGGCAAAAACAGAATTTGACCTCCCAAGAGTTGCATCCGAATCTGGGTAAGGGGACACCAATGCCACGCCGCCACGGAGACGTGATCGGCTTCGGACACCTGGGGCGCGCCGGCGTTCACCTCTCCGGGGTCCTGCAGACCCGATTGTCGAGACACGGGCGGGGGCTCAGGACTCGAACGACGTCTTCAGCCAGGCCAGACCCCTAGAAGGGTTGTCTTGGAGGCGACCAGAGTCTTGCCTGGTTGAGCCTCAAGAGAATCGCACAAGAGGGAGGGGGTGAAAGCGCATCCGATCAAAATCGCCCTGGACCCCTCCCGGGGTCCGTTGGTGCAGCTTTCCCCCCCGATCCGTTTTTGACGGCTGTGGCCCCCGCGGAAGCCGAAAGAGGCAAAGCAACCTTCTCGAACCCAGCGCCACGAACTTCTTCCCGCCATTCCTGCTCGCCAGAACGGTTGCTGGGACCCTGGGCCACCTCCGACCCCCAGCCGGCTCCAAATTGTACCCAATACGTCTGGGGCCGATCGGACCCGCAAAAGTCCATGTCGTTCATTTCTAATCGTGCTCATTTCAAATTGTGCTCGTTTTTGTTCCTGGCCCCCTAGTGGCCAGGAAGAGGTCCAGGATAGAACAATTAGAAATGAAAGGATCTTGGCCCCGAAGAAAATCAAAAAAACTTTAGAATAATTAGAAATGAACAATGTGTGGGCCTCGCGAAAGGCCGCCCCGCGCTGGGCCTCTCCGCCGATCTCCTGCGAGTCCCCGGCGGGCCTCCGCCGAGGGCGGAGAGGTCGGCCCAAGGACTCGTCGAGGACGAAGACCCTTCTAAGAGAACGGCGCTCATGAACCGTGAACCCGGGGGAGGGAGATCAGAGAGGCAGCCCTACCAATGATTCGTTGGATGGAGGCGATCGGTGTTGTCTCCTCTCGCAATGAGAGGGTACTAGCACTGTTACGTCAACACCTTGCGAGCCGAAAGGGCAACGTTAGAGGTAAGGATAGAGGTTAGAGAGCGTACACACAAGCACGGTACTATGTTTGGACTCCCGTCAAGCCCCGCCACAGCGCGGCGCCGAAGAAGCAAGCACCGCACCATTCCTGGGTCGAGGGTCGAAGGTGCCTCGGGCAACGAAAACGAGGCACGGTGTACACAAATCGTCCGCGAACCCTGAGGGGGAAGGACAATCGGGGGCGCGCAAGCATGGATTAGCGATCCATGGATTTGGCGCGCGGTCGCCAAATCCATGGATCGGGGCAGGTGCCCTCCCCAGAATGCGGCCGGTGCCGCCTCGCCCGGCGGCGGAAATCCGCGACTTCCCATGGAAACGGGCCCCGTCGCTAATCCACGCCCCCTTGATCCATGTTTGCGATCGCCCGAGACAATCGGGCCGGGCGAAAGGGGGGATAGCAAAGGGGGGTTTGAGAATCAGCTCACGCAACTGATTTTCCCGGGAGGCGCCCATGTATATCAAGGAATGGGCCTGGCGGCGGGGCCGAAACCAGCTGCACGCAGCAGATTTCGTAACCCCCCCTTTCCCTATGCCCCCCTTTCGTCCGGCCCGAGATCGGGGATTGACAGACCTCCCTTTAGTAAAACGTGGTTTAGTGAAAACGACCTCGGGCCCAAACCTGGCGGGCGCAAGCCTGGAAAATAACGGCCGCGGCGCCCCCTCGGGAACCGAAAGAGGACAATTCACACATCGACGTGTCAGGGTAGGAGGTCTGTCCACCCCCGACGAGACAAGGGGGGACCAGCTCAGGGGGGCGGGAGACGTCGAGTCGGAACCGGCGGCACGCCGCCGACAGAACCGGCGGCCTGGAGGGAGAGAGCGCACGCTCCCGGGCGGGGTGGGCTTCGAGGGGCCCCCGCTCGGGGAGTTCAACGGGCCCCTGCGGGGGCGATGCCTTCCCTCGGGAGCGAACGGGCCCACGCAAATTATGGTGCCCGGACTGTGCCTGACTGGCTCTCGAATCGGATGCGTGATTTGTCGATGGTCATATGCGATGTTGCGCTGCGTTTTCGCGCCGGCGCTTCGGTCTGCGAGGTCAGCATCAGTGAAGGAAGGGGCCCTGGGACACACACAAATGAACAGACACAAATAAAAAAAGGATTCCCCACATCTTCCCATATTTCCTGGATTTCCGTCCTCCCCCCCGCTTCCCACACTGTCGCATATGCTCCTGGGCACCGACGATGAACTGTGCCTCGTGCACGTTGAAGCGTGGAAGACTGCCGAGGGTTGTCTGGCAGGGTTTCTTCATTCGAATGAGGGACCATATATGCGTTTAGCTTTGGAAGTACCAAGTTGCCTGTACACCATTTAAAATTTAATGTTAGGGCAGTGCGTCGTATGTTCTGCTTTACAGCCTACAGCGACGATCTCGTGAAGGTAAGGGCATTTACTACTACTACTACTACTACTACTACTACTACTACTACTACTCCTACTACTACTACTACTACTACTACTACTACTACTACTACTACTCCTACTACTACTACTACTACTACTACTACTACTACCACTACACTACTACCACTACCACTACCACTACCACTACCACTACCACTACCACTACCAACTACTACTACTACTTACTACTACTACTACTACTACTACTACTACTACTACTACTACTACTACTACTACTACTACTACTACTACTAGTACTACTACTACTACTACTACTACTACTACTACTACTACTACTATACTACTACTACTACTACTACTACTACTACTACTACTACTACTACTACTACTACTACTACTACTAGTACTAGTACTAGTACTACTACTACTACTACTACTACTACTACTACTACTACTACTACTACTACTACTACTACTACTACTACTACTACTACTACTACTACTACTACTACTACTACGCTGTTCGGATATGCCAGTCCATGGCACGGCCAGGTCTCCAACCTGCGCGCCTCCAACGCACCGCTCGACTCCGCCCCCCTCCCCCCGGGCTCGGACGAAGAAGAAGCTGCAAACCCCCCTGGCGGCGCAGGGGGTCCACCGCAGAGCCCAACGATCCGCGGGGACTGCCGAAAGCTCTGCTCTGGCTTGTCGGCTTGTGCAGTGCCTCCTTCGTCCAGCGCTGTCACAGGCTGAAGCGCTCCAGCACCCGCCAGCCACCGCCGCAGGGCCCCTGCGCGTGGCAGCCCTGGCCCGACGCTGGCCCCGCCGCGCGCGGGGCGCGGGCGCCGCCGCGCGCCTTCGCGGCGGCTGCGACGGCGGCGGCCCGGCCGCCGCCGCGCGGGCCGCTGGCCTGGCCGAGGCCCGCCCGCGGCGCGCCGGGCAGCGCCGCCGCTGCGCCCAGCGGCGCGGCGGCGGCCTCCGGCAGCGCCGCGGCGCGGCCGCCGCCGAGCGGGCGGCCGACGTGGCCGGGGCTCGCCGGCGGCGCCTGGGGCCAGAACGCGGGGATGGGCACGGAGCTCGTGGGGGGGCTCCGCAGGCGGAGGAGGTCGAGCTCCAGCGCCCGGACGAAGGGCACGGCCTCGGGGCCACGCGCGAGAGCGGCGGGCGGGCTTAGCTGCCTCGCCAGGTTCGCCGCCAGGCCCTGCACCTCTGCGGCGGCCACTCTGAAGGATGAGGCGCCCGCCACCTGCAAGTCAGCCAGCGCCTGGACGAAGGCACGAGCGGACTCTCCAGAGGTCATGTTGATGTACACGACTGAGGCATCGTCGCCCGACGCGTGGTCGCGATCCATGCGGAGGTAGTCATACGCGAAACCGAAGCCGAGATGGGCAATCGCGTTCATATGCCCCGGAACGCGTGCAGCTCCTCGGTACGTTCTGGATGCACAGGATCATCTCGCCTGGGATAGAGACTCTCGCGGCCCAGTCGCCGACGAGCTGCGTCACGGCCATATCCCAGAGTACAGTACGGGCGAATGCCGTGGGCGCGAGCGCGCCTCAGAGAGCGGTTCAAAACAACGATCCCAAACAACTTGAGCCAACATGGCTACGGACACCGACGATGAACTGTGTCTGTGTGTTCTTGTTCCTCCTGAACCAAGGCCTCCTCCTCCTCCTCCTCCTCCTCCTTTTCCTCCTTTTCCTCCTCCTCCTCCTCCTCCATCTCCTCCTCCTCCTCTTTCTCCTCCTCCTCCTCCTCCTCCTCCTCCTCCTCCTCCTCCTCCTCCTCCCCCCAGGGCCACCCCCCAGGGCCACCCCCCGGCGCGTGGTGAACCCAGGGCCACCCCGTGCAAATGTGGCTCTCGTCTCAGCGCCGCGCACATTCGCTTTGAGAGGTTGCAGCAGTTTCGAGGGCACGCGTGGTGAACGTCCCCGAATGGTTGTTTTTGCATGGTGACGAACTGTCAGGGCAATGCCATTACGTTGACTCTTGGTGCCCAAGACCGAGACATGGCGTTCTGGCGCGATTCAGGATCGCCGAGACAACACAGTAACGGTAATTCGCAGCGCTGACATCTCAGAAATGATGTCCTGGCACAATATTGTAGATTTTCAAACGGTTGCTTTCCAACTGGGTATTTCCGTCAGTGGAAGCAGATCCTTGCTGGGGCCTGTGAAGAGGGAGCTTGGAGCTGATGAGTCTTGGGTTTGCACTCAATACCAATACAGCGCTGCAGCGAGGAATCCCATGAGCGGGCACGCCGAGACCAAAACTTAAGGATCAGGCTCAGGCCAAGCCTTGAACCCTGGGGGGAGTTTCCCTTCTTTCAGGTACTTCAACATGCGCTTACCCCATTCGCCCACGCGATCGGGTCGGCACTCTCCCCCCAGCTAAATGAATTTCCCACGCGTTCCAGTTGCCCCGCAAATCCGGCACCAGAAAACCCCCTGGCAGAAGCTCAACTTGTGCGAGGGGCTGATACCACGCGGGACTCTGGCGCATGGGGTCGCCAGCCACTCCAGCTTCCTCTGTTCAGCCGTCGGGCGGGTATTGCAAAGGGCACATCTGAGCTCCCCAAAAAAAATCCGGGGCTCTCCCGCACCCGCGCGCGTGGACGGACGGTCTTTGGGACCTCGGAGGGCCCGGCCGCCCGAGGCGTCCTCTCGGAGCACGGCCCGGGTCCCCCGAAAACCGTGCGGTGGCCCCGAGCCGCCGCTCACCGCGCGGGGCCCCCGGGGCACGGGCCTGCCACTCTGGCGAGGGCGCCGCTCTGGAGAGCAGGCTGTCATGCATCCTTTGGGGGGCCCAAAAATATGCACCACCACCACCTCCCTCACCCCCTCCCTCTCCCAGGAAAGAGGAGAGGAAGAGGAGGGTAGAGGAGAGAGGAGGAATCGACGTGGTGGCGGCGCATGTTCTTTGGGTCCCCACTTTCTCTGATGCAGGAACAGGGGACGCGGGACAAAACCACCGAGGGAGCAGGCATCCAGGGGGCGCACTCCGCGCGGGCGCGCCAGCAGAGCAACTTGCGGCAAGAAGCCCCTGCAACCTGCGAGCGGGCCTCCCGGACGGGGCCCAGAACGAGACCCACCTGGAGATCGGGAAACACAGCGAGGCAAGACAGACTTCCGTGTCCGTCCAGAGAAAGAGAAGCGCAGCCTGGGGAGAGGGGGTCGACGCGACCGACGGGAGAAGTGGCCTACGCGCCACGCGATGCGCGATTTGGTCTCCTCGCCCTCGCGCGGCTGTCTGGGGAAGAGCAACTTAGGAGTCAACTGATGGGAGGTCTTTGCAAGAACGGTGAAAGGCGATCAAGCCTGCTAAAGGGGGCCATGAAGCCAGATTTGGCCAGAACTAGACGCTGATACACCTCGGCGTATTTATACCACATGTAACACTACAAGCCAAGTGCTGAATCATACAAATGGACTTGTGGAACTTATCGCAGCACGTAGTTCAACTTTTGGCTCAAAAAGGAGTTCCCAATAAGTCCTCTTCAATTAGAAAATACGTTCCCCATGAGTTCCATATAAGTTCCCCGAGCTCCTTCCGCCGACAGACACTGCGTGTGGAAGACTATCGAGCAAAGAAGGCGCACGTATGATTTTGGCATGGTTGTTGGGCGTCCCTTGAAGCCTGGAAGCTTGTGTGGTCTTCAAATGAAAATAATGTTCACACACAAACGGTGTTGCACGCACACACGCACAAGTGATGATTGAGGGGGGCGAGCGGTCATTCACTGTCCCTGGGTGCGTGGTTGAAGTGGGACTCCGCGGCGTGGATACTGCTGCTGCTACGTGTTGCTGTTGTTGTTTGTGTTGTCGTCGTCCCTCCCACACGACCCGCCCCGCGACCCACCCTGCGACCCACCCGCGACCCACCCGCCACGACCTACCCGCGATCCACCCGCGACCCACCCCGCGACCCATCCAAGACCCACCCGCCACCACTACCCAACCCACGCGAACCACCCGCCGCGACCCACCCCGCGACCCACCCGCGACCCACCCGCCGCGACCCACCCGCCGCGACCCCGCAGCCGCGACCCACCCGCGTCGTCGCCGTGGTCGTCGTCGCCGTCGTCGTTTTCGTCGTCGCCGTCGCCCTCGTCCTCGCCGTCGTCGTCGTCGTCACCTTCGTCGTCGTTGTCGCCGTCGTACTCGTCGCTTTCGCCCTCGTCATCACCCTCGTCGTCGTGGTCGTCGTCGTCAATCTCGTCGTCATCGTCGTCGTCATCAACCTCGTCCTCGTCGTCGTCGTCCTCCTCTTAATCGTCGTCGTATTCGTCGTCGTCCTCGTCGTCGTCGCCCTCGCCGTCGTCGTCGTCGTCGTCGTCGTCGTCGCCGTGGTCATCAAACTCGGCGTCGCCGTCGCTGTCGTCGTCGCCCTCGTCGCCGTCGTCGTCGCCGCTCTCGTCGCCGTCCTTCTCGTCGTCGTCGTAGTCGTCCTCGTTTTCCTCGTAGTCGTCGTCGTGAACGCCGTCGTCGTCGTCGACGCCGTCGTCGCCGTCGTTGCTTTCGTCTTCGTCGACGTCGTCGTTATCGTCATCGCCCTCGTCGTCGTCGTGGCCGCCGCAGCCGCCGCCGTCGTCGTCCTCGTCGTCGTCGCCGTCTTCGCGTTTGACGTCGTCGTATCCGTCGTTGTCGTCCTAGTCGTCGTCGTCGTCGACGTCGTCGTCGTCGTCGTTATCGCCGTCGTCGTCATCGGATTCGTCGTCGTCGCCGCGGCCGGCGCCGTCGTCGTTGCCCTCGTCGTCGCCGCCGTCGTTGCCTTCGTCGTCGTCGTCATCCTCGTCGTCGTCGTCTTTGCCGCCGTCGTCGCCGTCGCCGTCGTCGTCGTCGTCGTCGCGAGGCCAGTGGGTCGCGGGAGGGTCGTAGGTGGGTCGAGGTCGTCGCGCCAGCCCACGCGCCCCATCACTCCTTTTTCGCAGCTGCGAGGTGCGTGCACATTTGGATGCGATCTCGTACCATTGGGGCCCCACGAGGGGGTAATCAGATTCGTACCTCTGCGCAGCCCCCGCGACTTTCCTGACCCCTCTTTGTCGGTTCCTTCCTGGGGCCGCTCGGGCAATCCCAGGCTGCCACAGGAGCAGGACGGATGAGGAGGGGCTTCCCGATGAGCCCCAGAGGGGGGGAACCAAGGTCGAGGAGGAGGACGAGGAGGGGAAGAGATGAGGAGGGAAAGGTGTAAGATGATAGAAGGGATGATGAAGAATGAGGACGTCGAGAAGGCCGAGGAGAAGGGAGCGGAGAGTCGCGAACAGAGTTATCAAGTGTTATCGGGCTCGTTATCAATGTTATCAAACTCGTTTTCAATGTTATCACGCCATCGTGAAAACATGTTGATAACCGTTATCCGACCTTGAAAACACGCCTGATAAGAATGATAACACCCATGATAACGGTGATAACGGACGTGATAACGCTGATAATGAAAAGTACGATACATTCGCCGTTATCAGACCGCCTGAAAACCGTTATCATATGTTATCAGACCGTTTTCAGACCGTCGGATAACCGTTATCAAATATTGAAACGCACCTGATAACGGTGATAACACGCCTGATAACGGCTTGGTAACGGGCTGGCAACGGCCCGAAGCGGCTCCTCCGCTGGCAACGGCCCGAGCGGCTCCTCCGCTGGCAACGGGGCCTTCCTCCTCATCTTCCCCTCCAGTTTGCGATGTCGTGCCACTGTGGCCCCTCGTGGGGCCCCAATGGTACGAGATCGCATCTAAATATATGCGTAGCACTCAGCAGCTGCGGATAAGAGTGAAGGGGCGCGTGGGTCGGCGCGACGCCTTTGATCCACCCGCGACCCGCCCGTGGCCCATTGGCCCCGCGACGACGACGACGGCGGTGGCGACGACGACGACGACGGCGACGACGTCGACGACGGCGGCGGCGGCGGCCACGACGAAGACGACCCCGACGACGACGACGGCGATGATGACGACGACGACAGGTACGACGACGGGCGCGACGACGACGAACACGACGACGGTGACGACGACGACGAAGGCGGGGGCTGCGGCGACGACGACGACGACGAGGGCGACGACGACGAAGAACGTAATGACGAAACGACGACGGTAACGACGACGACGACGACGACTAGGACGACGACACCGACGACTGCGACGAAAACGGCGACCGACGATGACAAGAGCGACGACGACGGCAACGACGACGAAGAGGATGACGACCGCACCGACGACGAGAACGATTGAGACCGCGATTACGACAACCACGACGACGACGACGAGGACGAGGGCGACGACGACGACGAGGGCGACAGCGACGACGAGGACGAGGGCGACAGCGACGACGGTGACGACGTGTGTCGCGTGGCGGGTCGCGGGTGGGTCGCGGGGTGGGTCGCGGGGCGGGTCGTGGGGAGACGACGACAACACCAACAGCAACGCGCGGCAGCAACCTATTCCACGCCGCGGAGCCCCAAAGGCCGCACCCAAATGCGTACCATCGCGCGGCCCGAGAAACACGCACTCACGCACACACACACACATACACACACACACACACACAATTGCATCACGCCCGTTCTCCTCATCCGTTTCCTCCTCGTCCCCATCTTCGTCGTCGTCCTCATCCTCGTTATCCCCCTCCTCTTCCTCATCCATTACCTCCTCCCCCTCATTCATTCTCTTCGTCGTCGTCTTCCCCGCTTGCGTGCCCATGGTCTTTTGACCCAAAAACGAAACCCGCATCGGCTGAACAGCCACCCTCCTTGTGATGGGGACGCAGAACTGTTTCCAGGTATCGTATCCGCCCCCCCAGTCCCGAAACCAAGCATTATAGAGTCAAAGCCCTGTCTTGCAGAAGCTACGTTAGATATCGAGCCTTGGTATTTTGAAAAGGTTGAGCACGGGCACCATAATTTTGACCTGATCGTGTATACTAACACCTGAAGGCCATACTGGTGGTTGCTGATATGCATGAGGAACCCCTATGTCAAGTATGGGATGGCAGCCCCAGCAGAGCTACTTCAGAACTACATAGTAAGTCTCATAAGTGATACGCAAGCAAGTAACATACAAATCAAAAGGTAACTTCGATAAGTATCGACAACACCACCATGCACATTTAGCCGAAGTCTAGACTATACACCAAATGTGCGCCAGGTTATTTCGACCGCCTGCGGCAAATTTATCCAATGAGCGAATACATCTTCCAATACTTCTATTTTTTTCTGGACCGCCTATTCCAATACATTTTTCCTGGATCACCTATTCCAACACATCATCCGATGAGCGAATACAACACTACTGGTGGGTGTAGAACACTACCTTTGCTTTTAAACAAGTACAAGTATGCTTGAATCCGTGTAACTGGCGCAAGAGCGCCGAGCTGTATCAGCGTAACTAGGCTGGCTTAACCGGAACCGGACAGGACTATGCCAAATTCTTCGAGCACGAAAATACCAGCTGCCGATGCTGAAATTAGTCTCCCCAAAAACTGCGCCCGAATCTGGGCAAGATCCATTCTGCCAGAATCAGTCAACATCAAATCGAAATACCTGATCAACTCGGAATGTTCGTCGGATTGGACTGCACCGACGGGGAATCAGATCAGCTGCGCCAGGATACACAGCGTCGCCACACAATCACTGGGCCGCATCGGACCGTCGGAAAAACGACATCAAATGCAGCGTTGATGTATTCTAGGTTTCGTAATTTGGCGCAAAAACAGGTAGGGAGGGGGTCGGGCTCTCGTCCCGTCAATATCTCCGATTGAATCATCTTGAAATTTTCAACATAGCGCACATACAAGATTTACCTCATGAGGCGTGAACTGGAAAACAAAATCATTCTAACAATTACAATACAACGCAAATATTTGTGAAACTTATCGATACTTTGAAATGTATTATGATGTATTGTGAAAAATCAATATATGTTTGACGTGAATGAACACATTTCTAACGTAACATATATTTAACATGTATGTTTAAATCTTTTGAACAACGACGTCTCTGAATCAACATACTGATAAATATTCTCATGAATTCATGATTAAAAACTTGATGTACACATATGGTTTTTTTTTTTTTATTATTATTTTTTTTATTTTTTTTTTATTTTTTTTTTTTATTATTTTTTTTTTATTTTTTTTTTTATTTTTTTTTATTTTTTTTTTATCAGCCTCGGACACACAATCTCTCTTACCAAATCAGACCTCCTGGCAGGCGGCAAACGGCCGCCTGGCGACGAGGGACGCCTTGCGAAAAAACGAGCAGGAAGAGCGGAAGGGGGAGAGGAGGGGAAGGAGGAGGAAGGGGGAATCACCAAGCCACGCTCCAGTCAGCGAAGGAGAGGAGCGGGTGGAAAGCGAACGGCTGTCTCCAACTTAAAATACAGCGCCATGCAGGCACACTCTGCCGAACGCAATACACGACAAAAGCTTGGAGGCGAGACTGAAAGTCTTGCACAGAATTGGCCTCAGTGATCGCCTGTGGAAGGATGTTGTACAAACGGATAGCTCCGAGTGGAGATCGCAACAGATAGTCGGGCGAACGAGCATGACAAGTGTCACGAAGAATGCGGTCACGACGTCTGGCCCCACTAGACCGGGTGAAGCGAAGGAGGGAGGGAGCGGGGGCAAGGGAGAAGAAGGCAGAGAGCGGCGAAGGACCCAACCCGAGAACGGAACGATGAAGAACACCGAGAATAGCAATGTCCCTCCGGAGAGCAAGGGGGGCCAAATTGAACCGAAGAAGCGCGTCTTCGTCAGTTAAACTTAAAGCATGGAGAAAACGATGTTGTACCGCATCTATTTGGTGCAATGCACTGGTAGACGCGTACGAAATGGCCGGAGTGCGGTATTCGATGTAAGACAACACGTGGCTTTTATATAACATAATAAGCTCACGTATGGTAAAGTATCGGCGACTGTGCAACAAAGAAAATGAACGCCAACCAGCTTCGCGAGCGCACTCGTCGATTGTCTCATGCATTAAAAGTTTACCATCAAAGACAGCACCCAGAATTCGAAACGAATCCCCCTCGGGTTGAGTCGGAGATAAGATGTGCATGCTTTCTTTGCTCGGATCAAAACTAACTCCGTTAGCTTGCCCCCACGAGTGGAGCTCGGCCTGACAGAGCCGCATGGCTGCAAAGGCGTCGTGATTAGATACGCTGCTGTCTAGAAACTTAAAAGAATTCAGATCGTCTGCGTAAGCGACCTCACGAAAACCTGTTTTCGAGATAGCTTGGTGCGAGTCCGCATAGAATACATTCCACAAGCCAGGTCCAAGCACAGTGCCTTGAAACACCATGTCGGCCAAGGGGAAGGCAAGCGAAAGCGCGCCTCCAGCGACGACCTGCGCACGACGGCCGTCAAGCCAGCTAGCGAGAACCGCAAGGATTCGCGGGTGGACTCCTGCCCGCTCAAGTTTTTGCAGTAAGCGTTCAGAAGAGACCTTATCAAAGGCGCCTGAAACATCCGAACAATATACTGCAATGCGGAAACACTGCGAGAACGCAAGAAGCCACTCTAAGAGGAAAAAGAGGATGGCATCACGAGCTCCCCTGCCAGGCGTGTAAGCAAATTGAAATTCTCCGTAGCCCACGGTCCGGAGAAGATGCGGGGTAAAGAGTTCTGCTATTAATCGCTCTGCTGCTTTGGAAATCTGCGCAGTGAGCTGCAGGCCACGGTAATTATTCGGGTCGTGCTGAGAACGGCTTTTAAACAAAGGATGAATCCAATGTAACTTCCATATGCTAGGCCAGACGCCTGTTCTCAAAATAAGCCGGGTTAAAATAATGAGAGGCAAAGCAAGCTCGTCTGCGCATATTTTTAAAACACGTGCAGGGATCAAATCTGGGCCAGTGCCACTATCAGTACGAAGATCAGACAGAACGTGTTTCGCTCGCCGAAGGCGGAGAGGAGGGAGAGAGGGAGGGGGAACAACAAGGGCAGGAAGGAAGGAGTAGGCATTGAGCTGCAAATCCGGAACATTCCATTTGGAACGAAAGGACGAAGCGAAAAGTTCTGCTTTTTCCGCGGCGGCTACGCTCCACGAGCCGTTCTCACGACGAAGTGGGGGACAACTGCTCTTTGAAACTTTAGACATCAGCTCTCGAGAAATATTCCACCAACCTTTGGAGCCTGGTCGCAAAGACTTCAATCTACGACGTGTTCTCTCAACAAAAGCGTGATATGCTGTAAGCAACGCGGAACTGCATGCACGAACGGCTGAAGGAAAAGCATCGCTACCGGCAACGGCCGCTTTCTGACGAATACACTCTACGCATTCTGGCGTCAGCCAGGGATGGCTCGAACGATTTTGTATCGTCATGCTCGGAATGAACATTCGCATAGACTGCATTAAAATATCAGTAAAACGCGCTGCGGCATCATCTGCGGAGAGAAGGCTGAGAGCACTCCAATCAGTCGAACGCAAAAAAGAACGCAAGCCACGCCAATTCGCCTCGGAATATTTCCAACACTGCCGAGAACGATCTTCGAGAGAAAGGGGTGGAAAAGAGAGAGAACACATCACTACCCTGTGATCAGCGAGCTCCGGCAAAACTGCACAAGATACATTATCCTTCAAATCCGTTAAAACTAAATCCAAAAGATTCGGGCCTCGGGTAGGCTGTTTGACTCGCTCTACGAATCCATGCAACGCACACCACCTCTGCATTGCAAGCCCCTCAGGCGAAGTTATTCGAGAGAAACGCAACCACGGGATGTTGTGCAAATTGAGATCTCCAATTACGATAGTACCAATCACAGCACTAGAATAGGAGCTCCACTCCGCAGCAAATGCGTTTATCGAATCGGTCTCTCCGTAATGAGGTCGACGATACCACGCCGCAATCAAAACGGGACCTAAAGAAGAATGAAATATGCACCAAACGATTTCTGCACCACTGGAGGGAGGTAGAGGAGAAAATAAACTTACAAGATCATCACGGACGAACGCTAAAACACCACCGCCGTGAGCGTCACGATCTCGACGGCTTAGAATAGTATATCCAGACAGAGCTGGAAATTTACAACTCTCATCAAGCTTGGTCTCATTCAACAAAACTAAGGAGGGAAAAAAGGGGAGAAGGGAAAGACGACCTTCAAGCTCCGCTCGGTGTGTCAAGTAACGGTCGAGATTCACATGTAAAATGGTAAGGTGCTCGATTGCAAGAGACGGTAAGAATCCGGATTCGCGCGGACTCCCGTCTCGAGGCGGCGCCCTGGATTCAACAGGCGCAAAAGAAGTAAAATACTGTGTAATTCTCCTTTGAGAGAAATCCACGCGTGAAACAGGCATTGAACTACAGGCAGAGGACAAGTGGGCGACAGGAAGAGACGAGGCCAGATAAGGCAAAGAAGTGAGGGAACTCGAAAATCCGGGCCCCCTAGAATTAGGCACGTTAAGCAACGTTGAAAATTCGGGTTTCCCGGAATTCGGTGCGTTAAGCGACGTGAAAAATCCGGGTGCCCCGGAATTCGGCACGTTAAGCAACGTCGAAAATCCGGGTCCCCCGGAGATCGGCACGTTAAGCAACGTCGAAAAACGGGAACGGTCCACATTAAGCGATGTCGAAAATCCGGGTCCCCCGGAACACGTCTCAACAAAATGCGGTGTTTCAGAAGAAATTGGAGACGCGCAAACCGCTCTCGACAATGACTCCTGAGAACTTCGACAGGATGATCTTGTGAATGTGCGAATAATCAGCGCAGAGACTGAACGAGGACCTCGCCTCCTAAATCTACGTCTCGGGAGCCGCTCACTTTCCACATCGTGGAGGGCGGGATATTCAACAATCTCATGGTCAATTTGGTAATGCGAACGTGCTCCCCAGAATCCCTACGGGAACTTCAAGTGGACGTAATCGTGAAGAAAGGAGCCTTTTAAATCTCCAGCAGACTGCTCGAAAACAATATTTCCATTCACTGTAACAGTGCGATTCTTCCAGTCTGCTTTCACTGATTGGCTACCGGTCCTACTATCAGCCTTAATCAGTTCCTCAGCCTTCCGCAACGCCCAATTTCTGCTCAAATTAATCTTGGTCACTGCCATTTTGATCTTCACGTTTTCCCCTGAAGACATCTCAAATTGCTTCTCCTTCGCGGACTGAAAGAAATTCTGGGCGACTACGTCACTGTGAAATTCTACGTAAGATGCAACAAATAATTTCTTATTGTTCCGTGGACCGTTGTAGAAATGACCGATTTGATATTGCCCATAATCACCAATGGAATCAATCCAACGCTTCATGTGAGAAATACGGTTGCTCTCCAAAACATCGACTTTGAATCCAATGAACGCCACCCGGCGCAAAGCAGGATCGAAAGAATTCAACAAATTCAGTGTTTCTTTGTCAAGCTGAGAATTAGACGAACCACTTGAGACTTGTAACTTCTCCACCGTGGTACGTAAATCTGCCATTTCATCCTTCAAGGGATCGACAGCCTCTGAAATACTGGTTTTCCATTCTTTACGAAGCTTATTCTCAGACTCCATGATGGCCGCCTTGGTTGCCTTCATCATCTTGATCTGCGAATTCTGAATGAACGCGTTCGTCGGCATATTGGTGATCAAGAAATTCAGCTTCTCGGAATCAGAAGAATTCAGCGATGGAGGACTCGGTTCTTCAAGAAGCGTGGCCTCGGCGAGCAAATCCAATGGACTGCCATCCACAAGGCCGGTCCCAGGTGCGAGCGGAGCCATGCTCGACGCAGCGCCGCCAGTCCCTACGCCCGAGGCCGCAGCCGTGCCGGGAGGGACCGGGGTCGCACCAGCTCCCGGGGGGGCAGCACCCACACCCGGTCCGAGACTGCCACCCGCAGGGCCGGTCCCGGAACCGCTACTCGCGCCAGGCCAGGCGGGAGCGGGAGCGAAACACTGGGACGCAACTTGCGTCCCAGCGGCGTCGGCCTCCATGCCTGTGTTGTCGCCCGTTCGCAATGACTTCTTTGGAGGTGACGCTTTGCTCGGAGATTTTGCCAAAGCTGCTTGCACTTCGGCACGACGATTATTGAGAACGCGCACTCTGCTGAGCAAGAACACCAGTCGTCGCAGCGCTGGATGAAGCCATGATGATTGGAACTGGAAGAAACTTGGAGGTATGCTCCAACAGGAGCTCACTTAATAAAAGTAGCCGACAGCCCCGGCGACTGGCGATCTGATAGCTCGTGCCACAATAGCTTGAGCCAAAATTATCTTGAGCCAACATAATCAACATATTTGAAATGAATTATGCTAGAAAAACATATACTTGGAAATACACAATTCATTTGATCAAGAATTTGATGAAAATATACAAAAACAACATACCTATCGATCCTTCCGCGTTATCAGGCCGCAAAACTGACAAAAAAAAAAACACTACACATCCAAGCAAACTATACGTCTGCGCTCTAAGACCGCAGCTGAGAAAAGGTAAATCGAAACAAAATTTCTAAGTACAATGAAACTTATACATTTCTTTCGTATTCTCGGACCGAACACCTACAAAAAGCAAAACAAAATAAAAGCCGTAAATGCAACAATCAAATATACTCTTCTTTTACGCTGTCGAACCGCACAACCGACAAGGAGCAAAAGAACCAGAAACCGCAAGCACAATGATGAATTATACTGTTCTTTCGATTTCTCGGACCGCACAACTAACAACAAATAAATGCAAACAAAAATCGTAACGAATAATAATGTACACTCTGCTTTCATTCTCTTGCACTGAACAACTCACAAAGGCAACTACAAACAGAAACCGTAAACGAAATGATTAATCATACTCTTCCTTCGCGCTTTCGGACCGCACAACTCAAAAGGCAAATGCAACCATAAACCGTAAACACAATGATAAATTATGCTACTTATTGGCGCTTTTGGATCGCACAACTCACAAAATCGAAACCGAAATGATACATTATACTCTACCTTCGCGCTCTCGAACCGTACAAGACCGTAAACAAATAATGAATATCATTATTCTTTCCCACTCTCGGATCGCACAACTAAACAAAAACAAACAACAATCGTGATGATACATAATAATTTTTGTTTGCGCTCTCGGACCGCACAAACTGAGAAAAGCAAATGCAAACAGAAACCGAAACCACAATGATAATCATATTTTCCTCTCGCTTTCTCGAACCGGACAACTAATAAACAACAAATGCATAAAACAACCGTGAACAGAATGATAACTTATACACTCCTTTTGCACTCTCCGACATAACGACAGAACAACTATAAACAAAAACTATAACACACTGATAATTATACTCTTCTTTTGCGCTCTCAAACCGCACTACCCAGAAAGAGAAATGCCCCAAAAAACCATGAGGACACAAATAAATTATACTTTTCGATCGAGCTCGGAAACTGCATAAGTACTGGAGAACTAAAGAAAAACAAATGCAAACAAGAAACCGTGAAGAAAATTATAACTTTTTTTACTGATCCGCGATTAAACATTCAACTGCCATCGATTTACTCCCTCTTCACACTCCAGGACCAAAACAAACAAAAACTGCAAACACAATAATATATTACACTCTTCTCTCGCGCTCTTAGAACGCAAAAATTACAAAAACGAATATAAAGAAAAACCGTAAACACAATAAACTATACTCTTATTTTCCGCTCTCTGATTACACAACTCACAAAATCCAAATAGAAACAAAAACATAAATCTAATTTATAATCTTATTTCGCGCTCTCAGACCGAACAAATGAGAAAATAAAAAAAACCAGAAACTCTAAATACAATGTTAAATAATATTTTTTTCGCAACTTGAACTGCGCAACTTAGAAAAAAATCCTAAATAATGAGTAATAATCTTCTTTTGCGCTCTCGGGCTGTACAAATGACAAAAAAAGAAATGCAAATAACAACCGTAATATAATAATAAATTATACTGTGTTTCACGCTCTTGAACCACAGAACTGACAAAGGAAAATGTCAACAAAACCGTAAAACTCACACAATACAAACAGAGACCGTGATCACAATAATGAATTATATGTTTTTCGCACGTTCGAACCGCGCAACTCAAACTAAGCGCTGAAGGAACAGAAATAATGACAGAAACCGGAAGCAGAACTGAAAAAACCGTCAGAACACCTAATCTGAATAGATACCTGCTTTCTTGAACAATTTCTGCTGTGTCTGTTTGCGGTTGTATCGGCAACATCAGAAATATAATAAATGTCGATTTCTTCTGATATTTTTTCTTCGCGGTCGTGCCGTTCAGGATCTAATATATTTCGTTTATTTGCCTACTGTTTTCTCTTTGCGGTCGCGCCGGGAAAGAAAATCAACAGAAAAACATCAAGAAAACTAAATGAGGAAAATAAACAGAACAAAAAAAGAAGAAAAGAAAAAAAAAAGACATACAAAAAAAGAAAGGGAACAATAAAAAAGAAAGGGGTGAGGAACGGGAGAAAGGCGCGTAGCCGGAATTAACCCTACTGGATGGGACAAGAAAAAACGGGAAAAAGAGAAGAGAAGGGCGGGATCTTAATTGTTTGCTCTCTCTCTCTCCTCCTCTCTCTCTCTCCCCCTCTCTCTCTCTTCCTCCCTCTCTCTTTTATCTGTCTCTCTCTCTCTCTCTCTCTCTCTCTCTCTCCCTCCCTTTCTCTCTCTCTCTCTTCTCTCTCTTCTCTCTCTTCTCTCTCTTCCTCTCTCTCTCTCTCTCTCTCTCTCTCTCTCTCTCTCTCTCTCTCTCTCTCATAATATATATAATATATATATATATATATATATATATATATATATATATATATATATATATATATATATATATATATATATATATATCCCTCTCTCTCTCTCTCTCCTCTCCCTCTCACTATTGCCACTGCCACTAATGCAAGTGGTTGTTATATTTCCTGTGCTCTTCTTTCGCGTTCTCCCCCGTGCCAGGGCGCCCGTGAAAGTGAGGAAGCATAGCACATAAAGACATCATGCAAATGTATTCCGTAATGAACCTCGGCACATCGGTGATCCGTAGTCGTCGCCACGCTTCTTTTGACGAGTCTGACGCGCGAAAGGGGAAGCTGTCATACCCCGCCACTGGCTGAACAATATCGAATCCGGAGGGTATAAATAATGATGTGTGATCGAACGGTATGTCGACATTCGTGCAGCTATCCGGAATCGAATGCCGATGCCGATGACGATTCAGATGATCATACGGCCTCGGAAATATAACCTCGTTGTTGTGTCGCGTTCCTCCTCCTTCCTCCCCATCCTACTCCTCCTCTCCCCCGCTTTCTCCTCCTCCTCCTCGTCATCTTCGTCGTCGTCGTCGTCCTCCTCCTTCTCCTCCTCCTCCTCCTCCTCCTCCTCCTACTGCTCTTCCTCCTCCCCTCCTCGCCCCCTGCGCGGGCCCCAGGGTCGGGCTTTAGCAGTATCGTGGCAAGATGAGGTTTCCATGGGGCCACGAAGCGTGGCACGCAGCATGCGGGCCCTGCCCGGGGCTGCGGGTGGAGTTCTCCGAAACGTGTGAAGCTCGCTGGCATGGGCCCAGGCCGCCATGCGGAGCCTGCCGCTGGGGCCTGGGGCGAGTGACTGCGAGGGGCTAGCAGCTGAAGTTTTGCAAGACCCCGTAACATAGAAGTGCACGTGAGGACGAGGTGGGCGAGGGGAAGCCGAGGAAGAGGGGAGGAAAAGGGGAGGAAGAGGGGAGGAAGGGGGATGAGGAAACTGGGGATCGAATGGCAGGACGATGGCATGAGGGAGGCAGGCTGAGGGAAGGAAGAGGGCCTTGGGATGAGGAGGATGAGGAGAGGAGAGAGGACAATGAGGAGGATTGGAGGAGGATGAGCGAGGACCAACGTTCTTTTGCGCCTCAGCGCGCGCGGTGGCTCATTGGCAGCTGCGGCTTTTGACCGCGGCCGCCGCTCGCCACCCGCGCCGAGGTGTTTGGCTTACGAAACCAATTAGTGGACCACTTCCCCAGCGCTGCAAAAAAACGCGTTCAATCACTCCTGCGCCCTGCCCTCTTGCTCTTGCTATTGCTCCTGCTCGTCGTCGTCGTCGTCGTCCTCCTCCTCCTCCTCCTCCTGTTCCTCCCCCCCTCCGCCTCCTCCGCCTCTGGTAGTTATTGTTTCCGTATTCGTACCCGCTCGTGCTACGGCAAATCCGAGTGCCATCTTATGCAAGCCAGAATCGAGGAAGAGTGCCACCTTATGCAAGGCAGAATCGAGAAATAATGACACTAAAGACACAATATATGCTCATGTGCATTCGTCGGGATTGCAATACTGTGCGAAGACTCAAATCAATGGCCGCTCACATCCTGGAATCGTTGAAACAACCAGAACGATGGTGAGAAGCGCGGGAAACGCAGCGTATGCTCATGTACATTCGTCAATTACCTCCAACGCGGAACGGTCCAGCGGATGCGGTGGACAAGTTCAGAAAGGGGTCGGGAGATCCCGTATGGTCGAAAACCTGGGGGGCAATCTGAGCCCCAAAGGAAGGCGAGTCCATCGGAGATCTTCGGAGACCCCGCCAAACACTCGAAGGCCCTCGGGCGCGCTCCTCCTGCTCCTTCTCCTCTTCCTCCTGCTCCTCCTTCCCTCCATCCCTCCTCCCTCTTCCCCTATGCCTCATCCTCTCCAGCCCTGGGGGGCCTGCAGCAGCGCTGGGGTCAGGACGACTTGGGCTTATATGTCTCCATCAACGACGCTGGCTGTCTGAGCGCCTGGTATTATTTGACAAGGGTCAGGGGGGGGAGGGGGGGGGCAATGCCGGGATGGGCTGGCATGGTATGGTTTCACATATGGACTGAACGGGTGATCAGTATCATATACAAATACATTGCATATCCCAAGCCCGCCCTGGGGTGTGTGTGGGGGGATCCATGCCTCTTTCAGAAAGGAGAATCAATGGGGGGAACCCGATGGGGGAAACTTATGGGGGAAGCGTATGGGGGGAATCCTATGGGGTGATCCGATGAGGAGTCCTATGGGCAAGCCTACGCGGGAATCCGATGGGGGATCCGATGGAGGAGGCCTATGGGGGAATCCTATGGGGAAGCCTATGGGGGAAGCCTTGGGGGAATCTTACGGGGGACGCCTATGGGGGAATCCTATGGGGGAAGCCTATGGGGGAAGCCTTGGGGGAATCTTATGGGGGAGGCGCATGCGGGAATCCGATGGGGGAGTCCTGCGGGGGACGCCTATGGGGGAATCCTACGGAAGAAGCCTATGGGGGAATCCGATGGGGGAATCCTATGGGGGAAACGTCTGGGTGAATCCGATGGGGGAATCTAATGGGGGAAGCCTATGGGGGGAACCGACGAGGGAACCTTATGGGGGAAGCCTATGGTGGGGGAATCCAATGGGGTAATCCAATGGGGAAATCCGAAGGGGGAATCCCATGGGGGAATCCGATGGGGGAAGCCCATGGGGAAGCCTATGGGGGAATCCGATGGGGGAAGCCTATGGGGGAATCCGATGGGGGAGGCCAATGGGGGAATCCGATGGGGGAATCCTATGGGGGAGACCTATGAGAGAATCCGATGGGGGAAGCCCATGGGGGAAGCCTATGGGGGAATCCTGTGGGAGATGCCGATGAGGGAATCCTATGGGGGACCCCCCATGGGGGAATCGCGCAGAGGCTGCGCGGGGCTGCGCCAAGGCTATGCGTGATTGTGCGGGGCTGTGCCAGGATTACTATGGATCACATATTCATGATTCCACAAGGCCGTCGGTGGCATAACAGGGGAGGGCCCAACCGGAGGCATGCTTTTTGGCGATCGGGTCCGGCGCCCCTGAGCCCTTTCGTTATGGTTCCAGAAGAATAGCAGGAAAAAGTTCGCACAGTTGCACACATCAACGATTCGAGTTTCTACGGGGGGGGGGGGCGCCGGCCCCCGTAGTTCGTCCGATCGACTGAAGCAGGTGCCAAAATCAGCCCATAACTTCTCTACGGGGGGGGGGGGGGCGGGGGGTTCCGCCGAAAGCAAAAAAAAAAGAACGCTCACAATCGGATCAGGCTGGCCAGAAGCAAGCTCGGATCGGATCGGCTGGACTTGTGGATGCCACGACAATGGACACCTAGCAATCCGATAATTTAATTGAGCATGTGCTTTAAATGTAGGAATAATGTCCTGCAGCTGATTTTTTTAATGGTTGTTCCCCACATGTTTAGTGGGGTTATGGTTTTCTTCCCTGCCGCGCCGCACCCGCGACACACACCTCACTCTTCGTACAGCACAGCTCAGCACAGCACATCACAGCACAGCTCAGCACACAGCTCAGCACACAGCTCAGCTCAGCTCAGCTCAGCTCAGCACACAACACAGCACAGCTCAGCACAGCCCAGCACGGCTCAGCTCAGCACAGCTCGTGGCACTGGCGCAAAGCCTAGCAAGCGTGGCACTTTCTCGACACCACAGGGGGTGCACAGGGGGTGGTCTCTCAGCTCGGTCGCTATCCACGACCGGGGGTGCGCAGAGGGTGGTCCCTGAGCGCGGCCGCTGTCCGTGCCAGTCGTCCAGGCATAGCAGGCGTTGCACTTTCTAGACACCATAAGGGGGTGCGCAGGGGGTGGTCCTTGAGCGCGGCCGCTATCCGTGCCAGTCGTCCAGCAGGCGTGGCACTACTCATCCGCAGGGGGTGGTCCCTGAGCGCGCCGCTATCCGTGCCAGTCGTCCAGGCATAGCAGGCGTGGCACTTTCTCGACACCATAGGGGGTGCGCAGGGGGTGGTCTCTGAGCGCGGCCGCTATCGTGCCAGCTGTCCAGGGCATAGCAGGCGTGGCACTTTCTCGACACCATAGGGGTGCGCAGGGGGTGGTCCCTGAGCGCGGCCGCTGCCCGTGCCAGTCGTCCAGGCATAGCAGGCGTGGTACTTTCTCGACACCATAGGGGGTGCGCAAGGGGTGGTCCCTGAGCGCGGCCGCTATCCGTGCCAGTCGTCCAGGCATAGCAGGCGTGGCACTTTCTAGACACCATAGGGGGTGCGCAGGGGGTGGTCCCTGAGCGCGGCCGCTATCCGTGCCAGTCGTCCAGGCATAGCAGGCGTGGCACTTTCTCGACACCATAGGGGGTGCGCAGGGGGTGGTCCCTGAGCGCGGCCGCTATCCGTGCCAGTCGTCCAGGCATAGCAGGCGTGGCACTTTCTAGACGCCATAGGGGGTGCGCAAGGGGTGGTCCCTGAGCGCGGCAGCTATCCGTGCCAGCCGTCCAGGCATAGCAGGCGTGGCACTTTCTCGACACCACAGGGGGTGCGCAGGGGGTGGTCTCTCCCCCTTGAGCGCTGGCCGCGCCCGCTATCAGTGCCAGCCGTCCAGGCTAGCAGGCGTGGCCCTTCCTATGACACCTGCGAGGGGTTGTTGCGGGCAGCACCAGGGGTGGTTCCCTGAGCGCGGGCCGCTATCCGTGCAGTCGTCCAGGCATAGCAGGCGTGGACACTTCTAGACACATAGGGGATGCGCTGGGGTGGTCCCTGAGCGCTGGCCGCTATCCGTGACAGCGTTCCAGGCATAGCAGGCGTGGCACCTTCTAGACACCATATGGGGTGCGCAGGGGGTGGTCCCTGAGCGCGGCCGCTATCCGTGCCAGTCGTCCAAGCATAGCAGGCGTGGCACTTTCTCGACACTATAGGGGATGCGCAGGGGGTGGTCCCTGAGCGCGGCCGCCATCCGTGCCAGTCATCCAGGCATGGCAGGTTTGGCACTTTCTCGACACCATAGGGGGTGCGCAAGGGGTGGTCCCTGAGCGCGGCCGCTATCCGTGCCACTCGTCCAGGCATAGCAGGCGTGGCACATTCTAGACACCATAGGGGGTGCGCAAGGTGTGGTCCCTGAGCGCGGCCGCTATCCGTGCCAGTCGTCCAGGCATAGCAGGCGTGGCACTTTCTCGACACCATAGGGGGTGCGCAAGGGGTGGTCCTTGAGCGCGGCCGCTACCCGTGCCAGTCGTCCAGGCATCGCAGGCGTGGCACTTTCTAGACACCATAAAGGGTGCGCAAGGGGTGGTCCCTGAGCGCGGCCGCTATCCGTGCCAGTCGTCCAGGCGTAGCAGGCGTGGCAATTTCTAGACACCACAGGGGGAGTGCACGCAGGGGATGGTCATGAGCGCGGCCCGCTATCCGGTGCCCGCCGTCAGGCATAGCAGGCGTGCACTTTCTAGGCACCATATAAGGGGAGTGAGAGGGGGTGAGTACCTGAAGCGCGGCCGCTATCCGTGCCAGGTCGTCCAGGCATAGCAGGCGTGGCACTTTCTCGGACACCATAGGGGAGTGCGCAGGGGGTTGGTCCCTGAGCGGGGCGCCTATCCGTGCCAGTCGTTCCAGGATAGCAGGCGTCGTGGCCAATTCTAGGACACCATAGGGCGGTGCGCAAGGGGTGTCCCTGAGCGCGGCCGCCCTATCCGTGCCAGTCGTCCAAGCATAGCAGGCGTGGCACTTTCTAGACACAATAGGGGGTGCGCAGGGGGTGGTCCTTGAGCGCGGCCGCTACCCGTGCCAGTCGTCCAGGCATAGCAGGCGTGGCACTTTCTCGGCACCATTGGGGGTGCGCAGGGGGTGGTCCCTGAGCGCGGCCGCTATCCGTGCCAGTCGTCCAGGCATAGCAGGCGTGGCACTTTCTCGACACCATCGGGGGTGCGCACGGGGTGGTCCCTGAGCGCGGCCGCTATCCGTGCCAGTCGTCCAGGCATAGCAGGCGTGGCACTTTCTCGACACAATAGGGGGTGCGCAGGGGGTGGCCCCCGAGCGCGGCCCCTATCCGTGCCAGTCGTCCAGGCATAGCAGGCGTGGCACTTTCTCGACACCATAGGGGGTGCACAGGGGGTGGTCCCTGAGCGCGGCCGCTATCCGTGCCAGTCGTCCAGGCATAGCAGGCGTGGCACTTTCTAGACACCATAGGGGGTGCGCAGGGGGTGGTCCCTGAGCGCGGCCGCTATCCGTGCCAGTCGTCCAGGCATAGCAGGCGTGGCACTTTCTCGACACCATAGGGGTGCGCAAGGGGTGGTCCCTGAGCGCGGCCGCTATCCGTGCCCGTCGTCCAGGCATAGCAGGCGTGGCACTTTCTCGACACAATAGGGGGTGCGCAGGGGGTGGACCCCGAGCGCGGCCCCTATCCGTGCCAGTCGTCCAGGCATAGCAGGCGTGGCACTTTCTCGACACCATAGGGGGTGCACAGGGGGTGGTCCCTGAGCGCGGCCGCTATCCGTGCCAGTCGTCCAGGCATAGCGGGCGTGGCACTTTCTAGACACCATAGGGGGTGCGCAGGGGGTGGTCCCTGAGCGAGGCCGCTGGCTGGCTCGAATCTGTCCTTGATGGAGGATAGAAAGCTAGGAAGAGGGAGGAGGTTCAAGCAATACGGCGTTGGATGACACAGAAGGGAACATTCGCGACGAGGGCTGAGAACGCAGAAAAGCGCATATATTATAAACTTAAGCAAGCATATAAGATGTAAATTGAGTATGTGGGGTTCCTCGGTCGCGTAATCCCACCAGCCCTTTGGGCGTGAGTGGTTTAGGGAGCTCTCTCTCTGTTCTCAACCACCCTTCTTCCCCTTCGGGGAGGGGTTTACCCCTCCCCCTCCCCCCTCCCCCTGGGCCTGGAGAGGGCGTCCCGCGGGTGGTTGGAGGGGTCTTTTTCGACTCTTGGGAGGGCTAAAATTCGACACCCCTCACGAGGATTCTGGCCCCGACGGGGGGGTGCAGAAATATGCTCTCCTCATCTGTGGTCGATCGCCCGGCAAATGGCCCCAAGATTCCTCCCAGACCCATCCCAGAGAGCCCCACGAGGCCCAAAGAGGCATCCAAGAGGCACCCAAGACGCACCCAAGAGGCCCCCAAGAGGCCCCAAGAGGCTCCCCCGAGGCACCCACGACGCTCCTGGAAGCCCCTGGAGCCGCCAAGAGGCTCCCAAGACGCCCCAAACGGCATCCAAGAGGCCCCCAAGAGGCCCGAAGACGCTCTCCCAAGTCACCGAAGACGCCCCAAGAGGCCTCCAAGAGGCTCCCAAACGACATCTACTACTACTCGCCTATTCCGCCACGTCCTTAATAGTGACGACACTTACTTACCTCCCTACTACCTACTCCTATACTAGACTACTCCTACGATACTTACTACTACTACACTTTACTACTACTACTAATACTACTACTTTCTATCCACTACAATCACATCTACTCACTACTACTACTACTACTACTGCTGCTGCTACTACTACTACTACTACTACTACTACTACTACTACTGCTACTACTACCGTACTACTACATACTACTGCTTACTAGTTCTACTCACTACTGCTGCTGCTGCTACTACTACTACTACTGCTACTACTACTAGTATTACCACTACCACTGCTACTAGTACCACTGCTACTAGTACTAATGGGACTACTGCTACTACTGCTGCTATTCGTACGAAGACTACTATTTCTACTATTACAATTAATCATACTACTGCTACTACCACGACAATTTCCACTACAAGTACTAAGACTACCATCACTACTACTGCTTCTGGTACTACTACGACTACGTCTACTACTACTACTTCTAACTCTAGTATTACTACTTCTACTCATGGTGCTACGGCCACTACTACTACGAGTTCTACTACTACTACTAATACTACTACTACTAGTACTATTACTATGCCTTCCATATAGACCACTGCTCTAGTGACTGCCACTGCTACTGAGACAACTAGTGCGACGACGACGTTGGAGACTACGTTTGCTACTACCGCTGATAGTGGTAATACCACTACTACTACTACTACTACTACTACTGCTACTACTACTACTACTACTACTACTACTACTACTACCACGACTAGTACTACTACTGCTCCTACTGGTACTACGACTACTACTACTACTGCTACTAGCGCTACTACTGCTACTACTAGTACTACCACTACTAATTCTACGACGACGGCTACTGCTACTGCTACTGCTACTACTACTACTACTGCTGCTACTGCTACTGTTACTGGTACTACTACTACTACTACTACTACTACTACTACTACTACTACTACTACTACTACTACTAACTACTACTACTACTACTACTACTACTACTACTACTACTACTACTACTACTACTACTACTACTTCTACTATAACTAGAACTACTACTACTACAACTAGAACTACTAATACTACATCTATACCTACTCCAACTATAACTACTACTACTACTACTACTACTACTACTACTACCACTACGACTACTACTACTACTACTACTACTACTACTACGACTACTACAAATACCACTACTATTACTACTAGAACTACTATCACTACTACTACTACTACTACTACTACTACTACTACTACTACTACTACTACTACTACTACTACAATACAACTACTACTACAATACAACAACAACTACAACTACTACTACTACTACTACTACTACTACTACTACTACTACTACTACTACTACGACTACTACTACTCCTGCGAAGCATGCCGGCCGTCGTGTGTTTCAGGCGTGTCTCCGCGTGCCCTCGCATATATCCCCTGTTTCTTCTTCCTCCTGCATCTTTATATATCTTCCTACATCCTCCCTCTGGGGGGGGGGGGGCGAGGTAGGGCGACTCGGAGGAGGAGGAGGGAGAGAAGGCGATGGGAGGCCAGACAGAAGGCGGTCGTCGTCGAGTCATACACGTGAACGAGTCTGACGACTCACACGACGGCGACGTCTCAGACGATGACGGCGACGACGACGATTACGATGGCGACTTCGACGACGACGATTCAATGGGCGACGGCGTCCACGATCCAGCGATCTTTCCCGACCAGCTGTGCAGTGCGCGTCCCGCGGAACTGGCTGCAACTGGGCGCTGGCGGCACACCGTCACCCTTTTTCTTTTTTTCCTTGGCTCGGAGCGCACGGGGCACGAGTCAGCGCCCTGCTCAGGCTCGCAGGCTTGAGCTGCACCTGAAAAGCAGGTTCGCCAATCAAGTCGGGCGCGGGCAGCAGGCGGCAGGTCAGGAGGGAGAGGTGGAAGAGGAGCACAAGGGAAAACTCGCCTCCAAGATCGGTTCACTCGAACGGATCTGAGGATCCCCGTTGGCCAAGGGTAGAATCACGGTACTCAGAGTGTGCAAGTCCTGGTCAAGAATACAGGTGGTGTGCGTCGTTGGGGCCCCTCGCCCTGGTGTGAGTCGTTCGGGCCCCTCCTCGTGTGAGTCGTTCGGGCCCCTCGCCGAACGACTCGCACATCGAGGAGGGGCCCGAACGACTCGTACCAGGAGGGGGGGGCCCGAACGACTCTCACCAGGAGGAGGGCACCGAACGGTTAAGTGAGATACGCGTGCACTCAACGGAGGGAGAGGAGGAGAGGAGGGGACGAGAGAGGGACCAGGACAGGGCGAGGGTATTTTACTCATGGCAGCGTGGCGACGCGCATCTCCGCCCGGGCGTGGGCCCTGACGGCTCACGCCCGACGCGTGCGCGTGGGCCCTGATGGACCACGCGCTCGCGCTCTGGCACGCCTGCGGCCGCGTGGCCAGCGCAGGCGTCTGGGAGCAAAGCGGGGTGGGTGGGCACCCGCGCGTCGGCCTGAGCCGAACGCTACGGACCCAAAATGGCTACCTGAGCCCGCGCCCCCTCCCACCTAACCTGCAGTCTACAACCAATCAGACTATGCAAGTTAAGTGAGATACGCGTGCACTCAACGGAGGGAGAGGAGGAGAGGAGGGGGCGAGAGAGGGACCAGGACAGGGCGAGGGTATTTTACTCATGGCAGCGTGGCGACGCGCATCTCCACCCGGGCGTGGGCCCTGACGGCTCACGCCCGACGCGCGCGCGTGGGCCTTGATGGGCCACGCGCTCGCGCTCTGGCACGCCTGCGGCCGCATGGCCACGAGAAGAGAGAGCGCAGCCGCGCGCGCGGGGACGCCCAGCCCGAAGTGCGAGGGCGGACCCTGAGGCCGCGAGGACCTCGCGCGCGCGGCCACTAGCCTGCAACCTTGAGGCCTTCCGCGCCCCGCGCGCCCAGAGCGCGGGCGCGGCGCGTGCGCGAAGAGCGCAAAAGAAGGAGAAAAAGAAGCGGCGCATGATGCGCTGGGCGCAGAGCGCAAGTGCGGCCCCGCCCGCGAAGCGCGCAGGACGCGCTGCGCGGGCGGGGCCAGAAAGCGCGCGACGCGCGCGCCAAGTTCAAACAACCTCTCACTCACGGGCCTGGCCCGAGTAGCGGTCCGCCTCGATGGGCCGCCGTCTTCAGCCCGCAGCCCGCGATGCCGCGGGCGCTGGCGTCGGGATGTGGGGTGCTCCACGCCTAGATGGATGGCGTGTTCCCCTGACGGTCGCGGCTCTCGTCGCCGCTGCGGTCTCCGCCGCGCTCACTGCGATCCCGGGGGCTGCCGCCATCGCCGCCCCTCGACGCGCGACCGCCCGCGCTGGGCCTGCCACGCTCGCTCCGGCCGCGGCTGCCCTGGTCGACCTTGGAGTGGCCGCCCTTGCCGCCCTTGTCGCCCTTGCCGCCGTTCTTGGTGCCCTTGGCGGCCTTGCCGGAGTGCTTGCCCTTGATCTTGCCGCCCTTGCCGCCCTTGTCGCCTGCGCCCTTGCCGCGCCAGGCTGGGATCCCACCCCCGCCGGCGGCGGCCTCCGCAGCGGCCGCCGCAGCACGCCTCCGCTTTTTCTCCTGCTCGTGCCAGCCGCCGCGGGGAGCGCGAAGCTGCCCAGCGTGCTTCCCGGTCTTACGCCGCGCGCGGCTGGGGGGGGGGTCGCCGCGCCGCGCCCACGCTGGGTCCCGCGCCGGGCTGCGGCTGGGCGACCTCTCGCGCTTGGGCCGGCTACGGCTGGGCGACCTCTCGCGCTTGGGCCAGCTGAGGTCGCCCGGCGGGCGGTCCCCCTCAGCCCCCGCGCCCGCGGCACCCGTGCAGGGGCGCTCTCCGTGGCCGGCACTGGGGCCCGGCGCCTCCCGCACGGTGTGGCCGCTCTGCCGGGCCTTCTCCACCGCCGTCTTGGGCTTGCCGAAGGCGACGCGGCAAGCCTCGCAGTAGCTCACGTCGCACCCCTTGCAGTGCCACCGCAGGGCTCCGCTGTTAGCTCCGCCCGCGGGGCACATCTCGCAACCCCAACCGTCTCCCGGGTCAAAGGAGCTCCAGCGCATCTTGCGAGCGCACGTCGGGCAGGCAGGCGGCTGGATGGTCGGGCCATCCTCCCCGTCGCTGCCTGGGTCAGGGCCGTGAGGCCGGCTCGCCCACTCCGTGACCACCGTGCGCGGGTCCGTCTTGTAGAACCGATAGTTCGACCGCATGCACTCCCGCGCGCGCTTTGCATCAGCGCGGCGCTGGAACTCCACGAGCACACACGGCTCCCGCTTGTGGCGGTGGTCGTACAGGAAGGCGATGTGCTCGACGACCCCAAAGGGCACGACCACCTGCCTGACCACCTCGGCGTCGACGTGGTGCGGCACCCGCTCGATGCGGATGATGGTCTCGCCCTCGTCGTGCTGGTCACTGGGCTGCTGCTGGGCGCTCTGGCGCTGCTCCTCCTTGCGCCTACGGCGGCTCCTCGAGCGCGGCTGGCGCTGGGGTGGACCGTCCCCCGCGCCTGGCGTCGCCGTCTCCTCCACCTCAGTCTTCACCTCGAAGGACCGCGGCGGTGCTCCCCCGCTCTTGGGCTTCAGGACGGCCTCACGCTTCGCGACATCGGCCTCGGAGGTGCGCCCCCCGTCTTGGGCTTCAGGATGGCCTCCTCCTCCCGTCCCCTGCGCCCGCGATCGCGAGGCTCATCGCGCTCGCGATCGCGGCGCCTCGCGCGCGAGGGCGCGCGCGAGGGCGCAGGGCGCCTCTCGCGCTTGCGGACCTCCTCGGCGAGGCGCTCCTGCCCCGGGGAGCGTGGGGGCCGAGGGCGCTCCGCTGGGGCGCCCTTGCTCTGGCGTCGCGCTGCAGCCTGGATGGCCGCTCGCGCCAGCGCCGCGGTCACGGCGTCCTCGCCCGGGTCGAGCACCGGGGCTGGGGCCGAGCCCGCCTCGCCCCTGCTCGAGGCGTCCTCCGCGTCGGTGAGCTCCACGACCGCCTCCGCGTCCACCGTGCGCATCATGTCGAGCAGCCCCTTGTTGTTCTTGCAGAGCTCGCGGAGCCCCGGCATGGGCTGCCCCTGGAACTGGGCCAAGGCGAGCGCCAGCTTGGCCGCCTGGCGCTGGACCTTGATATTCGGCCCCGCGCCCGCTCCCCACGCGCCCCGCTCGCCGTCGACGAGCACCAGCTGGCCGTGGCCCTCGCTCGCCCCCGCGGCCAGGCAAGCCGCCGCGATGCAGGGGGCTGCCTCGTGGTCGTGGTTGGCCACCTCGACGAGGTCCTCGCTGTCCAGCTCGTCCACCACCGTATGCAGGATGTTGTGGGCGGCGCTCCGGAGCTCGTCCGACAGCGCGGCCCCCGAGACGACGACGCCGAGGGGGTTCACCGCCATGATGCTGTAGTCATGGCAGCGCGCCTTGCTCTGGTCCGGGGCCACCAGGCCCACCAGGAATCCCATGATGCACGCTGTCGAAGCGCGGGACGGAGGCGCGGCTGGCGCGCGGGGCTGGGGTGCGCGCGCTGCTCGCGCGCCTCGCTCTGGAGTGGGAGACGGCTGCGGATGAGAGGACCACGAGGAGGTGGGCGTGCCTGGGGCGATCGGGGGCAGCGGCGAATAGGGACTCGAGGGCGAGAGGTCCACCGGGATACCCCCGCAACGCGAAGCCCCCGCCCCGAACCGAACACCTGTAGGGCCCGCCTGCTGCTTCCCAACACGCCCGCTAGCTCCTCGCCCTGGCTCGTATCTCACCGGCTCCTCCTCCCCTTCCCCCTCCATTTTTGACCCTGCTCGCGCCGAGGGGCGCGCCCGGGGGGGACGCCCGGGCGCCCAGGCCGGGCGCTCCGAGGGCCTCAGGTCGCTCCCAAACGGGGGCGGTTCGCTCCCGGCCAACCGGTCGGGGCGGGCGCTGGCCGTGACGCCGTCATCACCGCGGGCGTCCGGGGCCAGTAAGGCGTGACCTTCCGCCATGCCTCGGGCGAATGGAGCCTGACGCCGATGGTCCTCCCAGACCGCACCACCTCCCGAACCTCTTGACAGGTCGCGACAGGCGTGCGCCGTCGCGCCCCCGATGCGCAGGGAGTGGGACCCATCTGGCCTGCCCACGCATTGGAGGAGCCCCTGCACCTCCTCCCGGGGTGGCCATCGGGCCGGCGGAACAGGTCGGTTCCTCGTCCAAACCGGTCCGGCAGCTCCCTCTGGAGGTTGGCCAGTGCGTCCACGACGCACAAATCCACCCCCGAACGGTAATGGTTGCGCACGCAACCTGCGTTAAACTGGTCCGTCTTGGACGACGTGATCGTCAACGCTACCTCGTCGCAGTCGCTGAGCCACGCGCTGGGCGTGCCCCCGCGCAGTCCCTGCACGTCCTGCCCGCGCACCACCCGTCCCATGCTCCAGGGGCGGTCTTCCTGGACCAAATACTCCGACGCGCGGAGCATGAAGAAGTACCCCGTCATGAGCGCCGCCCATAAGATGGTCGCCTATCGGCGCGTGGCCGTCCCGTGGGCGAACAAGTACTCGCGGAGCCAGCGCAACATCCGGGGCGTGGCCGGCAGCTTCCGCTTCGCCTTTCCGTCCCAGCGGCGGAGTCCCTCGATCGTGGTCCAGAGCCGGCGCCGATCGGAGGTCACATCCCCAAGCCCTGCCAGGGTGTGGGCATACCGAATGGCGAACAGGCGCTGGCGGATGGTCGTGGCCCGCCTCTTCATCACCTTGTACAGGTACACGACATACCGGATGAGGTCATCCTCATCCGTAAGGCGGGCGCCCCGAGTCTCCCCCTGGAGGTATGGGCTCCGGCCTCGGAGCCTCCGCCAGAGTGCCCAGTTACGCCACCCGGCGCTGTAGTTGGCCCGCGTCCCTTCGGCGAGCTTGGCCAGCGTCGCCTCGGTGGCGGTCGCGTCCAGCTCGCGAGGGTCGGTGAGTTCGCCCCGAGCCCCTTTCGGGGCGCCTCCGCCGGCGCACCGCCAGGCCGCGGGCTTCGCCAACGCGGGGGCAGGGGCGCTGCGGGTACGCCGGCGCGTCTTGCGCGGGGGGCGCGCCTCGCCTCCCGCGCCGTCCGTGGCGCTCGGCCTGGGCGCCCCCGCGCCTTCCTGGGCAGCGAAGGTCACCGCCCCGACCCGCTCCCCGCCTGCCCCGTCCTCCCCTGCCGCGGTGGACCGAGTGGTAGCAGGGGGGTCGAGCTGGTCCGCCAGCCGAGCAGTGTCGTCCGTCGTCTTCCCCGCCTCCAGCGCAACCTCGAATGGCCCGCTTGGGCGGTCGGGGGCCTGAAGCCAAGCCTTTAGCCACAGCTTAACCATCTCGTCGTTAGCGAGTCGGTCGTAGTCGGGTCCGACGCCCGCGCGCGCCCCGGGTGCCTCGCTTGCGCTTGCCGCCTCTACGGCCTGCCTCAGCAGACGCTCCGCCCACTGGAGCACCCAGCGGGCCGTGCGGCGCGGGAGCGCGCGGGCGGCCTGCCGCATGCGCTCGGCGATCGGCATGCCTCCAAGGCCCAGGATAGCCCAGGATAGCCCACAGCTCCGCCGTGCCCCCCTGTGCGCACCAGATTTCTTTCGGGTGCAGGTCTCGCGCGGTCCAGCCGCCCTCGGACCCCTCCAGGATCAGGGTGTTCGCATAGCCCTTCAACGGGTCGGGCTTCGCCCGTGCCGTATGGCAGGGCCCGCGCGGATCATGAATCACCACGCGCTGGGCCCGCCCGCCTCCCGCGGGTTGCCGCGTGCCGCGCGGCCAGGGCATCATGCGATCCCCAGTCGTCGAGATCCGGGGGTCCACGAGCAATGTGCCGTTGTTGAGGTCCAGGCGAAGCTCATCCAGCGGTGGCCGCCCTGCCTCTCTCCAGAGCTGGCAGAGGCCGCGTGGCTCCACGCAGGGCTGCCCCAGGGGGGGTATGAGGCTCGGCGCCCGAACCCGTTCTCCGCAACCCCAAACCTGGACCGCCCGGGCGCGCGCCGTGACGTCGCCGAAGTGTGTGCACAGAAGGCGCGTCTCCGGGGAGAGCGCTACATAGCCGAGGCGCCGCAAGCGCGCACCCAGCCGCGCTGCGGCGTAGTTGACGGGGGCGTCGAGCAGCACGGCCAGCGGCCGGACGGTGATCAGTAGACGCTCCAGGCCCGCCGCCTCGCGTCCACCGGGGTCCTCCGATAGTGACGCGCACAGCCAACGGATCCGCGGTGCCCCAGTGGGGTCCTTGGGGTGGTCGCCGCCGTCCGGGTCCCATCGGTCGCCGACATCCCACGGCGCCAGCAGCGCCGACCCGCCGAGGCTCTCCCATGCCTCCCCGAGGGGGGGCCACGCGGTTCCCACCTCCAGCAGCCGCGTCCCCTCGACTTGCAGGGGCGCGTAGCGTGGTAGAGCCTCCCGGGCTCCCTTGACTTGGAGCGCGGCCGCACGCCAGGGCCCATCGTCTCCTGGCATCCGCAGCTCGCGCTGGGCGGCCTCCTCCGCCAGCTCGCCCCACGGTGCTGCCGGCGACAACTCGGTCCATCCGGCCTCCGCCATCCGCTGGCGTACCTCCTCCACCGTGGCTCGAGTCACGAAGTCGGCCAGCTCGTTGTGGTAAGTTCGTAAGTAAAGTCCGTCCAGGACCCGGAACTTGTACCGTAGCTCCAGCATGGCCAGGACTCGAAGCAGGTGGCGCGCCACCGCGTTCCGTGCCCGGCGGCGTCGCAGCCAACGGCTGACATTGCTGTTGTCAGTGACGTACGGCAATAGAAGCTGGAACCAGTCCGGGCCTTTCTCGGCCGCCAGGGCTATCAGGCACAGGAGTTCGACCACCGCGATGATCTCCCCCTCCCCCTGCCAGGTGACCCCGGGGGCGGAGCGGAGCGTCTCCAGGTAGGGGGCCGCCTCCGCCACGATGTACTCGCGCGAGGACCAGTCCAGCGCGCCGATCCGATCTAGGGTGGCATCGCCTCCCAGCCATCGTAACTTGCCGAGCGCCCCCGGAAGCGCGAGGGCCTCGCGAAGGCCTAGCAGGCCTTCGAAGGAGGTCTCGAAGTTACCCTCGACAGGCATCTCAAAGCAGACGCGCAGCCAGTCCAGGGTCTGGTGCCAGTCGTCCCACGCAGCCTCTACCTGCTCGGGGTCGCCCGGCGGGTGGACGTAGGCCTGGCCTGGGTCGCCCGACAGCATCCGGTGGACCGCTGGGAGCTCCAGGCTCAGGGCTGGAGCTGCGCAGGCGCAGAACTGGCCGAGCCCACTTAGCTCCCTCGCGGTTCGCAGCCGTACCATGCGGCAGCCGAAGCTCAGCTCCGGCTCCGCCAGGAGGAAACGCATCTTCATGGCCTTGGGCTCCGGGAGTCCCACTCGCTCGCGCTCGAAGTCCATGCTGAGCCCCCAGATAATCTGAGTGGTGGAGGGCTCCCCCTCGGCGTCCCTCTTGCTGACGTTCACCGCTTCGGACCCGAATACCTCCCGTATGGAAGCATCCAGAGCGTCGCATGCCATCCATGGCCGGACCCCGATGTCGGGCTCCACCACCACAGGATCATCCATAAGCCACTCCGAGTGGAAGTGGGTGGTGTCGTGCCAGTGCGGCTCCCCAGGCCGATAGCTCTCGTGGAGCTCCCTCGCCGCCAGGGCGAGCATCATGTAATTGCCTGGGGCTCCTGTCCACCCAAACACCATGGCTAGGTAAACGATTCTGACGTCCCCCTCGATGCCAGCGTGGGCACCCGGTAGTGAAGTGCCGAAGTCCCCGACGTCCGCCGGGGCGATGTCCAGCCACTTGAAGGCCCGCGAGACGTCCCGCTTGGCGCAGAAGGCGCGCTCCGGGATGACGTGCGCGGTGCCATACCGCCGTCCTCGCCACTTGCCGATGGCGTGGCTGGACGGCCGGCGGGTGGTCGCGCTTGTGTGTGGCGGCGTTGGCCGAGAGCATCGCGTGGATCATACGCCCTTCGGACGATATCGGGTTCTGTCCGGTAGCTGCTTCGGGACCCTCCCCAGGGGGGCTTCCACCAGCTCCGTCAAAAATCCCTCTGCCGCCTGGGAAGCTACCAAGACGATCCCCCAAGTCACATCAGCCCATGCCTTCTGGTAGGCCTCGTCGATGTGGGCTCGCACGCTGGGGTACGGCTGGGCTCGCTCGCGCCTCCGTGGCGCGCCCCGCCGCGCGGATGCCCCCCCTTCCGCCAGCTCCCGGACGTACTCGAAGTGCTCTCGGCTTAAACACCGCCGCACCTTGTCCCCCAGGACACCACGAAGAGGGTTGCCCAGGCGCTCGTGGCGCGCGCGCCTAAGCAGCGCGGCCGCCTCCTTCAGGGACCCCGTCCGTTGGAGGAGCCGATCCCCCAGACCCACCAGGGTCCGCATGGCTTCGGGGTCATGCTCAGGGTGCTCCGTGCAGAAGGTCAGATAGACCGTGGCCAGCTCCGCCGGGCTGCACCCGTCGAGGTCCTCCGCGATATCTCTGGCCGGGTCCTCGCAAGGGGGTCGAGGCTTGCCCGCGCTCACCTCCCCCTGTGTCTCGCCCAACGGGGGCTTAGGGAGCCCCGCCAATGCTCGGTGCATGGCTGGGCTGAGCCTACCGCATTTTGAGCCGTCCCCTGAAGCCTGTAGGCGCTCGATTCCAGTGAAGTCGACGCCCTGCAGGCGCCCGGGCGCCTCCGCCCGGGCGAAATTGGGGGACGCCCCCGGGCCATCCTCCCATATAGGCGCCAACTGCCGACGCAGTTGGCTCACCGACCAGCGGTGATAGGCCCCCTTCAGCACCTTTGCCCACGCAGTGCAAAGCCTGGGGGCCCAAACCTGCGCCTCCTTGGTGCGCTTAATGCCCGTGCCAGGCACGTGGTCTTTCAGCTCGACGTGGTGGTGGTCACGGGGGCATCGTCGCGCCAACAATAGAGCGTGCAGGTACAGCCGGGGGCTGACGAGCCACCAGCTGCCCTTGCGATAGCGGCTCTCAGGCGCATCGGACGGGGCCTTACCCCAGGCGCACATGTGGATCGGGACGATCATGGCCCCGGTCGCTCGACGCAGCTCGTGCATTGGGGCCTGGTCCCAGATCTTGGGGTAGCGGCCCGAAGGGCAGGAGGACTCGATGAGAAACTCCTTGCCGGCGTCGTGGAGGATGCGGCAGGTGTCGCACGTGAACTGGGTGTGGCTACTACCAACGAGCTCAAACTCCTTGGAGCCGTCCCCCTCGGGGTGCTCCCACGTGCGGGTCCCCTGCGGGGTACCGCCAGGCTGGGTCATGAGCCCGAGGTCGGTGTACGAGCCACACGGGGTACCCCAGCACCAGACGTTGGCCACATCGGGGCCCATGGGGGTCCGTGCGGCCTCCTGTAGGCGCGCGCGAACAGCCGGGTCGAGGGTGTCGTGATCCGGCCGTGGGCCGGACTCTCGGAGAGGGTCGTCGTAGCATTCGATCGGCTCCAGCACCCGGATGCCCTCAGCTCGAAGCGCGGCCGACCAGTTTCCCGACCCGGCGTACACCTCCTGGGCGATCAGACCGTACGCGAACGCGGGGTCGTGTCGAATTGGCATCGCGTTCGCTTCCAGGAGGCGAGCCTGGACGTCAGCTGGATGTTCTCCGAACGAAGCTGGCGCGCGCCCAACTGCGCGGCCCGCCCGACCTTCCGCTGCCTTGCAGTGGGTGCAGGGCGCGCTCTTGCCTGGGACGGTGGGTTCGACGTCCGGACCTTCGTCGAGCATTTCGCGCCAGCCGACACTCACGATCTCGCGGGACAGGCGCCCTGCGTGCCCCCAGCGCTGGCCTAGGGCCGCCGCCTCCGCGTGGGAGCGTGGGCGCAAGACGCGCATGTGGCCACGCCAGATCAGGAGCGGAATAACTTGATCCTCCGCGCCGACACCCGTCCCCATTAGGTGGTCTACGCGTAGGCGCCCACTGCCGTTGACACGGTGCACCTGGGGCGTGATGGCGTCGAGGTCGGTGACGGGGCATGCCGCTAGGCAGCGATAGTCCTTGTCGTGGTGTGGATGCACCGCGTCATGGACGTAGGAACGGACATCGGCCTCCATGGCCGTGATCCACGGGGGTGAGTCGCCCAGGGCACGTAGTGCCTCGTGGGCCTCCTCCCATAGTGCATGGCGATACGTCGCGGCCAACTGCTGCACCGCATCCGAGCTGGGCTCGCCCGCGCCCTCGCCCGCGCGTAGCAGGAGCACCCCAGCAGCTACGTGCAGTAACAGGCACTGCTGCTCCTCGGTGTCGCCCACCTCCAGGCCCATCGCCTGGCCCATCTCCTCTGCAGGGCTGAGGCGGTCCCGGTAGTCGAGGAAGTCCAACTGAATGCGGGTGTCCCCGTCCCAGAAGGTATAAGACCCGCGGCCTATCAGCCCGTCGGCGTCCCAGGCAACCGGGCCGACCTCGGCCCCGCCCTCGGTGACGTATCCTGCGGCGCAGCTAAGCGCCTCATGCAGGTCGGCTGCCTCACTGCTGAGTCCCCGATGGCCTCGATCCACGGCCTCCTCGAGGGCCCGCTCCACGGTGAGACGCTCCCCGTGCAGGCGCGCCCCCAAGACGCGCCCGCGCACGTGGCTCTGCAGGTGCTCGCTGGCCCCTTTCAGTGGCGCGAAGATGCCCTCGGATTCAAGCTCCTGCATGAGCTTGAGGCGAAGCTCCGGCCCATCACCCGCGGGCTGGGCGTCCCAAGTGGCCGCCGCACGCGGGCAGTCGTGGTCCTGGAGCCATCCGAAGTCGGGACCCTTAACCGCTTCCCGGAGGTCGGATTCCATCGCGGTAAGCTGGAGCGTAGCGTAGTCGTCCGGGGCCTGCCCGGGGCCCGGGTCGCCCGCCGCTCGCGAGCCGCTGCCACGGCCACGGCCTTTTTCCTTCTGGGAGTCGGGGGCAGCAGGGGGCGACGTGTCCTCGCCGACCTTCTCGGCCTCGGCTGCCTTGGCTTGCGAGCGCAGTTGCGCAATCATCCCATCCACCTGTTTGGGGTCGATCCGGGGCGTCCCAAGGAGCCCCCCGCGCCTCGTGAGCTGCATGACTACCGTGTAGTCCAACCCGCGCGTTGACTTGATGGGGTCATGGGAGTTAGGGCAGTCGCAAGCCTTCCGCGAGCAGCCCATGTGCGTGGTGGCCCCCCAGCAGATAGGGACGTTGTCCTTATTGCGGGGCGCATGCGCCACGGAGCGCGTACGCTCCTGGCGTGTTAACTCCTTGCCCTCTGGGTGCGCCCTCTTGGGGGCCGTCCCCGCTGGGGCCCCGGTGCCCGTCTTGGGTCCCGCCTTCGGCTGGGGCCCAGCCCCCGCCTTGGGCCTGTCATCACCCTGCGCCGAGGGCCGGGGCTCGCCCATTTCCTCGCCCCCTCCCGCCTTTGGCGGTCGCTTCGTGAGGTGGGCGTTCAGCTGCCCATTGAGGAGGCGCGTGAGCGCGGCCTTACGCCGGGGCACGACTACCTGCTGGTAGTAGGCATTCGGGTCCCCGAGGTCGAACGTTCGGGGCAGGTCGTAGCCGTTCTCCGGCATGAGCAGGATGTACTTGATGTCCTCCCTCCTTGGGTTCTCGGTGTCGAGCTCCCGGCAGAGCCGACGCCTGAGCTCCCGTAGCTCCTCGACCCAGGTGCTCCGGAGCTCTTCCCACAGATCCTTGACCCAATGGTCTGGGAACTCCGAAAGATCCCTCTCGAAGGCCGCCTCCAAGAAACCTAGCGACCGCCGACGCTCTGCCCCGTGTGCGACTCCCACGATGGACTCGAACATCTGGATCTCGCACCGGGCCCTCTTGAACCAGGTCGCCATGTGGGTGGCGGGCCGCTGGTGGGGCTCCAGTTTGTCGTCCACAGGGAGCCTGTAGCCGTCGAAGTCCTCGTCACGCGCGGGGATGCAGTCGTCCACTGCCAGGTCGTGTGGACCCGTCCCGAAGGCGAGCGCCGCGTAGCCGTGCGCCACGCGGTTGGTAACCAGGCAGGGAAACCCGATCGTCTTGAGCGTGCTCTTGGAGTGCGCACACATGCGCTTGAGGGAGTCGAACAGATCCTTCCCCGTGATCCCCTCGCAGGCCTCAACCACGAAGGTGTTGCATCCCCTGGCTATGTAGAGGTCCAGTTCCTCGTCTCGACCGATCCCCGCCCGGGTGCCCCGGGCCTTCTTGTCGCCCTCGGTGGCCCGCGCCTGCCGATCGGCGGCGAGGACGTGGCGTTCGGTGAGGCGGTTCTGGCGATCCAGACGCTCGATGTTCTGGGCTTCGGCCTCGGCTGTAATGCCGCCCAGGGCCCCAGCCGCCCCGGCGTCGTCCGGACCGCCGGCTCGTTCCCCACCCAGACCACCCCCGTAGGGCGTCTGGCCAGTGAGGTGCCCAAGGACCGAAGGTCCGTCGAGGAGCGGATTGGTCCCGCGAGCGGGGCCCCCGCGTCCATCGCGCGCCAGTAGGTCCCGATCGCCCAGCAAGCCGCGACGCGGGCCCGTGGGTTGGACGGGGGGCATGGCCCCGAAGACCTCGCGCCGGGGTGCCTGCCTCGGGCTGGGATCCCGTCCCCGCGCCGAGCGGCTCCGCGAGCCCTCGCGTGAGAGGCTGCCCTGCAGGGGAACCTTGTCGCTGGCCGCAGCACGCTCTCGCGCGCGCGCTTCCAGCTGCGCATCCTCCAAATCCGCGAGGGCGCGCTCCAGATCGGGCCCCAGGGGGCCCGCCGCTGCCACCTGTGCGACTCTCCGCCGCAGCTGCCGGTCCGCCTGATCAAGCGGAATCCCGAGCAGGTCCGCGGTCATGCCCAGTGCGCTGAGGGCCGCCGCTTGGCCCCCTCGTCCCTTGAGATCCTCAGCTCGTAAGGTATCCATAAATATCTCGAAGGGATCGGGCTCCTCAGCATCCTCGCTCACGCCGGCGGCGGCCGCCGCCAGGCGTGGCGGGGCCGCCGCGGGGGCTGGGCGGGGCAAGCCCTCCATCCCGGGCGCAGGTTGCGCCCCCTGCGCGCCGCCCCGCCGGTGGTGGCCGAGCGTGCGTACCGGGTCGTGTTGCAGCTGCTGGCGTTCCGTGCTCGTCAGGTAGCGCCGCCTCCAGCCGCTCGCGCTTTCCACGTCCACACCGTCCCACTGCTCCTGGCGTAGCATCGCCAGCAGATCCTGCGGGATGTGGTGGGCGATGACACGCAACCCCACTTCCCGCGCGCCTTGGGGGACCTCGTACAGCAGCCGATTGATCCAATCTATCGGGTAGCGCCCGTCCTCCAGCGGAGGGGGATGCCGCACAACTTCGCTGGCCGGGACCTCCACCCTGACGCCCTCGAGGCTGGTCCCGATGATAAGTCGGGCGTCCCCGCCAGTGCCCCGTGCGTCGAGCCCCTCGCATTCTCCCAATAGAATGTACCAAGGACTCGCCGGGGGCGCGCCATACGCATCCTCGGCTCCCCGGGGGTCGTCCGGGAGTATCGGGCAGACCTTCATGAGAATAGGCTCCTGAAGCCACCCGTGATGGGCGATCCGATCGCCCGAGACTCCGCGGTCGGCGGACCGTGAGCGCTCGCTGGCCCTTGCTTCCGCGGAGCGCGAACGACGCGGCTGCGGTCCAGAGGCTAGAGCCTGTACCCTCGAGGGCTCAACATCGACGGATGGGGCCACTGCGGGGGGTGGCGGTGCAGCGGGCGGGGGGTAGACCGGCCCGGGCGCTGCGCCAACCCCCTCGGCGGCGTGCGCGGTCCAATCGCGCGCCTTGGCGGGGCTCGGAGCCCGCACTCGCATGCGACGGCGCAGACCCCCGAGGATCCCTGGTTGGACCGTCGCCTCGACGCGCACGGTGTGGCCCTCATCCCGTCGGAGATGTTCCCCGCGCATCGGGCCCCCCCCACAGCTACCCTTCGCCATGCGGAGGCAGGTGGGAAGGCTGCATTTGCGGCCGATCAGGGTAGACCGATACTTCTGCGCATGGTGGGCGCAGAGGTGCACCTGTGCATTGAGACAATGCCCCGGCCGTGGGACATCCGACACCTCTGCATCCTCCTGGAGCAGATCAGTCGCCTCCTGCATCCCTCGGTCGCCGCACCCCTCCGGCTGGAGGGGGCGTGCACCGCCTGCGAGCTGCGCCCCAACTTGTGCGGCTTGGCAGGGGCGCTCCTCCGCCTCCACCTCGCTCTCCGAATCGATGTCCAGGCGGCGGTATCCCGTGGCGTCGGTGATGTAGCGGGGCTCCGGCCGGGCCCGGCACAGCCATCCAAGCACCGACCAGGGCAAGCAGAGCAGCCACTTGATGACCCCGAATACCTTCCGGAGTCCCACGCCGACTGCCCGGCATGCTGCGGCCTTACCGTGCTCAGCCAAGTCCACGATCTGTGTGTGGTCAATGGCCGCGTACTGGTCGACATGCATGGGGTGCGCCACTGGGCATGAGGCGCACTCGACGGCACGGCACAGATGCACGTTATAACCTGTCTCCTCGAGGTTCAGCCGCCACTTACGACTGGTGCACCCCAAAACCTGCCCGATCTTGATGTTGAGTCCGTGGCGGTCCAGTCGATACCGGTCCGCGAAGTTACAACTGATGCGGGCCACCTGCCCGTGCTTACGCAGGAGCACGTGGTTGTACGCCCGATTGGTTCCCCGGCCGCGGACCCCCTTTGTGTAGAACTCCGTTTCCACCACGCCGCCCAAGCCCGGCCCGCGCCAGCGCACCAGCAGGGGAGTCGGAGGGGGTGGGGGGAGATGGGCGCCGGGCCCATCGCCTCCGCGCCGCTGGCAGCACCGGGTAATCTGGTACCACGCCCAGCGGAGTCCCCCAGCTGCCCACAGCATGGGCTGGGCTGCGGTGTTGACGATGAAGGCCAGGGCACCCAACACGAACGTGAAGATGCCCAGGGCGAAGCAAAGGACCGCGGTCTCCCACCAGTACCCGAGCATTTTGACGCCCAGCCGATCGATGGCGGATCCAACCCAGCCGCCGCTCGTGCGGATCGTGCCAGTGTGGTCGGGAGAGCTCACCCACGCACCGTAGCCCACGAACTCGAAGACCCAAGCTGCGAATCCCCAACCTGGACCTGGCCCCGCCTCCGGGGGCGGGGTAGGTGGCGGTGGTGGCGGAGGGGGTGCGCTCCGGCCGGCCCACCAATGGGGCAGGTGCGGGACCCAACCGCTCCACCCCCAATATCCGCCCGGCCCGCGCGGCTGGTCAGGCTCGCCATCGCCCGTCCGGTTTCCCGGGGCGGATGGCTGCCCAGGCGCGCCCAGGGGCTCGTCGCTCTTTCCGAATGCCGGCGTAGCCGGGCTGCCCGTGGGCTCGCCCCTGTCTACGCGCCCAATGCCCGCAGGTGTGGTCGTTGTAGTCGACCCTGCCCGCGGCGGCGCGGGGGCGCCCGGCGCCCCCGGGGGCTTGGCCTGCGGCCCTCGCCCCTTTCCCCCTGCAGGCGCAGGCTTGGCGGGCGGTCCTCGCCCCTTGCCATGCCCTCCACCGCCTGCCGGCAGGGCTGACGGCCCGGGCAGGGCTGGCGGCGTCGGCGCTGGGACCTCATTTCCCGCGTGCCCGAATGGCAGCCAGCTCAGTGCCCCTTGGACCGTGAAAGCACCGCCCATAACCAGGATCATCAGGTGTGCTCCAAGGAAGCCCACAGCCATGGCACCACATCAGCGCACCCTAGTCCGCGGACTAGCACGGCTGTGGTTATGGCCGCCCCGCGGCCCCCCGGAACACCCGCGCGTCGGCCTGAGCCGAACGCTACGGACCCAAAATGGCTACCTGAGCCCACGCCCCCTCCCACTTAACCTGCAGTCAACAACCGATCAGACTATACAAAATCCACTGAACCCTGGTAGCGGCCACACCCACGGATAAAACTGCCTGAGCTCCCAATGTAGCCAAGTAGCGATACCACCCATTACTGATTGAACGGTGTATCACAAGGTAATCCCACCAATGAACCATCACTGAGTAGAGCAACCAGCACCATCACCTGCCAGGGTAACCAGCACCATCACAGAGTACAGTAACCAGCACCAGAGAACCCAAGTACGGGCTCCAGCCAGTTTGCACTACAAGTCCCACCAGCGGGATGTTTCCTATACTAGAGCCCACCTGAAGCGCCACGGAAGCTGAGTACAGGCACATCCACCATTGGATACATACCGAAGCCCAAGCCATGTATACAGGAACCACCGACCCCATTGAGGCAACATCCAGTGTCCAGCCTCAGTGTACCCAAAGGTATTCTCGTATAGCAGCGTAAAATCCCTAGTGGTAAGTATTGACCTCACCAGTACTGGAGGAGAGACCATGCACCATCTGAGCCTACTGCCGGACACCCCAAGGAACCCAGCAAGCACCAATAATAAGAGACAATAACGGCGACCACCTCGGGCCGGCCCCCTCGCCCTGGTTTGAGTCGTTCGGGCCCCTCCTTGTGTGAGTCGTTCGGGCCTCTCGCCGAACGACTCCGAGAACGAGGAGGGGCCCGAACGCTTCATACCAGGAGGGGGGACTCGAACGACTCTCACCAGGAGGAGGGCACCGAACGAATCCACTGAACCCAAGTAGCACCCACACCCAAGGATAAAACTGCCTGTGTAGCCAAGTAGCGATACCACCCATTACTGATTGAGCGGTGTATCACAAGGTAACCCCACCAATGAACCATCACTGAGTAGAGTAACCAGCACCATCACCTGAGCAGGGTAACCAGCACCATCACAGAGTACAGTAACCAGCACCAGAGAACCCAAGTACGGGCTCCAGCCAGTTTGCAATACAAGTCCCACCAGCGGGATGTTTCCTATACTAGAGCCCACCTGAAGCGCCACGGAAGCTGAGTAGAGGCACATCCACCATTGGATAGATACCGAAGCCCACGCCATGTATACAGGAACCACCGAACCCATTGAGGCAACATCCCGTGTCCAGCCTCACTGTACCCAGAGATAGTGTCGCCAGTAAAACATCCCGCACCCCAGAACCCAACGGTATAGCAACGCAAAAGCCATAAAGGTAAGTATTGCACTCGCCAGTACTGCAGGAAAGATCATACACCATCTGAGCCCAATGCCTGACACCCCACGGCACCCAGCAAGCATCAATAATAAGAGACAATAACGGCGACCACCGAGGGCGGCACTCCAGAAAAGTAAAGTTGATTCCGTAGAACCCACAATAGGCGCCACACGGAAGTCCGCGTCATCAGCAGACGGAGGAGTTAACGCATGCCCTTAGACTTCCCTTTCTTCTTAGTGCTGCCCTTGGTGGCCGCTGTCTTCAGCTGCGGCTTCTGACGGCGGACGGGGGCAGGGGAGTGCGAAGAGCTGCCCGCGCGAGCTTCCTCCACCGCTGCTGCCGCGTGGGCATCGCGGAGTTCGGAACTCAACGCACGGGCTTCTCTTAAGTGTTCCTCCAACAAGTTCATACGGGCGTCCAGAAACGCGTGGCTCGCCGTTCTCTTGGCGTGCATCTCCTGCATAGCAGGTGCAAGACCAGGTGCGGGTGGCGAACGGCTACCCCTGTGGGCCTGCGCGCCAACCACGTCATCAGCCCGGTCGGTGGTGGCCTCGGAGATTTCGTCAAGAGCCTGGCGACGGTGGACCGTCCGAGCTTCCTGCTCACGTCTCGTCGCGCTCTTGGTGTTGCTGAGGCGCTCATCGGGCTTGTCTGGGTACATCGTGTGCGTGCTGGAACGGGGGCGACTCGCCGGCGGATATCCACGTACCCTTGGGATGCTCTTGCTGCGGCTGCGACTGCGCGCCCTGCTCTGGATGCGTCTCCGCGGCATGCTGGTGGTTCGGCGCCTCCGAGGAAGGGAGCTCCTGGCACCAGCAGGTGCAGAGGTACGGGATGCGCAAGCTGCTTTCGAACGCCCAGTCTTAGAGCGCCACTCCCAGAAGTTCCAAGGGTTAGGATCCGCCTTCCATAGGTCTAGTTCATGAGCAAGCACGTCATCGATGTCGGGCTTCACCTCCTGGGGCCTTGGACGATCCTCGGAGCGGCTGCGAAGAGGGGGGTCACGGCGTGCACGACGGAGTGCACGATCCAAGTCACTCCGAAGTTCCTCGCCACTACGAGTAGCCATCGCGCGCGAGGTCGAGTGAGTACCGTGAGCAGGAGCCCCCGTCCCTAGCAAGGTTACCAGAGCGTGGGGGCGCTTCTCCATGCCGAACGCACTACGGTGTTGGAAAGAATAGCGTCCGCGCCGAGCTAAGCTCACTGCATACATGGTAGGCGGATCTAACTCACAGCCACAGGGAGATTCCTGGGGAATGGCCGAGAATATCTTGCGCCTACTTGTGTTGGGCCACAATGGCTACGGAAAATCGTCAGGGAATCGCAATGCCTTCGACCCCTTTTTGGCAAAGTTCTTCTGGACCCTAGCCTCTCTCACACTCCCTTGTGACCCTCCGTCCCTTGTCACGACTCCCAGGAACCAGCAGTAGTAAAATCCCAGGAGCCCCCGCGACTACCAAACCCGATAGGAACCATAACAAAGGCAGGCACCAACAAAGGCGAGATCGGAGGAACCACCGAAGGCAAGCTGACAGCAACCGGCAAAGGAACCAGGGCCCAAGAAAAGCGAGATCCCAGGGACACGAATCAAACGAATCAAACGAGGCAGAGGCGGAGGAGGAGGACTGTGAAGAGGACACATATGTTTTCGCACAGGCCTTCGAGCCTGGTCGACTAGGTCGAAGAGCAGGCAGCGGTGCTCAGGCGCTCAGGCAGCGGCGCAGCGAGAGATCTCGGCGATCGGTGGTCCCTCAAACGTGTGGAAAGAGTCTGGGTCGACGGGCAGCGATACCACCCATTACTGATTGAGCGGTGTATCACAAGGTAATCCCACCAACGAACCATCACTGAGTAGAGTCACCAGCACCATCACCTGCCAGGGTAACCAGCACCATCACAGAGTACAGTAACCAGCACCAGAGAACCCAAGTACGGGCTCCAGCCAGTTTGCAATACAAGTCCCACCAGCGGGATGTTTCCTATACTAGAGCCCACCTGAAGCGCCACGGAAGCTGAGTACAGGCACATCCACCATTGGATACATACCGAAGCCCAAGCCATGTATACAGGAACCTCCGACCCCACTGAGGCAACATCCAGTGTCCAGCCTCACTGTACCCAGAGGTATTCTCGTATAGCAGCGTAAAATCCCTAGTGGTAAGTATTGACCGCACCAGTACTGGAGGAGACACCATGCACCATCTGAGCCCACTGCCTGACACCCCAAGGAACCCAGCAAGCACCAAGAATAAGAAACAATAACGGCGACCACCTCGGGCCGGCCCCCTCGCCCTGGTTTGAGTCGTTCGGGCCTCTCCTTGTGTGAGTCGTTCGGGCCTCTCGCCGAACGACTCCGAGAACGAGGAGGGGCCCGAACGCTTCATACCAGGAGGGGGGACTCGAACGACTCTCACCAGGAGGAGGGCACCGAACGAATCCACTGAACCCAAGTAGCGCCCACACCCAAGGATACAACTGCCTGAGCTCCCAAGTAGCGATACCTCTCGTTACAGATTCAGCGGTGTATCCAAAGGTAACCCCACCAATGAACCATCACTGAGTACAGTAACCAGCACCATCACCTGAGCAGGGTAACCAGCACCATCACAGAGTACAGTAACCAGCACCAGAGAACCCAAGTACGGGCTCCAGCCAGAGTGGAATACAAGTCCCACCAGCAAGATGTTTCCTATAGTAGAGCCCACCTGAAGCGCCACTGAAGCTGAGTAGAGGCACATCCACCATTGAGTAGATACCGAAGCCCTAGCCATGTATACAGGAACCACCGAGCCCATTGAGGCAACATCCCGTGCCCAGCCTCACTATACCCAGAAATAGTGTCGCCAGTAAAGAGTCTGGGTCGACGGGCACCGCGCGGCAGCTAATCGTCCCCAGGCTTTGCTCCACCATTCCGGAATCGGTTGCAACTCGTCCAAGAACTTCCGGTCGTCGGCGGATATCGCTCCGTCGCTGCCCGGCCAGCGTTTCTCTCCGAAAAAGACGGGGGTCAGCGGGCATTTGGCCTGGTGAATGCGGCAATGGCGCTTGCACTTTCGCTTGCTCTTCTGCAGTGCTTTGCGCTGGTGGCGCACTCGTTCTTCGATGCCAGCGACGCACTCCTTGCACTGTAGCTTCATGCGATTGCTATTCGTATGGTGATTGAGTAGTTTTTGGTTGAACTTACGGGCGCCGAACCTGCAAGTGCACCTCTGGCACGTGTACGTCTCCAGGGCACACGGGTGGAACCCTAGCGCACGGCGTGCTTTGCAGACCAGAGTTGTGCCCTGAGAAGACGCGTGATTATCGCGTTCAGACTTCGACCAGTACTTCAGCTCATACGCCGTTTCACACTTCCCGCACCGCAGCTTCGTCTGACAGTCCAGGCACACCAAGCGGGACTTCTCCTGCCTCTTCGCGTTGTACAGCATGTATTTGTCGAACGCGAGGCGGCCCAAGTGCTCGAAGCAATCTTCGCACTGGTGCTCGTCGTACTTGCTGGGCGCGAACCCTCGCTCTGCGCAGCCCGGGCACGCGAGGTCTCTATCGGAATGCCGATGGTGGCGAATAATTTTCTCGCCCCAACCGCCTGCATGAACAACTGTTTTGCAAGCAGAGCATCCGTGGCTGTTCGGGGTCAGGCTCTTCTTCCAGTCATCACGTTCGACACACCGCTTGCATACTGAGTCGTCTGGCGGAACTGTCCTTGGAGCGTTTCCATCGGGCATCCCGTGGGAAGCCTCGCCTGCCCGCGCAGACCGAGAAGGCATTGCGCCGACCTCGCGCGCGCAGTCCTGGCATCTCGTCCACCTCCCCTGCGACACGTACTTCTCGTAGAAGTCGGCGGCTGCTTTCACGCCGAAGTCGCGGGCGTCGAGCATGTAATCCTGCTTCCCTTTGAGGTAGCAGCAGGCGCACAGGTGCTTCCTCGCCATGGGGTCCATCTTCTCAGCTTCAGCGGCCTCGTCATCAAGCGTACTCCACTCATGGATCGCCTCGTCTCCTGTGATCTGGCCAGACAGCTTCCGCACCAGTCGCTCGGGCCCCACAGGGTTGCCCAGGGCGAACAGAAAGGTGGAGAACGGCTGCATGACGCAGATGCTCAGCAACCGCTTCACTCTCGACAAGCATACGTAGGCAGCAATCTGAGCCGTCATGGACGCCCTGCTGGACCAATGCTGCAGGTCCGCGAATGCCGCCTCCAACGTCGCCCCCTGGATCATGTGAGCGGTGGAGGCGAAGTCGGGCAGCATCCAGAAGCCCGTGCGCCGAGCTTCGATGCCCGTGTGCTTGTTGACTTTCCAGGTCCTGGATCTCCGCTTCAACGGGTAAACGCCCGTCGGCAGCTTCCCTATGCTCCACTGTGCTTCTGGGAAGTGGATATAGATAACCAAGGGCAACCTATCCAATATGAACTCCCCCTCGATCTCCTGTGGCATGCAATCAGGCGCCATTGTCCATCCGTAGATCACTCCCTTCCGGTGTCTGTACAGCTGTCTGCTTCGATCGACGTTGTCCGTCAACCGAATGGGCATGCCTTTGGCCAATGGGTAGATGCTGGGAATGTTGCCCGTCTCCTGGTCGTGCCTCCTCGGCCAGGAGAACAACTTTGCGTCCAATGTCTCTTTCGGCAGATCGCGATCTCCTGGATGCAACGGCACATCTCGAGCGTAGCACCACGAGAGCTGAACGTTCTTCTGCTTAGCAAACTCTCTCGCGCGCAGGTTCGTCGCGAAGTACCTGGGCACGTTGAAAGTGCACAGAGCTGGCGCGCCGCTGAATGGGTTCCTGCGAAGCTCTGGCGCCAGCGACTCGGTGTCAATCAGAACCCTGTGTCTCTTGCCTCGCTCCGCACGGCACTCCGCGCACTCGCCTTCTGGCGACTTCTGCAGCGCCGCCATGTCGGCACACCCTCCGGAGAAGCGCTCTTTCCAAGTCTTGCGGCACGGGCCAAGTACTGGGTCGTCAACCACGTCGCCGTTGCAACCGCACTTACCCGCGCACGGGGACGTCAACGTCGGGAGCCCGTGGAAGTAGCTGTAGTCCTCCATGCTGGGGTTTCCAATTCTGCATTGGCCCAGAAACGAGTTGTACCATTCATCGTCGCACCTCATCAATTCGGTCAACTGCCAGAAAGATCGCACGCTGTCGACGCCGTCCTGCCAGAACAGCTCCAACGCGCGGTGCGCGCACCCTGCCGGCACGCCCAGCGGGTTGGATGCCAGGAAGGTGCCCGTCACGGGGTGCAGCTGCCAAAAATCAGCGCACATGACGACGTTCACTCCCCCGAAGGCGCGATGCGACTCCCCCGCCCTCTTCCTGTGCGTGCCCCTCACCCGGACAGCGGCACTTACCACTCGTTCCAGGGTGCCCAGCAGCTCCGCGGACATCATGCTCACCTGGAAATAATGAATACGGAACATGTCTCTTATTGTTTGTGGGCTGAGCTATGCTCATTGCCTCCACAGTCCTTGCATGCCTGGAGACGCATGGGGTTCACTAGAGGGTTACCAGACTTTGCCACGAGGGCGCCGTTACACGTGACGAGGAGCCCGAACGACTCACACCACGAGGACCCCGAACGACTCACACCAGGACGAGAGGCCCGAACGACGCAAACGACGAGGAACTCGAACGACTCACACCAGGAGGAGGGGCCCGAACGACTCGCACCAGGACGAGGGGCTCCAACGACTCACACCACGAGGAGCCCGAACGACTCACACCAGGACGAGGGGCCCGAACGACTCACACAACGAGGAGCCCGAACGACTCACACCACGAGGAGGGGCTCGAACGACTCACACCACGAGGAGCCCGAACGACTCACACCACGAGGAGGGCAACGAACGATGCACTCCATGGAGTGAATCGTTCGGTGCTCTCGGAACCTCGTCGATGATGATCACGCGCAGGGCCCCGCACTTCATGGACTGCTTGTGCCTGTCGCCCATGGCATTCCCGTCGTCGTTCCGCGCTGGAATGCCGCTCCAGTGGTGCACCGTGTGCCCGTTGATCTGCGCCGCCATGGCATTTTGAAACGCCAAGCACACGAACTGAACGCCATGCTCCCAACCGAGACCTTCTTCCATCAAATACCGCATCCAGCCGATGACGGCGCTTTTCCCGGTGCCCGGAAATCCGTGCACTACGTCCAGCAGAGGCTCCCCAGAATTCTGGTTGACGTTGCCCTGTTGCTTCTCGAGCCACTCAACCTTCAAACGTCGAACGAAGTGCTCGAGAAACTGACGCTGTTTCTCGTTCGGCATCTTCGAGCTCGCCATGATGGAAGCCAGCGCTTTGTCAATGCTGGTGTGGCCATCTCCTGCAGGGTTGAACGAAGCCGCAGCATCTCGCTTCTCGTCGAAAGGAGCATCGTGCGCCTTCTTGCTCGTGGTACCTGCGGTTAAAGCTGCTAAGTGGTCCTGGTACGCATCCTCGAACATGTTTCCCGGGCATCCTCGGTCGCTAGCCTCGACGCCCGATGGTTCCGTCTTCCACACTCGCTCTCCGATGCGATGGCTTTGTTCATACTCGTGAAGTCGGACACTTTTCTTCGCTCGGCTGTTCTCCGAAGCTTTCACCTTCGCTCTCGCCGAGGCGACCCACTTCTCGCCGAGGCTGTCGTCTTCTTTGGCCGATTGGAGCAGTTGTTGAAATTTCCCACCAGGGAGCTTCAGTGGAGGCATATCTTGCTCTTTCTCCGACGCGTCTGCCTCGCTCTGATCATCTGCCGCCTTGCCCGACGACGCCATCGTATTCAACAAGAAACTCTGGGTGAGTTTCGCCGCCGCTTGGCTGACCACGTTCCCGCGCACGTACTCGTCCCAAGCGCTCTTCCAGGATGCGCTGTCCAGCGCCGATTTCGTCCCTGTTGTCGATGTCTTCTTTGTCAGTCTTCACGAAGCTCGAACTTGCGGCGACTGGTGCTGGGCCTCCTGCCAATGGCGCAGTACCGCTGACTCCATCCCCAACATACTCAGGTGAGGCACAGACACGTCTCCTCCATAGAGCGTCCAGGGGCGGAAAAAGAGGCTGTAATACTGAGCGTTATAGGTAGAACTTTTGTTTGCGCTGGGCATCGGCAAGCCTTCGATGACCACCGCGTCCGGCCTCGCTTTCCTGACCAGAGCCCATGAGTGGCAGAAGACGCCTGCGTCATGCGGAAAAACGAAATACTCATTGGTCTCGGGTGTCACTGCTATGTAATGCTCCCCAGGCTTCGCGGCGACTTCCCCATCCTTGTACTGCTTGCTCCTGATTAATTGTTCACCTCCTTTTGTCCACGCAGTTCGCGCTGGCTGCTTGCGGTTCAAGTAGTGCGTCGGAACCAGTAGTGGTTCGCACCTCCGACAACAACTTCCAAGGGTGCTGCACGGGGCGATATCCGTAGGCGTCGAACTCGTTTACTCTCGACCGGTCCGTCCGCACGTGAGGTTTGCGAGCCGGCGGCGCGTACGTCGTCGCGCTGCTGTCCTTCATCTGCGACGCATTCTGGGATGTTTCCAACCTGTTCATCCACGCCCGCCCATCAATCGTATGCTCGTTGAAGGTCCGGATGCACTCTGCCTTCAGAAGGTCGCTCTGGTCCAGGTTACAGCACAGGTTGCAGACTTCCACGGCGCCGCGGTACGTGCTGTTCATCTCGAGTTCCGTTATCAGCCTCCCGCTGCTTGCTCTGAGCTGCGCCGCTTTGCCTCTGCCCTGTATCTTCGCCCTCAAGGTAAACAGCTTGTCCGCGTATTTCTTTGTCTCCAACGTGCCCGCGGGCTGTCGCTTGCCAATCTATCCCCCGAAATGTCCATTCGTCACTACCTGCGTCCGCTGAGTTGCTCGAGTGGCTCTCCCCAGACTCTGCTTCTTCATGATGCAGCGCTTCTTCGTGCAGCACGTCTCGTGCGTTTGTTCGATGATCGGCAATCGGTCGTTGGGTTTCACGTCGCTGTTGCCCCCTGCAAAAGCGACGCAGAGGCCCGGCATGCATCCGTTCAGCCACTCCTCATTGCGCAAGCCGAGAGTTTGCCCCAGCCAATTGCGGACGCCGCTCGTGCGGAGCGTGAACTTCTTGGCAATGCCCTTGCAAACCAGCAGCGGCGCCGTCATCCACTCGGGGGAGACTCTGTTGGTCCACGGCGCCTCGTGCTTGCACTCTCTCTTGTTCTTTTTGGAGGCGCGCGCGTTGGGCACCGTGCGCTTCTCCTGCTTGGTCTTGGAATCTATTGCCAGTCGATGTATGTGGTGCTGGCACCGACACATAAAATACTGTAGCGCGCCGTTGAACCTCCCCTTGAAAGTTGCGCCGTCGCTGTTCAGGCCGAGCTCCTGAGCTTCCCCTGGAGTTGCCTGCGCGGGCGAGCCCAGCGCGGCTCTCGCATCATCATGCAGGAACCGAGGCAGTCGGCCCAATTTGAAATCCCCCCATGCTGGCGAACCGGAGCATTCGGACGACTCCGAGTACGACGGGAAGTTCTGCTCCAGCGAAGTCCTCTCTCTAGCGAATTGTTCTACGTCGGGGTACCTCTCGCAGCAGATTTGCCCGGGGAAATGTTTCAGCTCCGCCGTATTCACGAGTCCTTCCTCGATTTTCTGGGCGATCTCCTTCAGCGTGGCGAACTGGTGCAGGCGCTGTACGAACATGAAAAAATGGTAGTGCAGCCCCTCCGTCGTTTTCTGCGCCTCCACGGCGCCGAACATAGCGTCCACGCGCCCGGCAATGCCTCCCATGGCTTCCGCGTTGCTGCCGAGGGCGTCCTGGCACGGCGATGCATATTCGGAGCACTGCGGACAGCGAGGGCACATCCGCACTCCGAGCATCGTCGCCAAGACCGTGCGGATCTGCACGAAGAATGCGTTGGAGGCGGCCAAGGGATCTTCCGCGAGGAACAAACGCCGCGTGTCATACCCGGGAATGTTGACCTCAAAGGCGTCCTCTGGCGACGGCTCCAGGCTCGGCGAATCGCTCTTTGCCCACTTCTGCCTCCTGCTCTCGCCTGCAACGAAAGGATCGTCCTGGCGGTACCTGCTGAGCCTCAGCGCTAGATAATTGTGCCGCTCTCCCGGGGAAATGGTACAGAATATGCCATTCCCGTAGTTGACGCACGCCCAGGTCCCCAGGTGCCCGATCTTCGTCCGAATCTCCTGCGTGCCTGGAATGGCGCGGCATCGAAAGCGGAAGTCAGCCAAGAGCCGCCGCTGTAGGTTGCCGAGGCCGACAGCAAAAATCAGCTTACTGGCATCATTGTTGATCTTGCGGCGTCTGCCATCGGGTAACGTGTAGTAACCCTTCTCGAGCTTCTGCAGTAAATCCGCAGCGGCTATGGCAGCGTCGGTCTCCACGCTCTCGGCGCTTTGGCCTTGCAACCGTTCCCCTCGCTTGATGCTCAGGCTTGCTCCGAGATTGACGCGCTCTCGAAAATGTAGATTCCACAAGGCCGGCGCGAAGCCCCAGGTGCGTCGGAACTGGCCCTCTATCCGCTGCGGCAAGCCGCGCGTGAGGCCAAACAACTTCACCGTGGTCGCTGGCCCCATCGCAAAGTGCGAGTTCGGTAGTTTCCGCTGGGCTACGCCCACTGACGGTTCGAGCCAACTGTCCAGAAGCCCACGAGGAGATGGGAGATCTCTCGTCTCTGGTCGACGCCAACGAGGTTGGTTCGGGACGTCGTATCCGCCAACAGCACGCGTCAGCGTGAAAGGAAACGCCATGCCCAGGTACCAGGCGGCATGCTGGTTGGTCAAGTCCGTCCCGCTCTGGATGTTGACATCGCCGAACCTTGCAAACACGGACTTGTACTTCTCCGAGATGTTCGACTGGGCTCTGGTGCTCCGCTCAGCGACGATATAGGACGGGCTCAACGCGGAGACGAAATCTTCTACCGGTTTTGCCGGCTCTGGAGGCGTGGCCACTTTGTCTTGAACGATGGAGTCTTTGGCCCCGTCTAGCTGTTGTACCGCATCCTGCACTGCCTGCGGGATGAACTTCGCCTCCCCGTATTTATCTGCGTACTTCTGAGAGTACCTTTCGTGGAGCCGGGTTGCCACTCTGTCGAATGAGTTCAGGCCGTTGTTGCCATAGCCTGGATAGCCGCTGTCGCGCATGATCTCGATCAACTTTTGCATTGCCGGAATGCGCAACGTGAGCCCTTTCAGGTGGTGCGCCAAGTCTTTGCTGCCCCCCTTGATGCGCACGTTCACCAGCATCGCCAACGTTTCCTCCGAATGTGGCACACCGAGAGCATCCTGCAGCAACCTCAGCCGGTCCCCGTGGATCTCCTCGGCGTGCTGAGAGGCTTCGCGACAACATCTCTCGATGTCGTCCCAGGGCATGGAGAAACTGGAGAGATTGCCCTTCACCTGCGTTCTGGCTTCCGGCCTGCCGAGCGGGACGTCGATCAGGTTGCCGTACGGGGCCTCCAGGTAATAGACCAACATCGTACTTCACACGGTGCAGCACGCCGCGCACTCCAGCCACGTGACGTCGTTCTCCACAATGTATCGACTCACGTGGCCGTAGTAATGGTCGTTCGCTATGCTCATAGGGATGGTCCCGCCGTCGAGGAACGAGGATGCCGCCTCGTGATCCCTTAGTTCCCCCGTGCAGTCGCGGCAAACTGGCACCTCGCACTGCGGGCAGAGTTTCCTGCAGAACGGCGGCGTTTCCCAATCGTCCGAATGTCTGTCGGACACGCGAGTCATCGGACGTCCTCAGTGCACCCGAATAACTTCTCTGATCTGCCTTCGAAGTTGAACTGGACGGCCCACCGCGACACATGGCGCTCCTGGTTTTCAACACAGGTGCTCAACGGTTCACTTAACACCTTTTGTCCTCTCCACGGGTACTCCTTGCTTGTCTCGAGGTCCCGATCCACGTACCGCTTCTGCCATATATCGAACCCGCAGTTGTTGAGCAGCGTTCCAGGGAAGTTGTTTTCAACGTCCTGGAAAGCCGCCTCTTTCCAATATCTTATCTCGACGTTGCCAGACGCGAGGGAGATGGAACTCGACTCCAGGTCAACTGGCGGGCACCCCGCGCACGTCGTGCGAAGTTGGCCGCATATGAAGCAGGCCAGACATCTCGTCGTCTCGTCGTTGTACCGGATCGCGAGCAGGTTCAGGGGTCGCCGAGTTGTCGACAGCCCCAACATTGGCCACCGCTCCCGCTCGGCAACGGCCATGGCCCCGTATACGTAGTCCAAGGTCGTCATCCAGCGAATATCGTTGTTGCAGATCTTACTTATCACACTGGCATGCGTGCGATCCCTGGCGCCCCCAACAATATGGTGCAGGAAAACTGTTCGGTCACTCGTGTGGAAACGGCAAGGCCCGCTCTGGTTGTTCTGGGACACGAGTACAACGGCAACTTCTTCACTCCAGTTTCCAAGTCGGGAGCTGTCAAGGCTGCGCCGTCAGCTGTCAGCGGCAGCGTGGGCCGTTCTCGCATGAGTTTGCGGAGTTCTCGGCAGCGGCCATCAATCACGTCCATTTCCACGGGCGCTCCACGGGCCTGCTCCGCGTTGGCGCGAACTGCAAAATATTGCTCCTCCACGCTGTCGTCCCCTTCGCTTTCAGATTCCTCGCCAGCGCCTTCGCTTGACTCCGAAGCGATGCCTTTGTCTCTGTCAGATGCCTCGACAGCCGGCGTTCCTGCATTGCCTGGGAACTGGAACCCCAAGAAATCGAGCACGTCCGTGACGCACTGACCTCCTTCAGTCGCCGCGACAGCCGGCATTGCCGAGGCGGCGCCCTGGCTCTCCGCCGCATTGACGTGGTCGTCGCAACCGGCGTCGCATCCACTATGCATTTCGAAAGCCTCCTTCAAATGCAATCCAGACCTTCCGCCGGTCGCGCGCCGTCGAAAGCGGCGCCGTCGACAGCGCGCCCTGGGCGGCGGCGGCGGCGGCAGCGGGGCGCACTCGTTACTCTCCCCGTGCTTCTCTCGTTCGACTTCCTCGTCTGTCCTTGCGCGCTTTGCCGGGGCACTCCCATCCTCCTGCCGCCTCGCCTGCTGCGCCGCTCCATCGTTCCCGTCTCCGCGGCTTCTCTCCTCGGCGGGGGGAAGTGCCGAGGCTCTGTCACCTTGGGTTTTCGGGCGCTTCGTTTCTCTGTGCCCAACATCTTCAGTGGAGCGATCGCCGCCCGGGATACTCCCCCGCTCAGGCAACTGCTCCTGCGGGCAAACTCGCAGCCGCTCGACGCGTGTTCGGACGGCACCCTGCCCGCCGTTATCTCGAAGGGACGTGGCGACCACCGGAAGGGTCGGATCTGCGACGTGCGAACGCGCGTATGTCAACTCGTGCGTCGCAGAGCAGTGCACGAAGATGACTAAATTCTGCCTCTTGCAACGCGCCAGCGCAAGCAGTTCGACGTCGTTGAGATAGTAATCTTCGCGCGAAGTCATTGCTTCCAGGTAGGCGGGGTAGACGGCATTAAAGAAATTGGCGGGCAGCCCCGCAGATTGGTAGTTGCACTCCCTGGCCTTGTCCACAGACACTGCGAAAGCCGTTATAGGTTCGAGGTCGAAGCCAGCCTCGAAATCGAGGCCGTCCACCGCGTCGTGGATCTTGCTGAGAAACAAATCGAAGGAGTTGTGGAGGCATGCGTCTTCGACGACACTTCTGTGCCGCTCTCGGGCGCCAGCGGTTCCCGCGAACAGCGCCTCGTATTTGCTCAAGCGGCGTCTTCCGAAGTACTCATCATATGCATCTGTTGTGTACTTATCCAACAACCCCAGGGACCGCATCAGAGGCATTACGAATACATCCTGGAACTCTTCGACGCAGAGAGAACCGAACTCTTGCATTATCTTTGTCTTGCGCTCCCTGTGCATTTCGAACTTTTCCAGATCTGCCCGACATGCCTCCACGCAGCGCAGAGCAACGTCGAACTGAGATAGGAGAAGGCAGAGCCACACGTGCTCACCTTCGTTGTCTCCCGCGTGCAGCGGAGCGCCGAAGGGAACCCACTGCTTCGCAAAAGGTTGGATCATATCCCAAAGTGCCCATTCCATATCGGCCAGCAGCTCCTCGGAAGACAGCCTCGATTTGAATATTTGAACAATGGGACCGAATGCGTCGCGGAGAAACGACCGAGCGTCGCGCTTGAACAGCTCACCCCACGCCCACTCGCCCCACACGGAATGGATAGCGCACGCGCCATCTCCGGCCGTAGACATAGTTACCATCAGCATCCCCTGCAATTTTCGCACCGCTCGAGGCAAGGGCGCGTGAACCTCACGTAAGTCCACGACTGGCATCCGCGTGAGATCTGCCGAGCGCCCTCAGGTGTTGGAAAGAAGAGCGTCCGTGCGGAGCTAAGCTCACTGCACAAATGGTAGGCGGAGCTAACAATAGAGCCACAGGGAGATTGCTGGGGAATGGCCGAGAATGGCTTGGGCCAACTTGGCTTGGCCCACAATGGCTACGGAAAATCGCTAGGGAATCGTAACCCCTTCGACCCTCTGATGGCAAAGCCCTTGTGGACCCTAGCCTTTGTCACACTCCCTTGTGGACCCGAGTCCCTTGTCACGACTCCCAGGAACCAGCAATGGTGACATCCCCAGAGCCAGCACGACCAGTAAACCCAATAGGAACCAGAAAAAAAAACTTGGCACCAGCAAAGGCGAGATCGGAGGAACCAGCAAAGACGAGATCACAGGAACCGACCAAGGAACCAGGACCCAGCCGGGGCAGTGAAGGGGGGGGGGGCTCGGGCCCGCAGCTCGGTTGGCATCATGCTCACCAGTGGATGGAGATTACGCGCAGTGTTTATTATGCTTTCTGTAAGACTGGCTGAGCTATGCTCATTGCCTCCACAGACCGTGCGAGCATGGAGGCGAATGGGGTGCACTAGCGCGGTTACCAGACGTTGCGATTCAAATGTCACAAGGGGTCACCTGTGGATGGTGGTTACGGAAAATGTCTCTTGTTGTTTGTGGACGACGGGCAGAGCTACGCTCATTCTCGCACAGACCTTGTCAGCATGGAGACGCATGGGGCTCACTAGCGGGGTTGCCAGACTTTGCCATTAGAGCGACTTTAAAGATGCGCTGGTACAGCGCTCTCACGACTCACACGCAAGGAGGCGCCCGAACGACTCGCACCAGGACGAGGGGCCCGAACGACTCACACCGCGAGGAGCCCGAACGACTCACACACAAGGAGGGGCCCGAACGACTCACACCAGGGCGAGCGGCCCGAACGACTCACACAAGGAGGCGCCCGAACGACTCACACCAGGACGAGGGGCCGGAACGACTCACACCACGAGGAGCCCGAACGACTCACACACAAGGAGGGGCCCGAACGACTCACACCAGGACGAGGGGCCCGAACGACTCACACCACGAGGAGCCCGAACGACTCACACACAAGGAGGGGCCCGAACGACTCACACCAGGACGAGGGGCCCGAACGACTCACACCACGAGGAGCCCGAACGACGCGCATATCTGCGACGCACAGAGAACCGAACTCTTGCATTATCTCTGTCTTGCGCTCCCTGTGCAGTTCGAACTTTTCCAGTTCTTCCCGACATGCCTCCACGCAGCGCAGAGCAACGTCGAAATGAGATTGAAGAAGGCAGAGCCACACGTGCTGACCTTCGTTGTCTCCCGCGTGAGGCGGAGCGCCGAAGGGAACCCACTGCTTCGCAAAAGGTTGGATCATATCCCAAAGTGACCATTCCATATCGCCCAGCAGCTCCTCGGAAGACAGCCTCGATTTGAATATTTCAGCAGTGGGACCGCATGCGTCGCGGAGGAACGACCGAGCGTCGCGCTTGAACAGCTCTCCCCACGCCCACTCGCCCTGCACGGAATGGAAAGAATAGCGTCCGTGCCGAGCTAAGCTCACTGCATAAATGGTAGGCGGAGCTAACTCACAGCCACAGGGAGATTCCTGGGGAATGGCAGAGAATATCTTGTGCCTACTTGTGTTGGGCCACAATGGCTACGGAAAATCGTCAGGGAATCGCAATGCCTTCGACCCCTTTTTGGCAAAGTTCTTCTGGACCCTACCCTCTCTCACACTCCCTTGTGGACCCGAGTCCCTTGTCGCGACTCCCAGGAACCAGCAGTGCTGAAATCCCAGGAGCCCGCGCGACTACTGAACCCGATAGGACCCAGAAAAAAAGGCAGGCACCAGCAAAGGCGAGATCGGAGGAACCACCGAAGGCAAGCTGACAGGAACCGGCAAAGGAACCAGGGCCCAAGAAAAGCGAGATCCCAAGGACACGAATCAAACGAATCAAACGAGGCAGAGGCGGAGGAGGAGGACTGTGAAGAGGACACATATGTTTTCGCACAGGCCTTCGAGCCTGGTCGACTAGGTCGAAGAGCAGGCAGCGGTGCTCAGGCGCTCAGGCAGCGGCGCAGCGAGAGATCTCGGCGATCGGTGGTCCCTCAAACGCGTGGAAAGAGTCTGGGTCGACGGGCAGCGATACCACCCATTACTGATTGAGCGGTGTATCACAAGGTAATCCCACCAATGAACCATCACTGAGTAGAGTCACCAGCACCATCACCTGCCAGGGTAACCAGCACCATCACAGAGTACAGTAACCAGCAGCAGAGAACCCAAGTACGGGCTCCAGCCAGTTTGCAATACAAGTCCCACCAGCGGGATGTTTCCTATACTAGAGCCCACCTGAAGCGCCACGGAAGATGAGTAGAGGCACATCCACCATTGGATACATACCGAAGCCCAATCCATGTGTACAGGAACCACCGACCCCATTGAGGCAACATCCAATGTCCAGCCTCACTGTGCCCAGAGGTAGTCTCGTATAGCAGCGGAAAAAACCAGAGTGGTAAGTATGGACCTCACCAGTACTGGAGGAGACACCATACACCATCTGAGCCCACTCCCTGACACCCCAAGGAACCCAGCAAGCACCAAGAATAATAGACAATAGCGGCGACCACCTTGCCGCACACGGTAACACACGGTGAACATAAACGCACGCGCTGCCAAGAACCACGCCGAAACAGTTGCACCGAAGCGGCGCATTTCACTGGATAGTAAGCTGCTCGGTTTTCGCAGTGCCCAGCATAGCAGGCTGGCCGATGGGGATTATCATTGCATCCTTCAAAAGATATAGCATGCCCCCGGAATTGCCAATGGCCCCGCGGCCTGTCCCGTAATAGACCACGACGTCCTGGAAGTTCCGCAGCGCCTGGGACTCCGCATTGTGCTTCATGGCGCAACCAGTGAAATGGAGGCCACTGTTGTCCACTATATCAAATATCCGTTTCGCGTTCCCCCCTTGCGACATCTCCAACGACTGCATATCCATGACCTTACCTCTCACCGACAACCGAAATGGAGGGTTGAATTTGTTGCGGAGAGATGGAAGCACGGAATTGCAGCAATCCGAAGGTGGAACCGCAAAACTCATCTTGATGAGATTGTCCGGCGTCGGTCGAGGCAGAACCTGCGCCGTCGTGCCCATCTCCCCGCCGACGGCTTCGATCGACGTTAACGGACGAATTCGCGTCAGCAACTCCCCGTCCAAATTGTTCTTCCCTGCCCCCTGGATGCGAACCTTAGACAGGTCCACGACGCACGGAGCAACCTCGCCCCGCTGGCGACGCTCCTGTACAGCGCGCGAGATGCTGCAAATATGTTCAGCGACGTCACCCCATAAGCACGCGCTGATGGGCCCCGTCTTGTCCACCATGACCACGTCGGCCGCCTTCCCTTCCGAGGACGGATCCTTGCGCTTCCGCGGAGAACCCTCCGCGCAATGTACCTCGCGGGGACTATTATCGCATGCAATCAAGACGCCCTGAAAATGACACCTGCCACCCTCCTCGGAGGACTGGAGAATTGCCAGCGCAGATTTGTGGACAATCTCTTCGGGCGCCGCAGAAGCCGGACCAAACGCCTGCCCTGACAGAATCAGATCAATGCCAGACAAACCAGAAGGCGACGCCGCATCTGACAGCTGCGTCGATCCATGAGCCACGGCGCTCTCCTCGGCGTGTCGTGGAGCAGAGCCCCCAGGACGAAACTCAGATATGCTTTCCCGCAACAAGGCGTAGTACCGGGGGGCCGCGCATTTTTCTGGTGGCTCCGAGGGTAGCATTATCCTCTGCTTGGCCGTGCGCGATTGCACATACTCGCTGTATTGCTCCGTGACGCCCTGCACGGCGAAAGCATGATCGGTCGCGGATGCCTTCAGAATGAGTGTTTTACGCTCGTCTGCTTCGCCTGCAGAAACTCCGAACCCCGGGTCCACCATCGGCCGAAACGCCACGGTCGCGCCCTGGCCAGTCCCCGCGTTCTTCCGCGCACCCGCATCGCATGTCTCGCGCGCAATGCGAAAATATTCCTCAAAACTCCCTGAAGCTATCATGAGCGTCCGCCCCACTGAGTTCGACGACTTCAGCAATCTCCTCCCAAGCTGACCACAAATTCTTGTCCAGCGACTCCAACAATTCAGGCCTCGCGGCATCTCGAGCGAAAACCTTCTTCTCTCCGTCGCCGATCGACTGCGGGGAGATCAGCGGGATGAACGTTGACTGGGCAAACCGGTGAGCAAATGTCCTGGCATCAAGCGATTGCTTGGAGAGAAAATCACGCACGTGCTTGTAATAAAAATTGAGGGCCCACAGAGCATGCTTCTCGTCAATCGACGTCGCTGGATCACCAGGACTATCCTTGAAGTACTGCTCTTTCTGATAATCAATGTAGCTCTGAATCTGCACAGCATCCAACTTCTCGACGAGACTCATGGCTTGCTCGGCGGCATTCTGCTCGTCGTCCGCTCGCAAATCTATCGGGCGGATGAGCGGGAATTCTTTCGCCGCCGCTCGAGAATGCAGTTCGCCCACCAACGTGGAAATGTCCTCCGCCAACTCCTCGCCGCCAGAACCTGCATCACCCAGCGATTCGAGCAGCGTCGTCAAATCAGCCCTCGTAAACGATTTGTCGAGAGGCCAGCCCCTTCCCTCGAAAACCTTCTTCAGCGACTCCACTGTCACCGCTTCGGCACTTGCGCCGCTACTCGCAGCATCGGCGCGACGCCCTTCCAGGAACGCGTGCAAGCCCTCAACGCCAGGCTTCTGCATGGCTTTCTCTGCCGCGCCGTCCGCTTGCACAGCGATGTTGTCGAAAGACGCCTCCACGGCCTCGTGGAAGGTCGAAGTGGACATGGCCCGAGCGCCGCGCTGGCGGATTGGCAACCTCGCTAAACGATGTAGAATCGCAAAAGCTGAGTGAACAACGGCTGAGCTACGCTCACTACCGATGATCTCAAAGGCGCGCTCGACTCGAGCCCGCGGCTCGAAACAGTGCGCCAACCCTACGTGCGCGAACCCTACGTGCGCCAAAACCCACTAGCAACGCAGTACATGCAACAGCCAGATCTGCGACGGGGACCACTCAAATCCGCAACGACATGCAAATCTACGTCACCCACATTTCCCTCGTTCCCGCCGCTCGCACTGAGGAGCGGAGCACTGATATCGCGCACCCCTCAGAAGCGAGCACACATGCGACGCATTGCACAAATGCCGAGCTGAGCTCACTGCACAAGTACTAGGCAGAGCGAACTCAGAACCACAGGAAGATTGCTCATAGGCGGAAGCAATTGCTGGTACGCAGAGTTAAGCTCACAGGCACTGTTCAACACTGTGAGCCAGAATGGCAACAGCGACGACAACGCTGCAGGAAATATGGACTTGGGCCCGTTCTGAGCGGCTTGGTGACTTCGTGTCCCTTCTTGGGAGCCTCTTGGAGCATCACGAGGCTGCTGCGGACCTCTGGATTTCCTCCAGCGGCTTCCCCGGAGCCTCTGCCACCCGAGAGCGACAACAGCGACAAAACGATAGCCTGGATCTGAGAGTCCTCCGCCTTCTCATCCAGACGCGAACGCGTCTAGAAGAACGCAATGCGTCAGCTGATGGTAGCTCAGACACTCCCACGCCCCACCTCCTGCCCCTCCCTCATGACCACCCATTCCCACCCTCCTCCCTCAGGCGCGGGCGCGCACTGCGCCCCTGACATGACATCTGCCCGCTGTGCGCTCGAGGCGCATCTGACGTGCAATGTCGACGAAGGGAAAGGTGAATGAAGAAAGGGAGGCGCGATGATTGCGACTACTGAGGGTAGCTGTGTTCCACCTGCGCATTGGATTCAAACGCGCGCTATGCCAACGAACCGTTGGTCTGCGCATTTCGCACCTTACTGCGGCCATGCCGCTGCAATGAAAAACGTGCGCACCGCCGACGAAGTCAAACACTTTACTGCGCCAGCTGAAGTGCACAACCCATGCCCCGGTACTCGCAGCTGTTCGCGGATGCACGGTCCGCAGAGTGCCACGCACAGAGCTGCGATTCCAGGTCGAGCATCTCGAACGGGGGCAGCCGCGGCGGTCCGGCCCAATCTGCGCGGATGCTCTGTGACAGCAGCGCCAGCGCCGTGTCAGCCCCAGCCAAGGTCACGCTTCGACTCACGAGCAGGCGATGTGCCGCCAAGCCGCGGGTCGCAACTGACGTCCACTGCGCCAGCTCCAGCTGCGACAACAGCACCGGCATGAATTTAGCTGTGTATCCCCCGATTGGCAGGCCAGGCCCGCACTAAGCATCCATGGCGCTCGACGCGTTGCCGTCTTGAAGTAGGGCGTATGCCCCTGGAGCTCGGCGTGCAACACCAAGCACTAAGGAGGCAATCCGTCGAGCTTTGCGCCGAGCACACGCCTGGGTGCCTGTGAGAAGCGACCGCCCGCGGCAAACGCGAATGCTGGGGTTCGCTACCTGCGCCTCATCCGCGCGCGTCTGCAAGAGTCTCCTCACCAGGTCGCCGCGATAGGATGCGGTCGTGAGAGGAACGCCCGCGGCCTGCACCCATGCGTCCGTCCAGAGAAGGCGCGCAGCGCCGACGGCAGCCAAAAGGGCTGAACCATTCGTCCTCAGGCGCCGCAGCTGACGGAGAACAGCGTGTACATCACGAGTGACGAGACACGACACGCCGAACGGGATGAAGTCGACGACCCTGTCGCCGTTCCGAATCGCCCGCTGGCTGCGCCTGATGGTGCTCTTGAGCCACGAGACGAAGCTAGCACCTGTGACGTTTGTCATCCGGCGCAAGATATTGCCCTTCCGCTCCCGCAGGCCAGACTGCTCGCGAACTTGGCGAGCATGGTAGCGCCCAGACATGTGGATGTCATACTTGCGCTTCCGCGTTCCAAAGTCCATGCTGCATGTTCTGCACCGCCACGGAGGGCCCTCGCACTCGCCAGACATGGCTCACACCAGCACCTCCATGCCGACCGCGCTACGGTGTTGGAAGGCAGAGCGTCCGTGCCGAGCTAAGCTCACAGCGCAAATGATGGGCGGAGAGAACTCACAGCCACAGGGAGATTGCTCGTAGGCAGAAGCGATTGCTGCTAGGCCGAGCTAAGCTCACAGCCACACTTCATCACTGTGAACCAGAATGGCAACAGCGACGACAACGCTGCAGGAAGTATAGACCTGGGCCTCTCCTGAGCGCCTTGGTGAAATCGTGGCCCTTCCTAGAAGCCTCTTGGGGCCTCGCGAGGATGCTGCGTGCCCTCTTGTTTTCCTCAGCCAACTTCTCGGGGGCCTCTGCAACCCGAGACCGCGCCATCTCGGTCCGCATTCCTTCTGGACCCCTCTGGGAGCGCTCTTTGAGCCTTCTTCGGAAATCTGGGGAGCCTCCTGGGCCGTCTTGGGGCTTGGGCCGTCTTGGACCGAACTGAAGAGCCTCCAACGCGGTCCGAGAGCGTCGGGGGGCGGAGACAGCGACAAGACGAAAAGCGTTACCCTCGCGCGAACTGTATCCTCATACAACAATCGCGAAGGCGTTCGTGCGCGCACAACCGCAACTCCGATCACGAGACGGAGAACAAGGAGGAGGAGCCCGAACGACTCAACTCCTGGAGCGATTCGTTGAGGCCCCGACGGGTGTCGCCATTTTCAACGAATGAGGCGGAAGAGGCGACGAAGGAGCAGGAAGACGAGGCACTGAAACATACACGGCGGATGAGCAAACATAACAAATGAAGACGTCGAGAAGAAGGAAGAGGAAGCGCGTCGTAGATGAGTCCTCATCGTCGACGTCGCCGTCGTCATCGTCGTCGTCGTCGACTTCGTCGTCGACGTGGTCGTCGTCGTCGTCGCCGTCGAATCGCCGTCGCGTCAGCGTCGTCGGCGTCGTCATCGTCGACGTCGTCGACGTCGTCGTCGTCGTCCACCGATTATCACTGCTGCGCAACGACGACGCTCTCTGCTTCGGCGCCTTCTGTAGCCGACAGACTTGAAATTTAACCGCCTCACTGAACAAGCCCTTCATGTCTGCAGCCTGGGCGTCTGCCAGATACGCGAACTGGATGCCTACATCCTCAGACTGGGTGGCCCTCACGTCTCTTCCAATGCGCCGCGGCGCTTCGACATCGTACATCACATCGTCATATCGTACATCACATCCGCCGACATACATCTGGACACCGCTCAGGCCCTTGTCCTTCATGGCTGTGGCTATGCGTCCAGACTGGCAGACCTTATTGAAGCAAAGGTCGCCGTCTTTCTCTCTGACCCAAGTTCTCCATGCCAACTGCGCTCAGGTATTGGAAGGAAGAGCGTCCGCGCCGAGCTGAGCTCACTGCACAAATGGTAGGTGGAGAGAACTCGCAGCCACAGGGAGATTGCTACTAGGCAAGAGCGATTGCTGGTAGGCGGAGCTAAGCTCACAGCCACACTTCAACACTGTGACCCAAACTGGCAACAGCGACGACAACGCTGAAAGAAATATAGACTTGGGCCTCTCCTGAGAGCCTTGGTGACCTCGTGGCGCTTCCTGGGAGCCTTTGGAAGCTTCGCGCGGCTGCTGCAAACCCTCTGGATTTCCTCCGGCGCCTTCCCTCGGGCCTCCACGCCCCGAGACAGCGCCATCTCGGTCCGCAGTCCTCCTGGGCCCTCTTGGAGCGTTCTTTGAGCTCTCTTGGGAGATCTGGGAGCCTCCTGGGCCATCTTGGGCTTTGGACCGTCTGGGCACGAACTGCAGAACTTCCAAAGACGTTCGGGAGCGTCGGGAAGCGGAGTAAGCGACAAAACGAAAAGCGTTACCCTCGCGCGAGCAGTATCCTCAATGGAGAAGGCATTCGCCCGCGCACCACCAAGTACTCCGATAAGAAGAAAGAGGAGAAGGAAGGGGAGCCCGAACGACTCAACTCCTGGTGCGAGTCGTTCGGGCCCCTGCGACTGACGACGCGTTCGACGAACTGGGGGGGGGGGGGGAAGGGGAGAATAAGTACCAGGAAGAACAGGCAAGGAAACATACAAGGAGGGTCAGCAAACATAACAAAGGAGAACGACGAGAAGGAGGAAGAATAATCGCGTCGTCGATGAGTCGTCGTCGTCGGCGTCGTGGTCCTCATCGTCGTCGTCGTGGTCGTCATCGCCGTCGTCGACGTCGTCCCCTTTGAACCGTCTTGGAACGAACTGAAGAGCCTTCAACGCCGTCCAAGAGCGTCGGGAAGCGGAGTCGGCGAGATGACGAAAGGCGTTACGCTCGCGCGAGCGATATCATCATACAACAAACGTGAAGGCATTCGTGCGCGCACCACCACAACTCCGATAACGAAACGGAGGAGAAGGACGAGGAGCCCGAACGACTCAGCTCCTGGTGTGAGTCATTCGGGCCCCTACGGCTGTCGACATTTGCAAAGAACTGGACAAAGGAGGAGAAGAAAAAGCAGGACGACGAGGCTCGGCAACATACATGGCGGACTAGCAAACACAACAAAGGAAGACGACGAGAAGAAGCAAGAGGAAGCGCGTCGTCGATGAATCGTCGTCGACGTCGTCGTGGTCATCATCGTCGTCGTCGTCGTCGTCGACATCGACGTCATCGTCCTTGTCGTCGTCGTCGTCGCGGTATGATGGCGCTGGCACAAACATAGTGACGGGGGCCCAAATGATTCAACATAAAGCAAAACAGTCAAGATAAGATGAAATTTAATACATTTGCGACTGCACAATTGTCAGCGGACTAGATTATCCATTGACAGCCTTTCAACACTTATACAACCTGTTGTAAGCCTTGAAGAACTCTCAGGCTTCAGCATGGCAGCCTTCTATAGTACTGTAGCCTGAAGATCTTGGATCCTTGCAACACGGTGGCGGGATAGGCCACAGACCACTAGATATCCTGTGGCGGGATAGGCCGAAGGCCAGTAGATAGCCTGTGGCGGGAAAGGCCGAAGGCCACGTAGATAGCCTGGAGCGCTTCGATCCCTGGAAGCCCTTTCGTGGCACTTTAAGCCTGCAAGAGTTCGGGGGCCCTTTTTTTTTTTTTTTTTTTTTTTTTTTTTTTTTTTTTTTTTTTTTTTTTTTTTTTTTTTTTTTTTTTTTTTTTGTTTGTTTATATATATATATATATATATTTTCTCGTTTCTTTCGTGAGCAAGGGCGGGTGCAGTCCAGCCAGCACGTTGCGTAACGCACGACGCGCCTACTGCGCACGAGCGCGGTAGACGAATCATCGGAGGTTCGACTTCCAGGCCTGTCCAGGGCCCGATCGACCTCCAAAGAAAAAATCGCCTGCCCCTCACCCCCTTGGCAGCGAGGGGAAAGGTTCAAATTCTGTGCGTGTGTTTCCGTTTGTTTGTTGTTGTTGTTGTGTGTGTATGTGTGTGTATGTGTGTATGTGTGTATGTGTGTATGTGTGTGTGTGTGTGTGTGTGTGTGTGTGTGTGTTTTGCGTGTGTGTTTTGCATGTGTGTGCGTGTGTGTGTGTGTGTGTGTGTGTGTGTGTGTGTGTGTGTGTGTGTGTGTGTGTGTGTGTGTGTGTGTGTGTTTGAGGGGGGTGGGTGTCCTAATTTCGCAAGGAGGCGAGATCGTGCACATAAAAGCTCGACAGTGGCGCGTGTCTGGGGCATCCCGCGGCGGCCGCCGCGCCTGCATGTCCTCGGGCGTTAGCCGCAACAACGCTGCTGCCACGAGGGCGGGGCCAACGGGGCAGAGTGAAACATGCATCACAACAAAAAGTGGCGAGCCCGTAAGCGTGATGGCCGATGTAACCTCATTTCGCAACGCGGCCACATCGTGGCAAAACCACGATGGGCGCGAGCGTTCCGCTCGCTCTCCAGAGTGAAGAGGCTCCGAGGAGTGCCCCCCCTGTCGCCGCCGTCGCGTCGGCGTCGTCGTCGTCGCCGTTCACGTCGTCGTTGTCGTCGTCGTCGTCGTCGTTGTCTCGACGACGTCGTCGTCGTCGTCGTCCTCCGCGTCGGCGTCGTCGTCGTCGTCGTCGTCGTCATCGTCGTCGTCGTCGTCGTCGTCGAGCGGTCATCGTCGTCGTCGTCGTCGTGGTCGTCGTCGTCGCCTTCGACGTCTTCAACGTCGTCGCCGTCGGCGTCCTCCACCGATTATCACTGCTACGCACCGAAGACGCTCTCTGCTTCGGCAACTTCCGTAGCAGACAGACTTAGAATATAATCGCCCCCGCCGAGCAAGAGCTTCACGTCTGCTTCGTGAAACTCTTGCAGAGATGCTAACTGGATGCCTACCTGGTCGGACTGGGTGGCCCTTTCGTCTTTTCCAGTGCGCCCTGGCGCCTCGACATCGGACTTAAACACGTCACACAATGAACCAACGCAGAGCCACGTCTCCTCAGTGAGTTTGCGGAAGTCAAGAACGGGTGATTGCGTCGCAGGTGTGGGTTCAGTTGTAGACTCGCTTGGCTCGGTCTCGTCGCAGATCACCAACGCGGAGTCCAAGGAGCCTATCGAGTTGTTGCACGCGAGGCCCGCAATTCTCACCGCGGAGTACACCAAAGCCGCCCACCTCCAGCTCTTGCAGAGTACTACGATGCCGCCCAAGAGGTAAGACTGCTCGTGGTCCACTGCCCCTCCGCCAACATACATGTAGACAACTCTCTTGCCCTTGTCCTTGATGGCTGTGGCTATGCGTCCGGACTGGCAGGCCTTGTTGAACCAAAGGTCCCCGTCTTCTTCTATGACCCGCATTTTATGCAGTTCTCTGCTCACACGCGCATCCGACACGAGGTCCTTCTCCAGCACGAACGACAGAAACCAGGCCAGGCTGCAGAGTGCTGTTATAGCGCTCTCGACCTCCAGACCCGCGTGAGCATGAAGGAATGGGAAGCAGAGGCGCGTCACGCCTTTGCCTGCTTCGGAGCTCACCTCTGCGGTGGCGCACGGCAGCAACAAGTGGCCGAACTTCATGCCTGGCATCCAATCCAACAAGTCCACATCGCGGCTCACCTTGTCGTGCATCTCCTGCACGCCCCATCGCTCGGCTGCCGCTCCATGACCCAAATCCCGAAGCGAGCTGGTGGACTCGCGCACGAATCGCGCAAGAGAGGTGCCTGCGCCGGCTGCTTGCGCTAGGACATCATCGAAGGATTTGTAGTCGCTGCATCCCTGGCCGAGGGTCGGCAAGTTTGGAATCTGGTTCCGCTCCAGCTTCCACCACACCTCATCAGCGATGTCATGTACACGACGAGCAGCATCATGTCGAAGCCAAACCTCAAAGCAGTCGTGATACGACGCTTGTATATTCTGGCGGTCCGCGAGAATGCCCCATGGAAGCTTGTAGTCCCAGATGTGATTGTTCCTGCGCTTCGCGTAAGCGGAGCGAAACTCGTCCTTGGACCCACCGCCGACATACTCATGGCGCGCGTCGCGCGGCATTCCTGGATGCCCGAACGGTTGTAATTCTACCCACATGCAAGTCTTCATCACCCCGCGCGTCAAGTTGATGTACTCTTGGTTCAAGTTCCTTCGCGTCCCAGCGTAGTGGTCCTGAGCACCCACTGTGCGACGATGCCGCACGCAGTGCACTATAGGGACGCTCTCCCCCCTCACATTCAAAGGGAGCGACGCTTGCACGACCCCTGAGCCCAGACTTGTGTCATCGAAAGCAGCTTGCATCAAGCAACACAGCGGGATTGCTGACCGGCTCAAAGGCATGATGATCAGCACCGTTGGTCGTGGAAAAGCTTTCCACTCCCGCTGGGGATTCCTGTGCTCGATCAAATCTGCGGCAACAGCGCGGCATAAACATTCGAACAAGAGAGGGCGCCAACCGACTTCATCACCGCCCCGCACTGGACTCCTCCACCATTGGTCGCCGTCGTAGAATACGTGCTGCAATGTGGTGTCACGAGCGACAGCCGAGTCAGGAGCAAACGTGCTCGCGAACTCAAAGCAGTGCGCCACGTAATTGCAGACGTCCTTGCCGCACCTTTTGCAAACGTCGAGGACTGCATTCTCGGCCTTTTGGCACCATTCGTACCGCGGACGGGCCTCAGGGACGGCCGCGCTTCCTGTCAGAGCAGACGGCGTGGGCTGAGCTACGCTCACTGCCATCGCGGTGCAATCCTCGCCATCACCTTCCAGGCCGCGCGGAGCGAAGGGCAGCGCGCCCACCGCGCTGTCGGAGCTGAAGGTGGAGCGAGAACGCCGGCCACCGACATTCTCCACTCTCTGATGCTGGTCCCCCACCATGAGCAATGTCTGCACAGACACGTTCGCCAAGGCAGCTACCACCTGGGAAACGTCGTAAGACTCAAACTGTTCCACGCAGAACAGGCTGATCTCCAGGCGATCCAACAAACGGCTCAGGTATCCTTCAATGGCTCCCGCCCGCCACTTGACGAAATAATCCATTGTTGACACGATGAGATAACCGTTGGTGCCTGCTGTGATGACGTCCTCCCAGAGCTCCGCCCTTTTCCGTTTGATGGCGAAGATCTGTAGCATGTGCTGGCGAGCATGGCCGCGGAACTCATCCAACGCCGCGAACTCAGCGTCCCCAACCACGACAACAGAGGCCGCTGGCAGGTCCTTCCAGGAGATGCAGAACTCCAAGATACGCTGAAAAGCAGGGCGTAGACGTGACCCTTCCAGCTCTTGCACCTCTGCGCGCTCAGAGCGCAGCCGTTCATGCACCAATTCCGCAACCTTATTTTCCCATGTGCTCAACGCCCCGGGGGCCTCTGAAGGTCGCCCAAGCCAAACAACTCGGGGCCCGAAATCATCCGCCACAAACACCTTGTCTAGAAAATCCGGACCTTGTAAAATGGAGTCACGCAGATTACGCGAAGGAGTCACGATCACCACTGCGCCATTCTGTCTGTCGACGTGGGCCAACGCTGCCTCGACTAGCAAAGCCAAAAGTAGCGACTTTCCAATGCCTGCGTAAGCCTGGATGACCAAGTGATGATTGTCCGAGGCGTTGATGGTCTCCATGCATCGCTTCTGATCGTCCGACAGCTGAATGCGGCGCCTGCGCAATACCGACTGGATGAAGTCAGACGATGGAGAGATATTCTTCAGCACATTTCCCACTGCGACTGGCGGTCCAGACCAAGGCTGCACTATGGAAAAGGCAGCCCGCAGAGCGCCGAGCCCAAGAGTATTCTCCGCAGTAGCGCTGCGAACAAGAGCAGCGTGCTGGTATACTCGGTTGCCAACCCATTCAAGGATAACGCCGAGATACTCTCCCTCTGCGTGCACCTCTGGCTCCAGAGTGATGCGAGTAGCGTAATCTTTCCTCGGCGCAGCCGTTCCGACATGGAGCGTTCCGCTCCGGTAGGCTGCTTCCAGGCTATCGGGGCTAACGTGCGGGCTAGCAATGCGAATGTCTCGAGAGCCTGCGCTAAGCGCATTGCCCTGGATGCCCATGTTCGACAGTGCGCGCGTACTTATCATCCACAGCATGCGATGCTTGTAAATTGCGAAGTCGCCGTCGGAGTCAACGCGCCAACGGGCACCCCTGTCAGTGAACGTGTACACGTTGCAAACGATGGAAGCACAACCGAGGTTGTCCTCGTGAACCCTCAGACGCACCACATCTTCTCTGCGAACAGACCCCGCCCGCAGTTCGCACAGCAGCTTGCCCTTCGCCGCATGCAGCAGCGCTGGCGCAACCTCTCCCTCTACGTTGAACCTGGTCTTGCGAGCCACGTTGCTGGGCCCTAAGCCGCAACAATCGACGGACATGTGCACGGGGAACTTCTCCAGGCGGCCGCAACTGCACCCCCGAGCCACGATATCCGCCGGCGCAAACACCGTGTCACCGCAAGCTTTCCAGGCAGTGCTGGGGCGCCCCCGAGGAGGCAGCTCCTTCGTGCCCAACTGAGCCACGAGTTTCTTCACGCAGCTCAGCTCACCGCTGCCATCCTGCCTCAGCCTCTTCGAACTTTGAGCTCTCTTGTTCGCGAGGGCCTGCTCCGCGAAGTCTATTGCTCTCAGGGCGTTCCGTTTTATTCGCCGGAGTAGCTCTGGCGCTAGGCAATCCGCGATGTCTGCTGGGCGACGGCGGTGCGGCGACGATCGGTCGTTGCCAAAAGAAGGAGGAATGACCACCTCCTCATCTGCGCGCACAGCCGCCCAAAACTTCAAGACTGACTTGCCGGGCAACGTACTGTGGATGACGTCAGCCTCGCCAGGCGGTAACCATGCGCCACGAACTGCAATAATGACACGCGGAGTCTCTTTCGCATCTGGAAATCGGCATGCGGCATGACCTTTCAGCAAGCTATTCGACCCGTTCCGAGACGGATGCGCGCAGCTAAATTCTGCATCTTGGCTTTCCGACGGAACGCCACCATCGAGCGATGATCCAAACGTGTCCAGCATGAACTCTTCGAAGGACTTGCCCTCGCCCTGCTCGCTCCAAGGGGCCCCCGTTGCTAGCAATGTTACCAGGGCGCACGGGCGCCTCTCCATGCCGACCGCGAGGAAATTGCTGGAGGGCGGAAACGGTTGCTGGTAGGCGGAGCTAAGCTCACAGCCACACTGCAACGCTGCGAGCCAGAATGGCAACAGCGACGACAACGCTGGAGCACATATGGACTTGGGCCAATCCTGAGCCCCTTGGTGACCTCGTGGCACTTCCTCGGAGCCTCTTGGGGCCTCGCGCGACTGCTGCACACCCTCGGGATTTCTCCCAGCGGCTTCCCCCGGGCCTCCAGAACCCGAGGCCGCGCCATCTCGATCCGCATTCCTTCTGGACTTTCTTGGAGCGTTCTTTGGGCCCTCTTACGAGATGTCAAAGCCTCCTGGGCCCTCCTGGGCCTTGGACCGTCTTGGAACGAACTGAAGCACCTCAAACGCCGTCCTGAAGCGTCGGGAAGTGAAGACAGCGACAAGACAAAAAGCGTTGCGCTCCCGCGGACGGTATCCTCACACCACAAACGTGAAAGCCTTCGTGCGCGCACGAGAAGGAGGAGAAGGACGAGTGGCGGAACGACCGATTCAAATTCCACAAGGGGTCACCTGTGAATAGTGGTTGCGGATAGTGTCTCTTATGGTCTGTGGACGACGGGCCGAGCTATGCTCATTCTCCCACAGACCTTGCGAGCATGGAGACGCATGGGGCTCACTGGCGGGGTTGCCAGACTTTGCCATTAGAGCGACCTTAAAGATGCGCTGGTACAGCGCTCTCACGACTCACACGCAAGGAGGCGCCCGAACGACTCACGCCAGGACGAGGGTCCCGAACGACTCTCACCAGGACGAGAGGCCCGAACGACTCGCACCACGAGGAGCCCGAACGACTCACACGCAAGGAGGCGCCCGAACGACTCACACCAGGACGAAGAGCCCGAACGACTCACACCGCAAGAAGCCCGAACGACTCGCACACATGGAGGGGCCCGAACGACTCACACCAGGACGACGGGCCCGAACGACTCACACCACGAGGAGACCGAACGACTCACACACAAGGAGGGGCCCGAACGACTCACACCAGGACGAGGGGCCCGAACGACTACACCACGAGGATCACGATCTCACGCCCGAACGACTCACACACGAGGGCCCGAACGACTCACATCACATGACCCCGAACGACTCACGCCACGAGGAGCCCGAACGACTCACGCACAAGGAGGGGCCCGAACGACTCTCACCAGGCCGAGAAGCCCGAACGACTCATGCCACGAGGAGCCCGAACGACTCACACAAGGATGGGGCCTGAACGACTCACACCACGACGAGGGCCCGAACGACTCACACCACGAGGAGCCCGCATGACTCACACCACGAGGAGCCCGAACGACTCACACACAAGGAGGGGCCCGAACGACTCACACCAGGACGAGGGGCCCGAACTTTTCACACCACGAGGAGCCCGAACGACTCACGCACAAGGAGGGGCCCGAACGACTCACGCCAGGACGAGCGGCCCGAACGACTCACAGAAACCTCCGGAAGCATGCGCGCACGAACGAACGGCCCGAACGACTCACAGAAAACCCCCCAGAAAACAAACGGCCCGAACGACTCACAGAAAACCCCCCGAACGACTCGCAGAAAACTCAAGAGAACAACAGGGAATCCCGACAAGGACCCTGACATACAAGGCGAACCAGCAAACATAACAAAAGAGGACGACGAGAACAGGCAAGAGGAAGCGCGTCGTCGATGAATCGTCGTCGTCGGCGTCGTGGTCGTCATCGTCGTCGTCGTCGTCGTCGTCGACGTCAACGTCATCGTCGTTGTCGTCGTCGTCGTCGTCGGGGTATACCAAGGTAACATTACATTTCTGAAACTTACGACTGAAGGATCGCCAACGGACTGCATTGTCCATTGTCAGCCTTTATACACTTACAAACCCTGCGGTACGCCTTGAAGAAATCTCAAGCTTGAGCCTGACAGCCTTGTATAGTATTATAGCCTGAAGATCGAGGATCCCTGCGCCACGGTGGCGGGATAGGCCGCAGGCCCCTAGATATCCTGAGGCAGGATAAGCCGAGAGCCAGTGCGTAGCCTGTGGCGGGACATGCCGAAAGTCATGTAGATAGCCTGGAGCTCTTGAATACCTGCAAGCCCTTTTCATGAGACTTTACCCCTGCAAGGGTTCGGAGGGCCTTAGCCCTGCTGTACGTTTTCTCCGTTTTTTTTTTTTTTTTTTTTTTTTTTTTTTTTTTTTTTTTTTTTTTTTTTTTTTTTTTTTTTTTTTTTTTTTTTTTTTTTTTTTTTTTTTTTTTTTAAAAAAAAAAAAAAAAAAAAAACGAAAAGACGGGCCAATTCAGCCAACACGTTGCGTAACGCTCGACGCGTCTACTGCGCGCGAGCGCGGCAGACGAAGCATCGGAAGTTCGACTTCCAGGCCTCGCCAAGGCCCGATCGACCTGCAAAGGAAAAATGGCGGCCCCCCTCACCCCCTTGGCAGGGGGGGGCAGGGTTCAAATTCTGTGCATGTATTTCTGTGCTTTGTTGTTGTGTGTGTATGATTTGTGAGTGTTTCTGTTTTGAATGTGTGTGTGTGTGACGGGGAGTGAGTGCCCTAATTTCGCAATGTGGCCAGATCGTGCCAATAAAAGCTCGAGAGTGGCGCGTCTCTGAGGCATCCCGCGGTGGCCGCCGTGCCTGCATGTCCCCGAACGTTAGCCGCAACGAGGACCTGCTGCCACGAAAGCGGGGCCAATGGGGGAGGGTGTACCATGCATCACAACAAAAAGTGGCGAGCCCGTAAGCGTGATGGGCGATGTGCACTACTTGCGCAACGCAGCCACATCGTGCCAAAAGCACGATGGGCGCGTGCGTTCCGCTCGCCGTCGGCGTCACCATTGACGTCGTCGTCGTCGTCGTCGTTGTTGTATCGACGTCGTCGTCGTCGACGTCGTCGTAGTGGGCTGAGCTACGCTCACTGCCCTCGCGGTGTAATCCTCGCCATCACGTTCCAGGCCATGCGGGACGAAGTGCAGCGCGCCGACCGCACCGTCGAAGCTAAAGGTGGTGCGAGAATGCCGACGACCGACATTCTCCACGCTCGCTCCAAGGGGCCCCCGTGGCTAACAAGGGTACAAGAGCGTACGGGCGCTTCTCCATGCCAGCCGCAGGAATGTGGCTGGTAGGCGGAAACGATTGCTGGTAGGCGGAGCTAAGCTCACAGCCGCACTGCAATACTGTGAGCCAGAATGGCAACAACGACGACGCTGGTCGGGAAAAATCGCTGGACTCGACGACGACCGCCCTCTGTCTTGCCTCCCAACTCCGTCACTCCCTCCTCCTCCTCCGACTCGTCCTCCTCCGGCTCCCCCACAAGGAGGCTGTAGAAGGAGGCAGCAGGACATAGGAGCAGAGGATACATGCGAAGGCAGACAGACACACGCCTGCACCAAACGACTGTCGGCATGCTTCGCTGGGGTTGCTGTTCGGAGATAGTAGTAGTACTACTACTACTACTACTACTACTACTACTAGTACTACTACTACTACTACTACTACTACTACTACTACTACTACTACTACTACTACTACTACTACTACTACTACTACTACTACTACTACTACTACTACTACTACTACTACTACTACTACTACTACTACTACTACTACTACTACTACTACTACTACTACTACGACTACTACTACTACTACTACTACGACTACTACTACTACTACTACTACTACTACTACTACTACTACTACTACTACTGCTACTGCTACTGCTACTGCTACTGCTACTACTACTACTACTACTACTACTACCACTACTATACTACTACTACTACTACTACTACACTACTACTACTACTACTACTACTACTACTACTACCACTACCACTACTACTACTACTACTACTACTACTACGACTACTAACTACTACTACCACCACCACCACCACCACTACTACTACTACTACTACTAAACTACTACTAGTACTACAACTACTACAAACTACAACTACTACTACTACTACTACTACTACTACTACTACTACGACTACGACTACGAACTACGACTAACTACTACTACTACTACTACTACTACTACTACTACTACTACTACTACTACTACTACTACTACTACTACTAGTACTAAGTACTAGTACTACTACTACTACTACTACTACTACTACTACTACTACTACTACAACTACTACTACTACTACTACTACTACTACTACTACTACAGAAAGGTGTTGACAAGGCCTTCTCAACCCGGCGTGCCCCCGGCGACCCGGCCCGGCCCCGGCCCGGCCCCGGCCCCGGCCCCGGCCCTGCCCCGAGGTCCGGTGTGACAGCTTTTCTGTCACGAAATTTGTCGTGACAATATTTGGTCACGCGCAGTAGATGCTAGCAGGCAGTGGCAACATTTTGTCACGCCATTTTCTGTGATCGCTGTTTTCTGTGCGCAACGCACAGAAAGTTTTACTTCCTATTTTCTGTTGCATCTTAAATGTAATATATGAATGTTGCGCGCGATGCCATCGCATGTTAATCGTTGCAGCAGTTCGATTCGCATGGCTGTCAATCGTTATGATTTTCTTGCGTTGATTGCGGATAAGAGTGAGGTTATGACATGGCTGCGGTAACGCAGGTGCACATCACATGCGAGCCGCGGGCCACGGTACGCGTCACAAGCGAGACGCGGGCAGGTCGCGAGCGACTCGAAATACAAATTACGAAATTGTCCAACATAACGCGGAGGAGGGAGAGGAGGGAGAGGAGGGAGAGGAAGAGGAGGAGGAGGAGGGCGAGGACAAGGAGGATTAGGAAGAGGAGGATAAGGATTGAAATGGAGATAAGGATGGAACGGGGGAGGAGGAGGAGGAGGAAGAAGAGGAGGAGGAGACGGAGATGGAGGAGGAAGAGGCGGAAGAAGAGGGAAGGAGAAAGAGAAGGAGGAGGAGGAGGAGGAGGAGGAGGAGGAGGAGGAAGCGGAGGAGGAGGAAGAGGAGGCGGCGGCGACGGCGGGCGCCCTCGAGGCGGCGCGCCCCTGGGGCCAGAACGCGCCCACAACTAACGAGCGACGAAGCGCCCACCTCACATCGAGGGCGCCAGGCCTGCAAGCCACATCACCGCCGCGTCACCGATGTCACCGATATCGGTGACATCGGTGACGCGCCAGATGCGACCTGGCTGGTGTCCTTCAGCGGGGCGGTGCGTTTCGGTGATCGTTGTCGGATGGTTGCGCGCAGGGCGCACACTATCAAAGCGACGGTGGGCAGGCGGACGAACTTGCAACAATATCGGCGATGCGATCGGGGACCCAAAACCTAAGAACCTGAGGCATCATGCATCGATTCGACGCCACAAATGTGCACCAAGTGATACCGACACATGTTATTCAAACGTCGGGTTCCCCCATCTTCGTCGTTGCCCCTTCGTTCATCCGTCTCCCCCTCATCTGCCTCATCGTCCCCCTTCATCCCCTCCTCCTCCTCATTGTCCTTCTTTTCCTCCTCCTCCTCCTCGTCATCATCCCCTCTTCGTGAGGTTGGTCGTCCACCTCATCCGACCTGTTGAGTTGCGTTGGTCATCCTCCAGCTGCCCGTCCTTTCCTTCTCCCCTCTCATCCCCTGCGTCTGCGTCATCAAGATCTCCACGCCCTCCCGAGTTAAGCGAAACCGTTTTCTGCCAGTTCCAGCGCCTGGAGATGCCGCGTCGGTGCGATCGTTTAGCCGATCATGGCCTTTAAATCTTCAGAGAGAGAGAGAGAGAGAGAGAGAGAGAGAGAGAGAAAGAGAGAGAGAGAGAGAGAAAGAGAGAGAGAGAGAGAGACAGAGAGAGAGAGAGAAAGAGAGAGAGAGTGCGCTCGCGCTCGTGGCTGGGTTCTTCGGCCTGTCTCGCGCGCCGCGGCGATGGCGCAGATGCAGGGGGGGAGAGGGGGAGGGAACGGACTGGCAGTTGGAGGAGGAACAACGAAACTCAACTGGTCGGTCGTGGTGGAAGCCCAAACGGACGAAGAGGGGGAAAGGCGGAGGATGGGGAGGAGGAAGAGGAGGAGGAGGAAACGGAGGAAAAGGAGGAGGAGGATGAGGAGGAGGATGGGGGGAAGGGGGATGGTGAGGCAGAGGAGGGGGGGGGGCGGATGAGGGACGGGGCACCGACGAAGATGGGGAACCCGACGGTCGAATCAAATGTTTCGGCATCAGTTGGTACGCATGCGTGGCGTCGATTCGATGCATGCCGCCTCAAGTTCTTAAGTTGTGGGCTCCCGATCTCATCGACGATGCTCCCCTTTCGGTCCCCCTGCTGATGCCGCGTGCGTTGTCTTGTGATCGGGGTTATCCGAAGATTTGCGTTTGCTGTCTCGCGCATCGGGTTCGGCTGCTTTATGATTATTCGGATCGGTTGTATGCATGTTGCGTTGCTCATCTTGCGTTGGCTGCAATTTCTCGGCATCGGTTGGCTGCTTCGGGGTCACAAACAGTATGGGTGGTGTGTCGAAGCACATGTGCACCGCTGGCAACGGGCTGTCGAATGCATGGTGTTCAAGATTGTCGATGCCAACTGGCGTGTTCAATGTGATCCCGCGAGAGAATTGCCGCGAGCTGGTCGACCATATCACGCGGCATGCCGATCGGATTTGTAAACCCCATGTCGCCATCCGTGATGGCCCCAACGTTATCAGTCAAGCGTGCGAACCTTCAAACCACTCGGCAAAACCTTCGAGCTGAGACGGTGGGGCGGGATCGAGTAATTGTGACCCATAACGAAGTTGACGACGCGTTGCCCCAGTGGGGCATGAGAGGGACGAGGCTGACGGCGAAGGGATTTGGGAGGGAGGGGCGATGAGGGCGAACAGGAACGAGCGCATGAGGAAAACTGAGGATGGGTTCACCACGATCCAGACGCGAGGCAGACTAAGATTTCTGACGCCGCGTGGTCTGCGTTGCCCCAGCTGGTCATTCAGATACCCCCCCATTGAGATCACGAGGCGCGTCGCGTATCCAGGGGCCCTGGACGCAATATATGCAAACAGTGACACCTACACGAACGCCCGCGCAAAACTGTCGTGTCATCTAAATTGCGATGCCATGGTGCCCAAACAAACGATGCCGCGCACCGAAACGCCCCTCACCCCCGCTCGAAAGACACGGACTAGGAGGGGCCATCACCGCACAGTCACCGATGTCACCGATATCGGTGACATCGGTGACGTGCCACGCGTCGCCTGGTTGGCAATCGTCGGTGGATGTGGAGCGGAGGTGGTGTTGGGTGGTGTAGAGTGTGTGTGTGTGTGTGTGTGTGTGCGTGTGCGTGTTACATGCGTCGTTCGTCGTTCGATGCCAGATTGCCGTGCCAGGTGACGTGCGTGAAATGTCGCGGGATCGGATCTTGGGCGGGTGGGCCCCCAAATGTGATGGGGCGTCAGTGGGCGGGGGAGGGTTCAGCGGACCCATCATTGATATTGCATTGCTAGTGTTTGCCATGCAAGTTCGGAACTCGTCCGCAGGTCATTCGAAACGTGCGCCCAAGGCTGGCGCTGCATGCGCGCCGAGCAGCTCGTGCCCGGCATCCTCGTCGCAGGCGGGCCGCTCTGAGGGGGGCGCGTTTGTTTGTGCTGTTGTTGCGTTTCTAATGGTGTTCGTCTTAATCAGCTTACCACCGTTCCCCTCCCATCTCATCCGCGCCCCTGTTTCCCTCCTGGAAGTCACGCCATTCAACCCCGCCGCGTTTCTTTACATCGGCATTTCGTTCACGCGCCCCCCCCAAGACCAGCTCGCATTCGTCCGTGGCTCACGATCGCGAGCTACGCGCAAACATCTCGCGGACCTGGCGGCCCGCCCGCCGACAGAATTGGCGAAAACGCTGACGCGATGGCGCCGGCAAAAGCTGCGCAAAAACTATCTGGGTATTCTGCAGATAAAGTAATGAGTGGCTTGACCCCAGACGTCCACCCTTTCTTGGACCAGCCCCCCTTGGAGTGCGTCCTGCGGGGCGTGCGGACAGTCAAAGCTTGCTTGCCGCCGTCCAGGCGATCGGTTGCTTGCTGCTTTGACCTGTGCAGGGGCGTCAGAAGTGATTTCGGAAGAGTGCTCCAGATGGCCGTGGGCTTCATCGACAGGCCGCCCCATCCGCCCATCCAGAGAAACAGGTACTCGGACCTCGTGTTCGTCAGGGTTGCCCGTGCGTTGCGATCAAAATAGAGCAGGCTCGCCAGCGGCTGTTCCACCGATGCGTAAATGCTCCTGGTCCCCGCCAGGAAGTAGAGGAAACACCTTCGTGGCTCCGATGGTCGACAACGCACCCCACGCATATTCGATGCCCCCTCGCCATTATCATCCTCCTCCTCCCCCGCATCATCCCCCTCCCATTTATCTTCTTCAGTATCCTTCTCTTCCTCCTCTTCATCGCGCCCTCCTGTGCTCATAGCACGCCGTCGCCGTATATAATCGTCATCCTCACCGTCGCCCTCGCCATCCTTATCCTCGCATGCGTCGTCCTTCTCCGCCTCCTCCTGCCTCCCTCTCGCCTGTTCTCCCCCCTCATCCTTATCCCCCGTCCGCCCCCCCACCCCGTACCACACTTCCACCCCCGCCACCATCCATGCCTCCATGTGTCATGGCATCCCTCCAGGTCGGCGGGGTGACATCGATATGCGCAAGGTTACACGTTCAGTTCTTACCACCAGGATCAGCATGGATCATCGCATGCCGTCACCGATGTCACCGATAACGGTGACATCGGTGACGTTGGTGCGCCGCCAGACACGCTATCACACCAGAGAGATTACGTTCGTCACATTCTACAGCCCACGGCGTTTTCGAGTTTGATCGAGGCCGATCCAGCCTGGTTGCGACGAGACCCCTGGAACGCAGCGCTGGGAGTGCGCACGTGCAGGGCCCTGGATAACCCCTTAGCGTTTAAGCGTCCCGACTGACATTGCCCTCGCCGTAAAGTTGGCGTGGAGAACGTCGGTCCGTGACGGTGTTCCTGTGGTATCGCCCCTCTTCCGTTTGGTGTGGCCTGTTGACAGTCCCAGCCACGTCTTGCACTCTGGCGCGAAGTGAACGGTGCCGAACGGGAGCACGGCGCACACCAGGTACATGGCGTACAGCAGCCCAGCCTGCGAGGGCTTGCGACAGTCAGTGCAGTAACATCCCCATGTCATCTTCGTTATCATTCCCCCACACCTCCTCATTATCCTCCATGTCGGGCCCCCCCATCCTCATTCCCGTGCATGCTCCACCTCCTCCTCATCATCCGTCTCTTGTTCCCCCTCCCCCTCCCCCCCCACCTCATCGTCCTCGTCTTTCCTCCACCCCCGCCTCATTCCTCATCCTCCACGTCCTCCACCTCATCGTCCTCCACGTCCTCCACCCCCGCCTCACTCCACGTCCTCCACCTCATCGTCCTCGTCTTTCCTCATTCCTCCCGAAACGGTAGCGATGAGAGGGGTGGGGAAGTGTTTTGCCCGACGGGAGCCACGGTGCATATGTTCTGGGCGGCGCCGTCGTCGACTCGGTCGAAGGTGGCGCTCTTGTGGCCGAGCCTGGCGACGTGGAAAGAGATGCCAGCTTTCCCTGAAAACAGCTCTGCGAATACGAGCGAGCGGGGGGCGGCGGCCATCGATCCCACCAAATAGTCGACGGCCGCGGAGAAGGCAATCTCACTGCCGCCACCCTCGGAAAACATGATCTCTCGAATTCCATTATTGGCAGGCGCTGCTGACCCAGCTGCTGCCCACTGCAGGCCATCAACCAGCGGTGGCTGCACCCCGTGCGCCGCCACCGCAATACATTGCACGATGATCGTTGTCAGCATCCGCCAGCAAGGAGACAGATGCTCTCCCCGAGCGGAAAGAACGGGCAGATATTGAGCAGGTGCTGCAAATGAAATAAACTGAACACCTGTGCTCGAACCGAGACCGATGGGCAAATATACACACTGACCGTAAAGCGCTGTTCAGAGTCTCGTCAATGAAGCAATTGTACATCTTCGGAGAACCGTGCTCGGGAATCCTCGCGAGGTTTCGCATTCGACAGGCTGGGCGAGGGGGAGTGGGGTGGGCGGGGAGGGAAGGCGGGGGCTGTGGCGAGGCGGGAGGGGCGAGGGAATGTCAGTGATGCGAGGAAGAGTTGAGGTAAGGAAGGCGAGGACGAGCAGAGGAGTGACAGCACTGTGGGCGAATGGCTCGGCGACCCGATCGGCCCCCGCAAAAACCGGCTCACGCCAGGTGGCTGGACCACCTCGAAATCTCGGACCTCGCCTACGAGACGGCCCCCAGCCACCCCCACAGTGTAGCAGCTGCCCCCCCTCGCTGGCCAGGGCCTCTCCTCCTCGCGACCACCCCCGTGCCCCCGTCAGTCCTCCTTCCCGCACAATTCCTAATCATCCGCGTCACTCCTTTCATCCGTATCTTCATTATCATTATCCTCCTTCTCATTCTCCCCCCCTCATAATCCTCGTATGCAGTATATAACGTATCGTCATCCACTCCATCATCTTACCTCGCCCCCCTCACTCCAGTGGCCCAAACTTAAGTTTATATACGCATGTCCTGTCGACGAGGTGCGATGTCTGCTGGTGCTTCGGCGTGAGCGTGATGCGTGCCAGCGTACATGATCTCATGTGAATGATGATGGCGTTGGTCATGATGGCAATACTGCTGGTCGGCACCACGCATGTGCGCGACCTCATCTCGCTCGGGAAAGTCTCCAGGGACGCGCCGGCGTGGATGAGCGGAGAACCGAACCTCGCCGAGCCCCCGTGTCGGCCGAGCATGTCTAGGGCGAAAGGCAACATGTAGCCGACTCCAGCTGCTTTCAACGACAGTGGAGCTCCTCCATGGCGAGGCTCCTGGCGGCAAGCAGGTTTTTCGAACGTGCATGGAGAATGACATGTTCGTTCGGGCTATTGTTCTATGGTATTACGTGGCTGGGCTATTTAATGTTACAAGTTTGTTAAAGGTTACGTGTTTTTACGTGTGACACGTGTCCTCCAATGTGTGGTCCAGCCTCTTACCTGACATCTTGAGGGTCAGCTTGCCGAACCTGAGAGCATGAGGTACATCGCGCTCGTGTTGCCAGAGAAGCATGTCAGCCTGGAGTCGTCGAGCACCGACCTCCAATATCTGGTCCAAGTTGCCTCGCACAGCATATACGTTGTACAGCAGCAGTCGCCATAACGATGCGCTCACCCAGCGCATGATCGGACCGTAGTACAGACAATGTAATGAGTCGATGGCAAGGCTCCAAGCTGGGCTAGTGCCAAGACGTAACGAAAATAAAGGACAACGGTGGTTCACTGGGTCCACAATTTTGCGGTTGCCACCTGTGTTATCGTACGTTGATCGCCAGAACACTATTGTCACGGGCAGCTCGGACGTCTCCAGCGAGAACGTGTCTTGCAAGGACGGTGACGGCTCTAGCCGATCCCCACATAGGAGAGGCACGTCATTTATAGAAATATCCCGAGAAAGGACCCTACCGTTGATGCCTTTCTTGCCTTTGGCGGTGATCAAGTCTCGTAGCAGCTGCTCTCGCTCGCCCTGCGTTCGCACCGTGACGCGTTTCTCACACCTCGCGCAGGCTGTTTCGTAGTCATGGTGCCCCCGTAACAACCACGTCATGTCTGGGCCGAGATGGTCGTAGGATTGGTGCAGTTCGCCCAGCGACGTCTCGCAGAACTGGCATGGATTGTAAGCTGACGCCCAACTGGACAATCCAAGTGATTTGCTATGTTCCGCCCAGTCGCCTTTCACCCAGATCAGGGCGGCGCGGTACGACAGGGGGCCAGACGGCATGTCGTCTGACCACGCCGTCCCGTCGTACTGCACCGCAGGGCGGCAGCCGTCGGACATGGCAGCCACCTGCCAAGCGGTAGCCTCTAGATGTGGGTAGATTGCGCACCAGCCTTTGCAGCCGCACATGCAGCTGTCGGAGCTTCTCGTGACCGACACGAGGTGCCGTGTACTCGTTAATACATTAATAAGCCATATACCGAGAGTGCTATCGGTTCGCCCTGACGCAGCACTGATGTAATTCACACCGTCCAGGTAGACCGCGACAGGTACGGGCTGGCGTTCACCTTTTGCCAAGGCGTCCAGCACAATGGGGTGGCGTTGGTAGCACGGTAAATCGAGAACACATTCCTGTCTGGAATCTGGGCTCGGTGTCAGCATGTCCACGGTGTCCGTGCATGATGTTATCTCTTCCTCGATTGCCTGGAACGCGCACCTCATCGGAGTGCTCCGCACAGTGCGTCTGAAACTACGGTTGAGGTTCACAGGAGTGGCGATGTATATCATACCAGATGGTTCAGGTAACATCTGCGATAACAGCTGCAGGTACTTTCCTGATTGTTTGCCAGGGGGGCATCGAATGCTGCGCGAAGTTCGCGCCTGGCACCCCAGCCGTGTCGGCGTAGTGGCAGAGGTTGCAAAACTCCATCGCCGTGATTTTGCACGACGCGTACAATTGCAAGGCCAGCTTTAATAACGACTCGCCCGCTATGCGGGATTCAGCGCTAGTGGGCGTCCATCGTCTATGACAGGAGTGTATAGTGCGTGAAGTTATACGCCTTGTCTTGGGCGCCATTTTCGACTGTCCGACGCCCGAGTTCTTGAGCGAAAAAAAAGCTACATCGATCATGAAAAATAAGGATGCGTTTGACATATGATAGTGCGTATTGATATGGTCGTGCAGTGCGTGCGATTGTGTCTTGGCGTGATTAATGGGTGCACAGACGCATGAGTGGAAGGGTATCGACAGGGATCGACGCTATAAGATGACTACGATGCCGATTATGCTGGTAATGACGATGGTGGTGATGCTGATGATGATGCTAGTGACCACGTGTCACAGGTGGTAGGTGTTGTAAGGAGCTGGGGCTCACCCTTAGCTCCCCGCTGTGCATTCCCCAAACAGGCCTTGCACTGAACGTGCACAAGAAACGAGGCCGACGATGGCATTGCAGAATCGCAATTATCAGCGCACCCCGCGGTGCCCACTTTGGCTAGGGGTCCACGTCTCGCGCCTCCCCCTGATGAGTGCACATTTTGAACGCAGTGGGAAAAGTGCAACCTGCTGCGCGACTGAGACACGCGCTCGCCACTACACCGCGAAGCGTCGCGGTCGCAGCCTGCATGGTGAGCCACCCGCAAAATTATACTCCAGATTTCGTAATAAAAGTGAGGGGGTCTGGACCCTCCAAGACAAGCCATTTCAGACATCCCCCGCGGGGGAACCCTCCAAAACATCGCCCCCCGACCCCCCAGGCCCTCCAACCTCCAAGATAGCCTGGAAGAGACCCCCCCGAAATCAGACCCCCCTCGCTTTATTGCGAAATCTGGGGTACCCGTGGGCAGGCAAGGCAGACGGCGAGTGACCAGAGTGCGAGGACGTCCAAACTCGCTCAGCGCGTGCCCTGGCTCGAACGATCGAGCCACTCTCCCAGCACGCGCCTTGAAGTACTCGCTAAACTGCCTTCCACGCCAGCTCGCAAATCCGTGAAGTTCTTGAATAGCAGATGTGTCAAGCAGCCCCACTTGTCGCAACTGCCTGCTGACCTGTCACATTCGCTGCGAATGCGCACGACAAACCACGTGTGCCCAAGAACCTAGCATCCGCTACCCAAACTCACCTGATTTCACTGTTTTCCGATGTCGTCGGAGAGTCACCGGAGAGTCACCGGTGAGTCACCGGTCGCCGCGATGTCACCGGTGAGATGACGTGTGGTGTGTCACCGCTACAATCCCTGTAAAAAACACAATGGAAACGTAGATGTCATCGATAGGTCACTGGTGCGGTGACATCGGTGACGTCACCGGGTGGTCACCGGTGCGGTGACTCAGGTGACCTTGGGTAGCAGCAGGAAAACGTAAGGTTTCGCCCCTGTTTGTTGTTTTTTCTATGTGTTATTGCATTTTCATGTTTGTTGGTAGGCAGGCAGGCACATTCTGCCGAGCAAAAACTGCTGCATGGGCGCGTGCTGGCGCCCTCGGGGGGCACGGGTCGCGATGCTGGCGTGCCGCCTAACACGATTACTGACCGTCAGCTGCTGACTGGGCCTTCAGGCGCTGCATCTTGATTTTGTGCACATCGTAGGCGGCCGTGCACTCCTGCTCGATCTCGTCCAACGTAGTGTTCAGCTCATTGAGCTTGGTCAAGGCCGTCACGTAGGCGCCGTCGCCGATGTCCCTCCGCAACTTCGGGAGCGGCTCGATCAGCGCCCTGTTCATGTCCACCGTCTTCTGCGCCTGGATCGAGTGGTGCAAGGACACGAGGCGCTGCGCTCCTTCAGCGGTCTTGGACCACGACCACAGGGGATCGTTCTCGAAGCCCGTCACCACCGTGAGCGCGTGCGAAATGATCTGGTTGTACCTCGCAATGCCCTTCTTGACATCTGAAGTCAAGCTCTTGATGAAGTCATAACTGTGCCCTGAAGCACCCTTGCCGCCAGCCTTGCCGCCAGCCTTGCCGCCGCCAGACTTCGACTTCTTGGCTGGGTGATCCGCCGCCGCCGCTGGCGCACCTGCCGCCGCGGTGCCGTCCTCCGTGGTCTTCGTCTTCTTCCGCTTCTTGCAGTTGCCCTCGCTCTGGTCAGCACCGTCAGCGGCGGCGGCGTGCTGTGGAGGTACTGCTGGTGGCTGTGGAGGTACGGCTGCTGGCTGTTGTGGTGCGGCTGCTGGCTGTGGAGGTACATCTGCTGGCTGTGGAGGTACATCTGCTGGCTGTGGAGGTACAGCTGCTGGCTGTGGAGGTGCATCTGCTGGATGCGGAAGCGCCGCAGCAGGCGTCACGCCGTTCAGGCTGGGCGCTGCGGGGCCGCCGTTCATCTCCTGCGGGAGGTCTGCGCCACTCTCCTTCTCCTCCCCTCCTCCTTCTCCTCTTCCTCCTCCTCCTCGTCCCACCCCGTCCCTCCTCATTATCCTCTCATGTTCCCCCGCTTCCTCCTCCTCATCAGATCCGTTTCCTTCTCCCCCCCCTCTTCCTCATCCTTCTCTCCCCCCTCATCGCCGCCCCCATCCCCCCCTCATTGCCCGCCCCCATCTCCTCCACCTATTCTTCCTCCTCATCGTATTAATCCTCTTCATCCTCCTCCCCCGTCTCACTCATCTCCTCGCCATCTTCTCCCCCCCTGATATTCCTCATCCTCCTCCTTCCTCCCCCCGAGTCGATCATTGCGAATCGCCTCTGCCCACTGCGCCACCTGGGGCAACAAACCTACCGACATGGACGCGATGCGAGTCGCCAGCGCGCGTCGGTCGAGTCGCGCACGACGCTCGACCGACGCGCGCCACGACTCGCATCGAGACTTGGAAGTCGGCTGTTGTTGTAGACCGCACACCTCCTGCTCGCGCTTCTTCGCGGCCCCCTCGCTCTCGACAGCGTCGCTGGACCACTGCTCGAAGATGCTCCACGCCTCGTTGAACGCCACGTTGATGCCCTCCGTCACGTAGAGCAGCCGCAGGCTCTGCGTGACCACGTCGTAGACGATCCACGGCGGCCCCAGCATCATGGCCCTGAGGAACAGCCTGCATGCCTGAGGAGAGGTGATCCCCCTCCTCCTCCTTATACCCATCCTCCTCCTCCCCATCCTCTCTCCATTTCCTCATACTCCTTCTCCCCCTCCTCGCCCTCTCTCCTCCCTCGCTCCCTCCCTCCCCCATCCCTCTCCTCCTCCTCCTCCTCCTCCTCCTCCTCCTCCGCCTCCGCCTCCGCCTCCTCATCCTCCTCCTCATCCTGCTTCGCATCCCTCATCGCTCCTGCTTTGAGGGCATTGATCCCCAATGCCTGCATCCAGCCGAGCTTGCCGCCGCCCTCCTTGTGGGCCACCCTGCCCAGCGGCATGTACTGCCCTTTGCGGTACTTCGTGCTGGAGATCGTCGTCACCTTGCGCTTCGTGCTCACGTAGTTCGTGAACACCTTCTGCGCCCAATCCGCCCTGAAGGCCGACTGGTCGCTCTGGCTGCCCGAGAGCTTCTTGTAGGCGTCATCGAGCTGCTTGTCCTTGGCCTTCGCGCGGTTGAACCGGCTGGCGATGGGGTTCCCCGCCCTCCCGCGGGCCAGGAACTTGAAGTCGCTGCCCTCGAGCTCGCGCATCATGGCCAACTCCGACAGCTGGTCCTCGCTGAAGCCTGTCGTGTCGATCTGGTCGAGCTCGGACTCCCTGGCCGCAACCTGCGGCGCGCTCTGTGAGTTGGGAGCTGGCATCTCGAAGACCGAGTCCAGCGAGGAATCGAGGTGCGTCGACATCATCATCTTGGCGTCGGTGCCGCGGAGCTTCTGTATCTCGTTGACGTCCTGGCTCTTGAAGGCGTCGAGCAGCAGCTGATTGATGGCGAGCTCGTCGATCGAGTCGCTCGATCGCAGGCAGTCCTCGGCGGGTCTGAAAAACGATTTTCAGACAAAGTAGCCGACTGACATAGATCAGCTGACAAAGGGAATTGTGGGGCTCATCGGAGCTGGTCACGCCAAGCTCCCCCCACGCACCGACGTCACCGCCGCGTCACCGCGATGTCACCGATGTCACCGCGATGTCACCGATGTCACCGATATCGGTGACATCGGTGACGTTGCGGTGACGCAGCGGTGACATCGCGGTGATATAGCGGTGACGCGCGCAAAATGCGCTGTGCATGACTGAATGAGAATATGAGGCGAGGGGGGTGGTGGTGGTATTCTTGTGATTTGCGTTGCATGGGGAATGGGTTAAGGAGAGTAGTACACACATATTCAATACCGATCCTCGAATGCAGTGACCCTGCTCTCCACGCGCGCGACGCGCTGCCTGGCGGTCTTGGGCGGCGTCTGCACCACGGCCTGAGAGGATAGTGGATAGCAAGAGACAGGGGGATGGTCGAGGAAGAGGGTGACGACGTGCATCCACGACTAAGGTTGGGACGAGGACGAGGACGACGAGGACGACGACGACGACAACTGCGACTACGACGACGACCTGTTACAACGACGACGGACGAGAACGACGACTACGGCGATCGAGGAGCAAGCGAGCTAAAACTGCTTATGGTCTCCAGAGGGCCTCGTCGTTCTTCTCGCCCCCGAAGCTGCCGCTGCCGCCGACGAAGGAACCACTCGTCGCTGCGCCTCCTGCGCTGGGCACCGCCGCTGCGCTGGCTGCCGCTCCTGCGTCGGCGACCTCGCTCCTGCGCTGGGGCCGAGCCGCGCGCCACTCCGCCAAGTCTACGATGTCGGGCTGACGATCGTGCGGCCACGGCGTCGAACCCGAGCTGCCGCTGTCGACCCCCCCAGGCGCCTCCCAGCTGTGCCGAGCCGTGGGGTTCGGGCTCTCCGTCGCCTCGATGCCCTTCTCCTCGGCTTCGCGCTTGCTCGCGGCCAAGGCTGCCGCGAGAACCTCCTCCTCCTGGCGCGCGAGCTCCTGCTCGTTGAGGGCCAGCTTCTGCGACTCCGCGACGGCCTGCGCCATGAGCTCCATCTCCTCGGCTGTCTTCGGCGAGTCGACCTGCTCGGGCGACACCAGAGGCGCTGAAGGGGAAGCTGCCAGCACAGCGGGCGGGTGGGCCTCTGGCGACGGGCTCGCTGGAGGCGGGACCGCCGCTGGCGTTGGCGTCGAGGCCGCCATTGCGGGCGACGGCGTCGGGGCCGCCGCCGCCGCTGGCGATGGCGTCTGGGGCGCCGCCGCCACTGGCGACGCTTCAACCAGCTGCGCTGCGGGCGATGCGGGCACGGGCCCCGCTGGCAAGCTAGCCGCTGGCTCTGCAGGCGATCGCGGCGCGCGGCTGCGCGCGGGCGATGCAGCAGGGTCGACAGGGGTCTCCAGGGCGCTGAGGCGGCTCGTTGCATGCTGGATCCATGCCCGCTGGTTCTTGACGAGCAGCTCCAGATCAGCTGCTTTCTTCCTCGCCTCCTCGCCCAGCCTCAGAGCCCCCTCGAGCGACATGCCTTCTGCTGTCCTGGCCTGCGTGTCGGGAACTGTCATCGTGGTCGCTGCCGACCCTGAGACCTGCGACGCTGCGTCGCTGAGGCTCGGCACCCCTGCCGCCGCCGTCTCCATCATCGTGCGCGTGCCATGCTCGACATCGCTGCCACCTCCAGTCAACATAATGCAGATCCTTGTGGTGTGCGAGGCGCCGCGCGGTGGGAACTCCCACGCGATGTCAGACTCTGGGAAGGTCACATGGCGCTTGCGGGCACTCTTGCCCATGTGAACGCCCGAGAGGGCACTCGAGCAGCCAAAACGGCTATTGCGATGGCAACGGTGGGGGTGAGGAGCAGGAGCAGGAGCAGGAGTAGGAGTAGTAGAAGGAACATGATTATACTAATTGTGAATCGGATGACCAGGACCAATCTCGTCGGCACCCTGAGTGGAGAGGAATGGCAGGCCGCAGGTGGGTGGCGCGAAACGAGCGAGGGTGACTATCTGAGAGCCCCGCGTGC